>OX453277.1:25387472-25629972 GCA_949710005.1 Ricordea florida
CAAGACCTCTTTCTTCTGGAGGGGTGGTTATGTATATCAATTGCTCTTTACATTACATCATTCTGGAAAAAAAACCTCTAAGGCTTTCCAGGCTTTGTGTATTGAGGTCAAATCCCTGCAAGGAAAAAAACATTTTTTGTGGTATAATTTACTGGCAGCATAATTCTCCTGAAAAATTTCTAACGTATTTTGGTTTGACGCCTGAAAGACTAAGTTCCTGCAATAAACCTATGTATATCATGGGCGATTTCAACATTGATCTCCTCAAGGCTGAAACTAATGGCTTTTATCATGATTTTCTCTTGTCCATACAAAGTTACTCGTTTCTCCTTGCAAACCAAATGGGGCAGTTTGATCGTGAGTGGCTCCAATTTACAAAGTGGTTGATGAAACTGATCCAGGCAATTATCGTCCTGTATCGTTCTTGTCCGTATTTAACCGAATATTCGAAAAGTTAATGTAGAAATGTCTTAAGTCGTAATATGATTTCTAAAAAAGCTATGTTTATAAAAAAAACTATGATACATGATATATGATACATGTTATGTGTACACCCACTTTAAATAAAGTTGATTGTTATTATTATTATTATTATTATTATTATTATTATTATTATTATTATTACTATTATTATTGTTTGACAAACAAACAGGAAAAGCAGAAAAAATAACATGGCTCATCCAATATTACACAGAGTTTCTTGGAGTTCCTGGCAAACCATACAGTAGATGTGTGCATGAGGGAAGCTGTCAGCCAGGGCATTCACACTTTGATGGTAAAATCCTTTTTTTAGCTTTACACTGGTAATCACACCTATTACAAAAACATTTACAAGATGTGACACAATTTGTTTGACCAAACTACCTTAATGAAAGTGCAACTCCATTTTTAAACTGGAAACAGCAGTTCTAATAATTTTAAGATAATTTTATAGAATTAATCATGACTTTCAGATGTCCTCAAATTTAATACATATCTAAAATGCTTGATTTTTCACTTATTAATCTACAAACGTATTATTAAACAGTTGAATCAGGCAGCAGCTATTGTTGCTCTCTGCTCAACCACTCAGTCAAACTATCAATGAATCACCACATCAATGGCTACTTACTAGAGGAGCTGAAATGTTTTCTTAACTCATTAAAATTGTTCCAAACAGACTTCAACACTGAACAGACTGATTGTGTCATGATTACAGACCAAACTGGACTGCACTCAGTCCTGAAAATTATTAATATATGCAACTCAACTATCTTGGTATTTTGAGTAACGTGACTGGCTATCTCGGGATATGTAACGATTATTTGCGGAAGGCGAAGTGATTATTGGTGAATATTCACCGAGACGAATTCACCGATAATCACTGAGCCTGAGGCGAATAATTGTTTAATATAAATACATAGGTGATTATTTAAAAAAAACAAAACAAAAAAAAGCATTGTACAACACGAAAAAAATTCTATTTCATCAAAAGGGCGCAAACGACTGGCAGCCATTTTGTTTGTCGTTTGATTATCGGCTGATAATCCGAGATAGGGAACCAATCAGAGCATGCGGTTTTGTATAATCACCTGAGTATATATACTTATAGACACTATTCACCTTGTATGAGGTAAATGGTGCCAGGGTTTCTGGAAAATCCTTGTGCAAGTGAATTTTGGTCGAGGCAAAAATGATGGGCATCCTGTTTTCAAGACCAGGGTTGCTTCATTGACACAGGTATATACTAAAATGGTTATTGTGTCAATGTTGGTGAAAAGTAGCTTATTAGGAATATTTACCTTGTTGCTTTGCAGCTCAGTAATTATTCTGTCACTACCTGCCTCCATTTCAGAGAAAAGAATTACTTATGCACTGTAGCCAAGCATGAGATCAAGATAGCTGGTGATATTGGCCAAGTTAATTCTGTTTTGCATTTTGATTGACAGAGATGTAAAAATGTCAAAAAAAAATTATTAATAATAATAATAATAAAAATGATAAAGGAGGCCAATATCCAGCCATCTTTTACTGAACAGGTTTGGTCAATAAAGGGTTTATTATAGGGTCATTTTGCTTTGTTGTTTGGTGGGACAATGCAGGAAATCCCAGCAGCCAATCAGACCTTAGGATTTGCCTCACCTTGCCCGCTTGTGAAACCAGCTATAAAATTATGTTAACTATGCAATTAATTAATGACTGAAAGTAATTAGTAAAGGTAATCATACGGTTTCGAGTTCAATTTGGAATTAATTTGCACGAGTGAGTTTTTCAAAAAGCTGAAATTGCACGAGCCGCTTCGGCGAGTGCAATTTCAGCTTTTTGAAAAACTCACAAGTACAAATTAATTCCAAATTGAACGAGAAAAGCCGTATGATTACTTATTAATAATATAAACATGAAAAAATTCGCCTGGAAGAAGTACCGGAAGATCTCATTGCGGACAGGAAGTAAGCATTTGACGCAGATTTGACACTTTATTTACTGATTGGCTGATGAAGATCAACTGATAACGCTACGAACTCAAAGCAATTCGTTTAAAAATAAAGAATATCATAATCCAGAAAATCGATGTGTAATTTGCACTGGTGTTACACTTTTTGCACTGGTATTACACTTTTTGCACTGGTGTTACACTTGAACTGCACTGCTCTCAGCCAATCAGAATCGAGTAATTTTTTCATGTATATTATTAATTGTGTAATACATAATCAGTTCGTAAATTGACAAATGGATACAAACAAGTGAATTTCATTTTCAGGGCACCTCAAGTCTGGTTGTGCGTGTTTGGGATGCTCATTACTCATTAGAGGAGTGTATACCACTGCCTGTAAGGTTTAAGTAGATTAAAAAATTAACTAAAAAACCCTGTTTACTGCTCCATGTATGTATCATAATAATTGTGTTGTATTTGGGAATAATATTTTAAACAGGATTCAGGTCAATGCAGAGTTTTTAGTTTAAGCCATTTGCTTTTTGATGTTTCATTCTATCTTGGTACATGTAGCACTTTCAACTCTGAGTTGTGTTGTGATGATGATGATTCAGGATTTATATAGCGCTTTATCCCAAGGCTCAAAGCGCTTTACAACACTTTTTGTGGGGGACTTTGTCAGACTGCTTATTAAGGCGCAAATTGCAGCCACGCAGTTCACAATCTTATCAGAGTGAATAGTAGGATACACAGGTGCCCCCATAACAGAATAAGTGATAGACCATCACACCGGGGACTACGTCCCCTACTCTTTCCGAACAGTGTGTGGGTTCTTTAACATCCCACATGAATTTTAGCATGTGTCTTGAAAGGTCATTGAATTTGCTTCTGGTCGTTGAAAAGTACTTGATTTCTCCACTTCATCTTGAAAAGTCTTCGCTCCCTATATGCCCTATCACTTTTCTGGTAAACCATGTGAACTCCTACATGAAGGAACATTTTGACCTTTGCCACAATCTCATGCACCAAACCTCTTTATATGTGGTGTTGTTTCATCAGCCAAGGTTAAAATATATGACTTAGTTGAATGTGTTATGTATGAAAAGGGGACAAAGAGTTCCGATTTCATCAACAAAACTCTGTTCTTGAAAACTAGTTTTTGTCCTTAAAAGGTCCTTGAAATAAGTTCTTGAATGTTGTACGAAACCATGTTAATGACTCACACTTACTCTGTGTTCTCACAAGGTTATATGAACATACAAGTCAGGTAACCAAAAAGTTCAGTACACAAGTTTGGAACTCTGACGAAGGACACTAGCCACGAAATATTCAGCCAAAAAAGAATAGATCACATAACAAATGGCAAGGAAACTCAAAACGTTCCACCCTGATTCCTCACTTCTTTCCTTTTTGGCAGCTGAAAGACGAATTTCTGTCTCTTGGCAAACCAGACAGATATAGAAAGACAATGCAGATAACATCAGGTAAATTGATGTCCGACTTTGTACTCCAGACTCTTACCAGACAGGAACGAAAACAGGGTGTGGCAGGAGAAGTGTACAACTCCGAGAAAGACCACTATGAAGAAGCCATGAATAATGTGTTCAGCAACCTAATGGTAAGTAATATTGACATTATTAACTTTGAGCGACACCAGTAATCACAAAATCAACCTGTTATTTGATTTTCATCAATTGTATTAGTAACAGTTTGACATTGATGTCATCTTGCTGGCTATGGATAATTCACCATAACTTTGAGCCCTTTAGACACAAGAGAAATCTTTTGTACAATTAATGAAGAGTTAACATCAGGTGGTGTTATCCTTTGAATTTATCATTTATTATTCACTTAATTTATTTCATGAATTTGTTGTTTGTTTTCCCCCTGTTCTGGATAAATTCTTAGAATTAATTTTTACTGTGTTGTTTTACAATTATTACCAAAATGAAGATTGTCCTTCTTTATCAATTTTTTTCAGTTCTAATTTCTGAAGAGATTTCTTATAATTAAAGGGCTTGGTACTTTTATGTTAATACTAGATAAAAGTAGCAAATAAATGGCAGAGGAAAGGGGCAGTTTTCGGGATTTTAGGCAGGGATCTTTCTATGATAGTGAGTAAAAATAAGTGAAAGAACATGAGAGCATCTTCAAGTTGTTGCCAGTGACTTTCCAGAGCTTTTCCCCGTGTGACGATTCAACAGTTCACACAGGTGACCCAAGCTCTTGACATGTGCACTGGACCTTTACAAAACATGGTGCCTGATATTTATAAGCCGTTGTATTGGGAAAAATATAAAGACGTTTAGCTCAGTGAATTGATACGAAATGGTGCCAATAATTTAATGAAATGAAACAAAAACGTTTTTCTAAGGAATTTTTGTCTCCTACTAAAAACAGCAAAAGGAAACACTAAGAAAAGCAAAAATTCCTGTTACGATCCTCTGCATCTGTTGAGTTTACTCAGGCCCTTTCTCTCCCAACTTTAACCTTAAATGCTACTTTGCCTTACTGTACTTTAAACTTCATTGTTAAGAACACAGATAAAGAGAACTAAGGAATTAGAATATTACTTTATTATTAGAATAATAATATTTTCTAACACACTGACCACCGGTTTCTTGGAAACAACATAATTATTATGAAAGGGTATTTAAGGAAAGTACTAAGTTTGGTCTTTGAAATAGAAGGGTCAAGCTTCCTATTTCCAGTTTGGTAAGTATTCACTTGTTGGAACAGTATATCAAGTCAGAAAATATGTGAAAGGTATAACAAAAATTATGACACTGGGAAGCTCCCAAGGTCGTAACTATAATGTTAACAGTCATGTGTTAAATTGTAGCAGAATTTGCATTACATTTTTGTCTATTCATTTAGGTTGACATTCTTCTTGATGCTGGATTAGGACCACTAGCACCATGATAGAGGAAATATGCATTTTACACATATTTCACAACCATGACATGTTTCAGCACAACAGCAACTGGGCAAATTCCAGGATAATGCGATACAAAATTTCCAAATTTGTTTCTGCTTGTTACCTAAAGTGTGCAGAATGGCTTATTGTATTTGGGTCTGTCATAGTATTTGTTACGCAGTGTTACTGCATGTGATTAACATGACATGTAATTTTTATGGCCAAGAAAAAAGTGCTGGAAAAAATTTCAATGTGCATGTTGACTGAGAGCATGTCAATCCCAAACAGTGAAGAAAGTTGAAGTTGAGTGCAGAAAATTTGAAATAACAATTTTGCATGTACCTATATTATTAACAATTAATGTTTTTGAATGCAATTTGGAAAAAAATTAGCACAGGGAATAAATAAACTCATGCAAATTTTCTTGTGCTCATTTATTCCAAATTGCACTCCAAACCATTTGATTAGCTATATAATGTTATTATATCTATTTTAACAGTTGCCTTGTGTAACACGTATATACTAAAAAAGGGGAGCCTGACCTAAAACAATGTTGATGATGTGTGTTGTTCTCTTACTGGTCCTTGGGGCTGAAGTTCACATAGCTAAGGCGGAACTGAATACCGTATGCTGCTGTGGATTTAGATATTGCTTTTTTTTTGCAATTTGTTTACATTTTGTGATGTCATTGTGTCAAGATGCTTTTTGCCTTGGTGTTGTTCACAATGGGTCATTCAATACAACTGTTTTAGTCTAAATTCAATATGGAGATTGAACACTATGCATGCTCTGCATCATCTGTCTTTAAGACCAAGATTGGCTTGGAAAGATGCTCCATCACCTTGTGTAGCAGCCTGTAAGGATAAAAATAATAGAGCAAACTTACAGCCTTCAAGGGGTTTTGTGCTACACTTTTTGACACATTTATGTTTTATTGCATTGTATGCACTCTGTTTAAAGTTAAATAAAAATGCTGGGCTTGGCACCATATCTACAGTGTATGGGATTGTACAAATTTTTGCAAAATACATGGCAAACTATACACTGTTGAATGCAATATAGGACTGATGGTCAGGGTTGCCTGTTGAGCAGCTGGTTAGCAAAAACGAGAACCAACACCTACAGTGTAGCACTTTAAAGATGGCAGACAATTTCCACTGTCATCTCTGGCAATCAGTAATATTATTGATGCCTAACACTTGGCCAGCAAGTGGCTTTAAAATGTAATTTCGTGGATGCTTTGAAATTCAGATTATTCTTACACTAGTAAGATAAATATAATAAACTGCAAGGTGGTGCAAATGTAGTACTCACCTTATTAATGGCTTTGTGCCTGTCCTTACTTACAATCTCCTCCAAGATCTCGCCAGTTCCTTTAACCAGTCTACATGTATAACAGGGTATAAACATGATAAATAATGGTAAGTGAACTGAGTGGAGTGCAATTTGGTCTGAAATCATTTCAAATATCAAACGAGCGTGCAGCACAAGTTCGATTTGAAATCACAAGTATGATTTCAGACCAAAATTGCACGACACAAAGTTCACTTACCACTTTATTACATCCAGTTTTGAAATCGCACAATTTAATAGCCCTAATACAGGAGTTTTGTTAGTCAAGTGCCTATATTTTATTGTTAATTTGATTGGTTGTTTTATTTTTGTGTTTATTTTCATTGGCTGAAAAAAAGATGCAGTTTTGGAGCCTAAGATAGTGCTATTTTTGAATAAACCACACTGCTATGGGCCAATCAAATTGCAGGGATCACCTGTGAATTCAAAATGGATGTAATAACAACTTTGTGACAACTATTTGAAAAAAATGTGTGGGAGCAGAAAAGAGAAAATAATCCTGTACACAGACATCTATGGCTATTTAAGCACAGAAAATAAATTCATTTTGTTGCTAACTCAAAATCCCAGAAAAAAAAAATTCTACAGACCCCAACTACAAGACTGGTGTTTGTTTTTATTCTGTTTTATGTCATTTTATTGTCATTGTTATTTTGGTCATTGTGGTTCAGGTTTATTCTTAGTTCAATTCTCCACCTTTTATGTTATGGTCTCATCCCTATCATCAAGAACATGTACCAGTATATTATCATAAACAATAACAAACTTAGGGAACCACAAAAGTACATTGCAGTTGCTGTTAGTGTAGGTACTACAAACTTCAATACAACACTGGGTTTACCTCAGTGTAAAAACCTGTGAACTTTTATTTATTTTTTTTTTTTACTATTATTTTCCTAGTCTCTATTGTTTTGTCTCCTTTGTTTTCACTCTTGAACACAACAGTTTTTTACACTGAGGATGAGACTGAAAAGCATCCAGTTACGAGTGGAGGCCACTGGAGTATATGTTGTAATTCAATTTTTTCCTTGGTTTAAATTTTATTTTCCTTTGTTTTTTGGTATGGTAATGTATGATAATGAGTTTGAAACAAAGGAAAATAAAATTTAAACCAAGGAAAAAATTGAACTACAACATATACACCTATTGCTTCAGTATTTCTGTACCTGGTTCTTCCAGTTTCTGGGTCATACACTCTCCTTAACTGAGACTGCTGCTTTTCGAATTCTTCCTTTGTCATGGGAACCATGGGTCTGTTCGAACAAACAAAATAGAGACAACTATTCAGCACATTTAGAGGAACTGCACACATGCATGTTTGGCTGAAGTAAGACGTAGTTGAATTCTGTTGGATATGTAATCACTTTGCCTACCACAGCCAGAGAGAAGGGATAATTTTTTGTCTGAAGTAAGAAGTTGTAGTGCAATTGTGTTGCATTTTAAAAGAGTCAATAGCAGTGTTATTTATTCAATTATTTAAGGAAAACTACAGAAAGTAAAATGAACACACTTTCTCTTAGGTAAAGCCTGTGATAAAGTTTCAGGTGCTGACTGTGATGTATCTTGATCTGCAAAACAAAGAATTTCTTAATTTTAACTCTAGTTCAGTAAAGTGCTGGATACTGTAACCAGCTATAGTCCTTTAAAAATTGCTCACGCCTCAAGTTCTAGAATAGCAAGGAGCTCATTGCCCAGATTAATATTTTTATAACATTCCTGGTTTTTGCTACACCATAGGGTATATATGTGTATCTGTACTCTTAGTATCAATCACAATGATGATTATGATGCAAATGAATATATGAAAGACCATGTATTTGAACTGCGGATTAATATGTAATGACATTAATTGATCCCCGCAGTTATGCACACAACTTTAGCAGCTGTGAAATTAAAGCCTGAAAAAAAAAAAAACTCGGGGCTGAACGGGATTCAAACCCATGACCTCTGCGATACTGGTATCGCAGAGGTCATGGGTTCGAATCCCGTTCAGGCCTGAGTTTTTTTTTCAGGCTTTAATTTCTTAGCTGCTTAAGTTGTGTGCATAACTGCGATGATCAATTAATGTCAATAATGATAACAGTAAAAATAAATTCCATTTATTACCAGATTAAAATAATTCCTCAGCTGTTCACTCAGTTTACAAGTAACTTGAGATAAAATGCAGCTGATCTAATTAATATAAAATGTTTTCCTAAGTGTGTGTAACTTTCAAAAACAGTGTCCAAAAAAAAGCCAGATACAGTGTAAACTGTCTTACTATAGCATGGTTGTAAATCTTGAATGTAGCTATTTTCGGGAGTGACTGCAAAGAAGGTGATCATGGACGAAACACTGACCCCCAGTCCATGGACTACCCAAATTCCTTCATGGCTGAAAGCCATGACAACTCGTGCCATTTTGAATAAATATACTGGAACAGTGAATTTTGGATAGTCCATAGACGGGGGGTCAGGGTCCAAAAAAAGGCAGATAAACTTTGTTACCACAGCATGGTTGTAAATCTTGAATATGGCTCATTTTGGGAGTGACTGCAAAGAAGGCGATCGACAAAACACTGACCCCCAGTCCATGGACTACCCAAATTCCTTCATGGCTGAAAGCCATGACGACGCGCGCCATTTTGAATAAATATACTGGAACAGTGAATTTTGGATGGTCCATGGACTGGGGGTCAGTGTTTTTTCTAGTTCCAAACTACAGTATATATATCAACTGATTATTGCTGTCATGAATATACATGTAGCTCTACAATCCTGCAATTCAAGAATAGCTTCTTAGATACAATTAACTGACCATGAGTTTTTACGTGTCTAACAGCTGATCCTTTACTGTCACCAACTGTGATGGCTTGCTTACCTTTTTCTTTCTCTATCGCCGTTTCTTTCCTCCTTCTCTTTTTGTCTTTCTTCTCTTGCTTCTTTTTCTTCTTTTCTTTCTTTCTCTTCTTAACTTTGCCCCGATCTCTATCGTGTTTACCGTTTGTCTTCTTTTTCTTTTTCTTGTGACCACTTCTACCAGAACAGCTATCATTGCTACTTTCACTCGAGCTCCTCTTAGATTTTCTTTTCTTTTTCGTTATTTCCAAGTCTTTGCCACTTACAGGGTTTTGGGTGTTCTGTCTACAGGTTTTGCTAAGCTTCCCTTCGCTATTAGATCTTGAGCTGCTGGATTCACGTCTTCGTTTCTTACTTTTCTTTTCTTCCATGGCTTCTCTCTTACTATTCTGTAAACAAAATTGGATCAAGGTCCCTTTTTATCAGAATTTTTTTCCCTAGTATAGGGAATGAAGTGAAAATTTCGTTCGTCCGCCATATTGGAAACGACACAGAGGCTAGAACCTGGGAACGAACATGGTAAGTCTGATGTCATGTAACGAGACATGTATTGCCACCTTAAAAGGATTGCTGGTTATTTTAGGGACGGACCATTAGAAAAGTGATAGGGGGGGGGGGGGGGTGGGGTGGGGAAAAAAACAAAAAAAAATTCATGCAAGGGAAAATGCCAAGAAAAAAAATTCATGCAGAAGGAAGGTCCAATTGTGACTTTTTCACACGTAGTAAAAAAAATTCGTGCAGAGGGGTTCACCTGACAAAAAAATTCCTGCACAAGCAGTGAGCGAAAAAAAAAATTCGTGCAAGCTGAAAATTCCCCACCCCCTCCCATCACTTTTCTAATGGTCCGTCCCTTATAACTGCCGGTTATTTTCAGTGCTGCGAAACAAGGAATTTTTTGATGGTCACAACAGCTGATTTCGGTGGTCATTTTCGGAGATTCCAAACAGCCAATTTTTTCTTTGTCAATTTCAGGAGTTCAAAACAGCAAAGTTCTTGTCTTAATTTTCGATGGTCAAAAGCAACTCGTTTTTGGAGGTGAATTTCGGCAGTCCAAAATAAGCTGTACTGTACATGTGGTGGTTATTTTCATCTGTTAAAAAGACGCAGTTCTTATGGTTATTTTTGATGGGCAAAAAGGTTTTTTTTCGTTTGCGCCAACCCAGTGTCTAGAACAAATTATCGACGTTACAGTCATAACTGGCGGACATCAAAATACGGGCTACACTGTCTTAGAGCTTCTGCAACTTTTCAGAAAGACTTATGCCACAGTTTCCCCAAACAACATTACAGTAATCGAAACGTGGTTGAACTAAGCTGCTGTAAACATACACAGAACGATCATACTGCAAAATTGCGGATTTCAGAAGAATGTACGAAATTGTTCAAGAGATGATTGCAACCTTAGAAAGTCCATTTGGTTCGTATGAAATAGATGGTATGCTTCTTAGAATTGACTTTATGTGCAGAACTTTCACGAATATGGATAACAATTCCCAATTAGATGAAATCGTTCGGCTTCTGGGACAAGCCGCATTAAATCTTAGGGATCGAAGTGAACAAGTGAATCATCATGAAGGTATTCCTCAAATATACTCGGGAAATCGTGGAAGACCATCATTTGAGATAAAAGAAGAACAGTCATTGTTGCTTGTAGAGCAAGGGTTTCAGGTACCTGTCATAGCCAAGCTACTTAAAGTTTCTATTAGAACATTTTGGACAAACCATGTGACAGTATGAGCCTTCTGTGTATGTATTCAGCGGTTTCTCGTAGCAACGGTACACCACCCATGCGAGTCGAATGTTCAAACTAGCATAAAATGATCAAACTAGCATAAAATGATCAAACTAGCATAAATTGATCAAACTTGAATGTCGCATCGTGAAAATCCAATGGAGCATTGTCAAACAAGGCTATAAAACTGTGAGATTTGAATGAAGAAATGTGAAAGAAGAATATCGAACACAAGACTTAGGTTGCAAATTACGATCAGCATGTAGAATAGTGAAACTTGAATTTTGGCGGGGATATAACGCCATATGTTGTATACCCTATCGTTCTGAACATTCCCCGGGAATATTGCTGGCGCATGTTTTGTTTCCTTGTTCCACTTGCCAGGAGTCGTGCGTAGGCTACTGGACTTTGACCTTTACCAGGTCTGCTCAATTCCACAACACTGGTCAAAATTTTGAGCCTATAGAGTTACATTTAGGTTGTTTGTGAAATATTTCTTTGGAGCAGAGCCTGTACAAGATTAAAACTTTGAGTCCATCTTCTACAATGTGGACAGCACTGGTTTGGGAATTTTTATAAAGAGTGTATCACCTGAAGCTACAATACCAAATTACTAAAAAACTATTATACTTAGAGTGCAATTACTTGTCTGTGCCATTCTCAATCATTCTTTCTTGGGCTATTAAAACCAAGGTGTGCTGTGATTGTCCGCTGTATCATTTAACCTGCAGATTATAAAACAAAAGAACATGATGACAAAGGAAAATAAGGACTTTTATCATCAAATAACAATCAACTTAATGAATAGCTATTGACCAAGCTGTTGGAGATGTTGATGACTGTTGTTAGAGTAAACAACTTGATAATATGAAAATGAGCTTTTCCATGTGTTTTCTTATCATATTTACATCTCTTTGAGAATAATTCTTTAAACACTGAGACTAAATCTTTTGTCCAATTATCCTATATTAGACTCATTATTGTTATTATGAAGATACAATTTTTGAATTGGTTCGATTACAACAACAACAACAACCATTTTATTTTGCCAAAATAAATAGAAATAAAAATAATTACAGCACAAAATAAATTAACTAAAATAGGCAAAAAAAACTACTCAGAATAGAAATAAACTAAATGAGCCGAGTAGTTACCAAAAAAATTAAATTGCTTTGACTAGGTTGTACATGACTAAAAAAGAAGACGAAAGTAAAATAAGGCAAGTAATAAGTAACTAAGTACAATGTAACTAAAAAAAAAAACAGTGCCAGTTAATGTTTAAACCAAAATTTGTACGTGCAAAGATGAAATTAAAACACTAAGCCAGCATTAACCATAAGTACTTAAATAATGCTTATTCATAGTTCGCTTAAATGAGCGTAGAGATAAACTTTTTAGTTCTTCATCCAAGTTATTCCAGATGGATGGACCAGAAAAGTGTTGATTAAATTTGCCATAATTAGTTCTAACACGATTGATATAGTAGGTCAATTTTGATGCCAGCCTAGTATTATCATTGTGTTTAGATGATATACTTAG
Organism: Ricordea florida; assembly: GCA_949710005.1. Lineage (NCBI taxonomy): Eukaryota > Metazoa > Cnidaria > Anthozoa > Corallimorpharia > Ricordeidae > Ricordea > Ricordea florida. The sequence goes on from OX453277.1 coordinate 25,400,264, forward strand.
GAAGAAACTATCAAAGGCTTTAGGTAGTAAATTATGATGATACTGAAACATAAAAAGGGCAGTATGAATACTAACAGGTCCATGAATTTAATTAGGCCTAACTGTGAAAATAAAGGGCTGGAGAGAACATCTCGTTTGGAAAATGTAATTATTCGTACTGCTTTTTTTTTGCAAAATTACAATAGGTTTAAGGGTTGTAGTGTAGGTGTTACCCCAAACAATTATGCTGTAGGTAAGAAAGGGATAAGCTAACGAATAATATAACTGAGTAAGGATGTCATTATAGTAACAAAATGTCTTAGCTCAGATAAGATGCCAATACCTCTTGAAATTTTTTTGCTCATTTCATGTGCATGCTTTTTCCAGTTTAGATTGCAATCAATAATAAGACCTTATATAAGTATTTGACATAGATCATGTTCCACAGGCCTACCTGAAATTTTCAAACTAACTGGTTGAGGTTTTCTTTGTGGAGGGTAAAAAATAACAAAATTAGTTTTGTCAATATTTAAAGATAATCTATTTGATCTTAGCCATTGATTAACTTTATCTAATTCTTCATTCAGTTTTAACTCAAGGCTTTTTAAGTTCTGATCTTGCAAGAAAATGTTGGTATCATCTGCAAATAGGTGGAAATCTAGTACATTGGAACATTTAGGTATGCAGATCATTCACATAGAACAGAAATAGCAAAGGCCCCAATACTGAGCCCTGTGGTACGTCCACATATAATTTGCTGCGGGCCGGACTCTATTTGACCAAGTGAGACAAATTGACTCCTATTCGATAAATAGGAAGAGAACCATTTATGTGCAATGCCCCTAATACCATAGTATTCCAATTTATCAAGTAACATATGATGGTCCACAGTGTCAAAGGCCTTACACAAATCTATGAAAACACCACATGAATAGTTCTTGTTGTCTATAGCTTTTTGGAGTTTATCTACCATAAGAGTAAGAGCATGAACTGTAGAATGATTTGAGCGAAAACCAAACTGTTGGTCCAAGAAAGTACAAGATTTCTTTTTTTTTTTTTTTAGTTACATTCTACTTAATTACTTTATATTACTTTCCTTATTTTACCTTCATCTTCTTTTTTAGTCATGTACAACCTAGTCAAAGCAATTTAACTTTTTTGGTAACTACTCAGCTCGTTTAGTTTATTTCTATTCTGAGCAGTTAAATTATTTTGCCTATTTTAGTTAATTTATTTTATGCGGTAATTTTTTTATTTCTATTTATTTTGGCAAAATAAAAAATGGTTGTTGATCTTACATGATTTAATGTCATCAAAAAACCTATCATTTGATTCTCGTATACACTCACGAAACCTTTAGCAAACAGTATCAAAATAACGAATTAGTTCTGTATCTTCAGTAATAGTTTCAATTGGTGATTTATATGTATATATACAGTTGACTTCCAATAACTCGAACCCTCGATAACTCGAATCTTATCAGAGTAATTACCAGGAGTCAACTGTACATGTATTAATCTCTCTATCTTTATTCAGTTCCACATATCTATATTTTACGAAACACTTCACTTTTATAGGCTTATCATGCTGCATTAATAGAGTGTTATCTTCTCCAACTGTATTTATATATCTCACTAGACTGCAGTCAACAGGACCATATATCCTATACTCTAATTCTGGTAGTAGGAAATAGCAAGGAGTGACAGGCCTGCACAACTTCTAACAATGGAAACTGTTGTACCATGTAATATGTGACCCCTTTAGAGTTTTGCTCTTACGAGTATGTCTTTTAGGGATTTTCCTCTTTTATACGATATTAGTGGTGGCTCTTTGAAAATTTGCCGTAGAGAAGGCTGATTTTGTATCAAGTGCCATTTCTCCATTAAAACATTTTTGAGGTTGGGCACTGATGGTTGATATTGTGTTACAAAAGGCAGGAGTTCTTTCTGGCTTTCATTTTTCTGTCTTAGTGCCGATTCCCTTTCTGTGAATTTGACATCTGAAAGGAGTGTCTCGATCAGATGTTTTGGATAACCTCTAGCAAGGAGACATGATTTGAATTTGTAAATGTTCTCTTGTTGTTCTTGAAGAGTTAGTTCGTAAAAGTCTTAGAGCTTCGCCCTTCATGAATCCCTTTTTGACACCCGATGGGTGGCTAGAGGAAAAATGAGTGTATTGAAAGGTTTCAGTTGGCTTAAAATGTGTTTTCATATCCAGGATGGTATGGTCTCTGAAACGTTTGCCTTTGTTTACAACTGTATCCAGAAATGTAATCTTAGAATTTGAAATTTCAGCTGTAAATTTGATTGTAGGGTGATGTGAGTTTGCTTGTTCGATGAACTTGTCTATATCAGGTTTGCTTACATCCCACAAAGAAAAAATATTGTCAATATATTGTTTCCAGATTGTGGGTTTTGTGATGCTATTGCTAAGAATGTGTGTTTCAATATTGGCCATAAAAATAATTGCAAAAGCAACGGCCATTTTGGTACCCATTGCGGTACCGTGGATTTGTAGATAGTTCTTACCGTTGAACTGGAAAGAATTCTCTTTAAGTATCAGGCTTAGCATTTCTTTGAGATATTGTGTGGGGATAGGAGGGTTATTTCTGTGAAAGTTTTCGTATGCCCTGCATACTGTGGTTATACCCTCTTCTTGTGGTATATTCGTATATAGGCTTGTTACGTCCATTGATACAAGGAATGTTTGTTTATTCACTTTCGTCTTTTCAATGAATTTAATAAAATCTGTAGTTTCTTCAAGATAAGACGCTTGTGACATATATGGAAATAGGCTGAAGTAATGTGTCAACAAATGCTGATATTTGTTCTGTAGGCCCGTTCCAATCTTGATTTGGAGCCTAATGCTGTTTACAATAGTTGGCTGCTCATGTTTGCTGTTATAATATTTTAAAGTCTTCATTTTTCCAGGATTAGATTTTGGTGCTAACTATTTAAGTTTGTTACAATTCTTAATTTTTTATGCTGGATTAGTTTGATTAGATTTTTATGCTGAATTAGTCTGATGATATTTTTATGCTGGATTAGCTTGATTAGACTTTTATGCTGGATTAATTGGATTAGATTTTTATGATGGGTTAGTCTGATTACATTTTTATACTGGATTTAGACTTAGATTCTGCCTCGGAGTCCTGGCAGGTTGCTTTTAAAAAAGTGCCAAATCGGCAATTCCCTACTACTATTACTAAAGGCAAAGGATGAATTTTGCCACTGAATACAAAAATCATCTACAAGAACCTACAGGTACACGTAGATTGGCTTGTTCAACCAAAAGGAACCATTTAGTTATGTGGAGACTTGTGGTTGTGATATTCAGATCTTAGTCGAATGGCTTTCTTTATTCCTGAAACATAACAATTATTTAAATACCAATTTAAAAACAAACAGCACAATTAGGGACAGTAATACAAGGCTGCAAATAACAGTCAGTCATCGGTCATTGTCAGACCAAAATTAGCTCATGTCCGACAAAATCCAAACTGTGGTCGGACATGATGTCTGGACAATTTTTTTTCATGTATTGTGTTAATCACGAGAAAAGATAAATAAAATTCAACTTTCTTTTCTTGGTGATGCCCAACTACATTTTTGTTTTGTCCGACCAAAATGGTCACTTAGTCGGACATATGTCCTTTCAAGAAAAAAAAATATTTACAGCCCTGGTAATAACCCAATTAGGTCTAAATATAAAACGAGCAAAAAGAATGTTGGGTAAGAAAGAACAGAAGGATGGAAAAACAGGAAATGGTGCACCAAAAGGCATGTAATGGTCATGATTGGTGGAGGTCAAATGTTGCTTTATTTTCATCTTGGCTCAAACGAGAAAATAGATAACAGGTATTTAAAATAGAATACGTGCTTTTGACTTTGAACACTTTAACTGTTCATCATTGACTGTTTGACACAAATTACCTTAAGCAGGGCAGCTTGGTGATACTTGCAAGGTAATGTTAGGCTTGTTGCTACAAAGCCAAGGTTTTCATGGTTGTCTTTGAACCTGTGACATAATGACCCATTTCCAGTATCACTTGGCTTCTGTCCTAAGAGAAATAATGGGCAAACCATTTACAACCAGCAACTAAAACATGACACTTAAAACATAATAAAGAAAAATTGATCAATCCTCAATCTGCTTTTAATTTAATATTGTACTTTCATTTCACTAGCACTTTAACAATATATTTATAACATCCAAAGAAAAAAAGTTTATTTGTTAGGTAAAACAAAATATTTAGTTAAGCTAAGCTGTAGTATAACACACAGGTGCTAATTTCACCTAGTTAAACAGAGCAAATAAAATTGCAAACAGATTATTAACCGGGTGCACGGGTGTAAAATGATATACTCAAAGTGTACAACAAATTAAAAGTAAATGTGCTGTATATATTATAGTTCAATTTTATCATTGGTTTAAATTTTATTTTCCTTTGTTTCAAACTCATTATCATACAATACCATACCAGAAACAAATGAACATAAAATTTGAACCAAGGAAAAAAATTGAACTACAAAATATACATGTAACCGTTAATTAAATTTTAGAGATTTAGACTCCAAGTTAGTTGATGATAGCTTTCCATAATGTTCTGTAGCCAACTCTAGAACATGCACTACATGTTAAAAGATCCTGCTCTTGGTTTAAAATTGTCAAAAAAAAATTCTCACTTTATATTTTTGGTAGTTCCTCGCGAAGCGAGATTACTAATCGTGTCGGTTCCGGTCAGACCACATGGCTCACAAGCCTGAGTAAATCGAGCCGAGTTTTTATATATGTATATATATATATAATATATATGTATGTATGTTGTATGTATATTTATTTAACAATTAGACCCGTAGCCCTTGAGGGTGAAGGGTCTAATTGTTTAAGTATCACCCAACTAGTCGGACAGAAAAAGCAATAATATAGTTAGCAAATGCAAGTTGAAGAAAGATTTATTTGGGAATAAACAAAAGAAAGTGCCATGAATTTCGCTAATCGAGGACTATTAGTTCGAGGACTATTACTAATAGTTCTCTAGTAGCGTAGCCAATCAGATTGCGGCACTTGCATTAGTCCACTAGTTGGGTGATACTATATATATATATATATATATATATATATTAAAGGTGTCCGTTCGCAGGCCAGGTTACCTGGCAATAGTAGCGCACTGGAGAACTGCTGAATTTCCGCCATTGCAAATTTGGTGATGCCTTTTTCAAAGTAATGTAAATTTTGTGGAAACCGATTTCACTCGTACTGGAAGTGTATCCCAGCAAGATGATCTCCGAGATATTCAAGAAAGATTAGCATGAGATCGTTGCCGAGTAAGTTCCAATACCGTGAAAATCAACACAAGAAAAGCACGACTCAAAGCAGGGATAGAGAAACGACAGCAGGGAGAATAACGACAGACATCGCAGCAAAGACAACAACTACTCGCTCCAGATAAAGGCAAACGAAACAGCAGGGAAAAGGAGCAGGAATTCAACCAAGTTAGCTTTGAATCTGAATGTGTTATTGATAGAAATACAGGACATGAGTGACATGAGTGAACGATTACAAGACGAAATATATTGGCGTACTAAATTTAGCAAAACGACTTAGAAGGGAAACCGAGTAGGAATGACTTCAACGATTGGAGATGTATATGGAAAATAATTCTATTAGTCTAAAAACGGAATCGGAAGACGACCAACAGATTACAAGAGAATGTAAGTAGGTATTTTTCATAATAAAACGATAGCGTTTCCATTTTGAAGAAATTCTCAACACAGAGAGTTGCAGTTGTTATAGCAATCATTTAGAACGATGTAATCTGATATCATTGCAACAGTGAAAATATTGTAAATTTTCTTGATATAGCAGTTATGTTAAGCATTTTCAACAGAATACCGGTATATACCCAGTGTCACTATGAAGTGCTGGTTCTTCAATATTATCAGTGATCAATGCAATCATTTGAAAATAAAGCAAATGTTATTACTGATTTCTGAGTAGTATTTCTCTTTGCTATATATATATATATAGGCAATTGTGGAAAACGAGGACGGACAACTTCGAGCGAAAAAAAAAATATATATATATATATACAGTAAAAAATCTAAAAAAAGTTTAAAAATTTAATAAAAATAGACGTTTCGGTCAATGACCTTCATCAGTTGCAGTGCACTGCAACTGATGAAGGTCATTGACCGAATGTCAATGAGAATGAATACAGTGTCAAAACTACCACCGATTTCGCTGAGTGTCTAAATGATAGACCTGTTGATGATGAATGAAGTTTTGGTCTCAAATGATGTGTCCTCTCTCTTTACTGAAGTCCCGCTTGATGAAACTATTGACTACGTCATTCATGAAAACTACACCAACAACAAGCTACCACAACTCAGCTCAAAGTTACTTTTCAGACGTTTTCTTTATAATGTCACCAAGAATACAGTTTTCAGTTTTAATGATAAGCTCTACAAACAAATTGATGGATGCAGCATGGGCAACCCACTTTCTCCAGTCCTTGTTAACATTTTCATGACTAAACTAGAAGCTGATATAGTCCGATCTTTCAACCCACCATTTTATGATAGGTATGTTGATGATTGTTTCTCTAAGAAGAAAAAGGACGAGCCTGATGCTCTACTTGAACGCCTAAATCACTATCACACTAACATTGTTTTCACTGCCGAAGAAAACCCCGACCATTTTCTTGATACTTCCTTTAATTATACCAACAAGTTCATTTGCAGCGTCTACAAAAAACCGGGAAAATTACCAACACAATGGAAATCTAAGGTCCCTACCAAATGGAAAAGGAATTGCATCACTGCCGCACTCCACAGAGCTAAACGCATCTCAACCGATTTTGAGAAGGACATTAAAACTTTAGAAACTTCTTTCATGAAAGCAGGTTATCCGAAACGTTTTATCTCGCATACAATCAACAACTTTCTAACCGGCTCTTCACAGGATAACAACATCATTCCGGATTTTCTTTTCGAAGAACGTAAGAAAGTTTTCACCAAGCTCCTGTTTTGTGGTAAAAATGAAAAACTCAGCAAAACGTTTATCAAAATCACAACAAGTTTACTTATTTCAATTTCACCTTTATAATCTTATGGCAAACAAGGCGAATCAAAGCCGATAACAAAGACAAAAACACTCATAGATCCAAAGTTGTTTACAAAGGAGATTGTTCTTGTGGTGCTGATTATATTGGCGAGACTATGAGAAATTTAGCAGTACGAATTGCGGAACATTCAAATCCTGCTCACACCTCTGAACCTGCAAAACACCTGCAAGAAAATCCTTCACATTCTTTCACCTGGCGTGTTCTCTCCTCAGCACAGACATTCCACAAGCGTAGGATCATTGAGGGGCTAATGATCCAACAACTCCGCCCCAGTTTAAACAAACAAGTAATTTCTTATATATCATAACTTTTCCCAATGGGAATCACATAAGATATATATATATATATATATATATATGCATGCGGACGGTCATTTTTAACCCTGATGATGGCAAACAGCCGAAAAGGTTTCGTTTTTACTTTTCAAACTTTACAGAAATCTTTTAACATTTTAGCCTTGTACATAAGATACTTTTTTATCAAGCGAACATTATGGACAAATTTTGTAATGCCAAAATGTTTATGATCTTTCTCATATATTCATTGCAAGTGTGCTGTATGTAGTAACAAGTGTTTCAAGTTTCCTAAATGCCCTGTGCTTTCAATAATGATTTTCCACACAAACTTTATAGACAAATGACTGCACTAGATTCTAAGCCTTAAAGAAGAAATGGTATTGTTTGGAGCTGTTTTCATTACTACCACCTCTGATGGAAAGCCTATTAAGAAGATTTTTGTATTGCTTGTAGTAGTAGAGTAACAATACCTTTACCAAGATTAGGACATGCATCCCACCTCATAAAAATATATTGTTTAACGTAAAAAATATAACAACTATAATAATAATATCAATACCAGTAATAATAATAGTAATGATAATAATAATGATAATAATATAATGATAGTGCTTCTTGTTACTATATGTCATTGGTTACAAGTTCAATACCTCTGGCTGCCATGACTTTTTTCAATATATATTAAATCTTTCTTTTGCAGTTTTTATAATAGAAATTTTCATATATTCAAAATAATATACTATGCTCTGGTTGGGTATGGATATTTTGCCTGTTTCTGTAACAGCACAATTAAACTTTCATGTGGTATATACTTTTAACTGATTGATGTTGATTTCACATTATTTTTTTACAGGAGTACATAGTGCAGCAATCTTCTTCAACATATTAAGATTTCAATAACTCTTTCTTACATGTATTGTTTCTATGATATGACCTAAAAATAGCACAACCACATACTATACAGTCGGCACTCACTATTACCAAACCTTTATTCAAAGTTTTGGTAGAATCCAATTGTTTTACCCCCAATTTTTTATGTAATGACATTGTATCTCACACTTCTGTTGATATGGCATATCTTTTGAGGGAAGAGGAATTTTTCTACATACAACTGGGGGTACCATAAAGAGAGTACACAAATTGAAACATGCACTATTCATAATGCTCTCAATTGTGGTTACCTGCAGTAGAAAATAGTGGTTACCTAGGAATGAAATAATGACTGCAGTAGACTAATCAGAAGATTCTTCTTACAATGAATCTCATGCAATTATAACAAAAAAAAAAAAATAATAATTGGAGCATTCAACTCATCCTCGGTGTAAAAACATATTGTGTTTAAAAGTGATGTACAACAAAGAAGACAAAGCAGTAGAGACTAAGAAAATAAAACTAAAAAACAAAACACAGGTTTTTACACCATGGTAAACACAAGCATTCATATCAACTCTTCAAGATTTCACCTGCAAAAGATTTACAATCATTTTCAATTTGTGTTAAGTGAGTATTATTGTGATACTTCATCAACTCTGTATTCCCTGTCAAGATAATAAATAATTATACTTTTATTCCCTCTGGTGCAATCTCAGTGGCAGTGAAAGAGCTAAATGAAGGTCAATTTTTAAGCACTGTGTTGAACGGTATACTGATCATGTAATTTCCACCAGGTGTCACTAATTGTGTACCAGACACAGCATAACAAATAAAATAATGGGGATCACGCTGATATAAAAAATAAAATATAATATAAAGTAAAATATAAAAGCATTGTGACTTCTTCAAAAACTAGCTTCGCGAGGTTTTTGCGGGAGTCGTATTTCTAGTTATAAGATTAGTTTGGATGAAGCTTGGCGGCTGCCTTTATGGTTTGTAAATTCGCAGACGACTACAAGACATAACTTACGAACTCCAAAAAGTCTGAAAACGTAACAACCACTTTTGTACACAGTTTTGGAAGGTTGTAGAGAATGTAAAGGGAAAACTCGTCGCTTACCTACGAGAATTCGAAAGATTTCTTGTCAGTATACGTTTGAAAGTTAGCCTTCAGCGAGCAATTTTCCGTTACCCAAATTATTTATAAATCCTTAAAGTAGCCGAGAGAAATACTGTTGGGTTAGCTAAACGACTAAAACGTAGTAAAATATAGTATTTTCCTGTACCTTTAATTCCGTCACATGTGAAGTCGTCCACCTTCTTGTTTTGCCGCCAGTGCCATCACGTGACGTAATCGAGGGAATTCGAGGCGGCATTCCAACCGGTTGTGACTGGAATGGATAGTTCAAAATAAGGTGAGACATTTTGTGATACATATACAATGAAAGTTATCACAAAGTAAGGCGAGACACGTTACATGGCAATCTCTGTTGACCAGCTTTGCCAGATAAACAAAATTGTTTACGGAGAGAATAACTGCTGGGTTAGAAACTGATCTATACTGGTTAGGGTTTTAGTGCTGACTCGAAATGGTTAGCTTTCATACAAATTATTATGGTGACGAGATCAATGTCTCGCCCTATTTTGAGATAACCCTTGTATATGTGTCACGAAATGTCTTACATTATTTTCAAGTATCCATTCTAGTCACAACCCACTCCAACCTAGGATGCTTTTCATTAACCAAAAATTATCGGTTTGAATTTTCGGAAATTTCCGTCTCGAATGGAACGGGTTTATTCTTGGTCGTCACGTGGTCAGTTTTTGGCCCAGGCTTCTTGACGCCCCTTATCGTTTGTATTCAAAATGGCGGGTGTTTTAAAAATGAGCACATCAACCGATTATGATCCCGGTTTCATTTTCAATTCGCTCTTGTTCGATGATGAATATGAAATACCCTTTCTGGCTGCAGTTTTGTGCTTCATGAGGAGAAGTCGGAACCGTATAAATGGCTCCATGCAAAAAACAGTTCCTTCGTATTCGCAGTCAGAATATTGTTTCCTTTTTAGTAAAAGGTTTGTTTCCTATTCTTCCAAAGAGTATGCGAGGAGACTGGAGAACACAAGAAACTGGACGAGTTCATTAAGTAAGTTATACCACCGTAGGGTAAAAGGGAGGTGCTGACATTTCTAGCGTTAGCCCTTCGTCGGAGCGAATGAGAGGATTGTGGGTTACGTTCAATTTATATAGAGAAGTTTGGAGCCATGCTATTGGTGGAACCATAGTAGTGTGTGAATGGAAGTGAATAAATTAGATGAATAATCAAATGAATGAGAAACGTTCGTTGATACCGTGGGGATTAAGAGAACCGAGTTGGAAGATAAATTTCTGTAGGTGACCGTTTCCGCGAACATCTGCGTGACGTCGAACGAAATGACAAAGATGCATCTAAACCTGTAGCGCGACACTTTAATCCACCTAACCACTCAACTCACAACATGACGGTATGTGGCCTTTCCGTGCATCAGGGCAACACGGAAAGCCGTAAAAACCTAGAACAGAAATTTATCTTCCAACTCGGTTCTCTTAATCCCCACGGTATCAACGAACGTTTCTCATTCATTTAATCATTCATCTAATTTATTCACTTCCATTCACACACTACTATGGTTCCACCAATAGCATGGCTCCAAACTTCTCTATATAAATTGAACGTAACCCACAATCCTCTCTTTCGCTCCGACGAAGGGCTAACGCTCGAAACGTCAGCACCTCCCTTTTACCTTACGGTGGTATAACTTACTTAATCAACTCGTTTGATTTACCCAGTTTCTTCTGTTTCAATTTCCCATTGACGCAGCACCAGTTTCTTTAGAAACTATTCCCACGAGACTGGAGAACAGTCCGACTAGAAGCTTTTGAATGGAACACGAGAATTTTCGAACATACCGAAATTTCCACTTTTCGGGAACACTAAAAAAGGTTGTCCTAAATTGTCGAAAATCTTTTCCGGAAAAGATCTGTTCCATTGGATTCCCACCCAAAATTTTCGAAAATTTCGTCGAATGGAAAAGTGCCCCCAGTCTCCACTTTTGTTAAACATGTACACGTTTGCTGACGAGGAAACACTGCGCGACATTGTGAAGACAAATCACCCCTTTGATGTCATAAATCTATGTTCACAATCGACAGAGATGTAAAAGTTTACAGAATTCCCAAAATAATTATATTATGATCTGCGTTCTTCCAATTTCCATCTTTCGAGGGTAGGGAGGTAAGGGAGTTTATTTTAACAAAAAATTCCAGGGTCACTCCTGTCTAAAATAACACTCCATTTTAGTTCCATTTTACTATTTTCCCCCGTAACTTCCCTGCTAAGTCCAACCAGCAATGGGATCTCATCCAGTTGACAGCAAAATTAACGTTGACAGTGTACACACACTGTTTCAGTGAATGCATGGCTGTAAAATTTTACTGTCAAAAACTCCGCTGACGCAAAACTGACAGAACACCGCAAAAGAGCATGAGCAATTGTTATTCAATTTTTGCAAAATATTAATTTCTCACATTCAAATCCAATTATTTTTCGCATTTCAGTAATCAAGTTAGGCTATTTTTCGCGGAAAAAGGAAATCTAGAATTTTTCGGATTAGAAATTGCGATGGAGATAGGAATCCGAAAAATTCTCACTCTCGTAAAACTTAATTAAAATTTCATCTAACATTTTCGGGAAAATAATACTGAGGCCCTTATATTTCGAAAAGACTCAAGTTGCCCCAGGACAAACGAACAGATACAAATTTTATAACGTCGCTTAGAATGCATTTCTAGAGATCTGAAAGTTCTCTGGATAGTCTAAAGAGTGTTTTTAATAAATTTAGGAGGAATCCGTCGTTGGTTGTTCCTGTTTCTGTAAGTTCTTTGGTCCCCTACGTGATGCGAAATTAGACGTTGTGTTTAGATAAGAAAATGTACGATTCTTTTCATTTCGAGCATGTGTCATGCAAATGCTAAATTTAAAAACGTCCGCTAGGTGTGTTACCAATAACTACGCAAATGATCGGTGGAAATGAGGCCCGTCACGGTGGAATCACGAAACCAATTGAAACACAGCAAAATGAAGGCTTTATGTTGCTACTACTTGGGAACATCACTGGTGAAATAACTGCATCACGATATTAAACGGAATTAAATAAGTATCACCTTAAAATTTGTTCCACATTATTTATCAAATGGCTGCTTTCGACCATTGTCGTGGTTGCTTAGCATTGCAACGATACTGATTGACTAAAAAAATTCCCACCAATGTCTTAACCAATCAGAGAACAAAACATATCGTGACTGGCTAACACACAATTCTGACAGGTACGTCATAACGTTGCTAAACCAGGAGCCCTGACTGAAGCAATCATGCATTGATAGTCAACTCAACACTCAAGCTTTTACATTCAGGCAATAGCATCTTTGAACTCAGAGCTATCAGATAATCAATTAACAATCATTGCCCATCATATACCGTCAACAGGAGTAAGTTGTTGCTTACGTGGTCATAATCTCTGCAGTACCCGCCAGTTGAACTTGTAACAGGGGCACCCAACGAGAATATAGTTCAAAACCACTTAAACATAGCATTGTTAAAGTATTTTAGTATTTAAAAGGTAGATATAAGCATATTTTTATCCCCTAAAATTTTTTAATCTGTTCGGGATTTCCTAGCTGAAACTCTTGTGATCCGAAAATTATACCGATCAAAACTTACCCTTTCGAAAATTTCAGCCAGATAAAAGGCTCCCGAAAATTCTAGGTGACCTCTTTACGTTAAATGACGTCTAGTGATGGTAAATGAGGTCTACTGATGGCGAATGATGTCTAGTGACGGCGAATGATGTCTACTGATGGTAAACGATTTCTAGTGATGGCGAATGATTTCTAGTGATGGTAAATGATGTCTAGTAATGGCGAATGATTTCTAGTAATGGCGAATGATGTCTAGTGATGGTCAATGATGTCTAGTGATGGTAAGTGACGTCTAGTGATGGCGAATGATGTCTACTGATGGCGAATGACGTCTAGTGATGGTAAATGACGTCTAGTGATGGTCAATGATGTCTAGTGATGGTAAATGATGTCTAGTGATGGCGAATGATATGTAGTGATCGTAAATGAGGTCTAGTGATGGCGAATGATGTCTACTGATGGCGAATGATGTCTCGTGATGGCGAATGACGTCTAGTGATGGTAAATGATGTCTAGTGATGGTAAGTGACGTCTAGTGATGGCGAATGATGTCTACTGATGGCGAATGACGTCTAGTGATGGTAAATGACGTCTAGTGATGGTAAATGACGTCTAGTGATGGTAAATGATGTCTTGTGATGGTAAATGACGTCTAGTGATGGCGAATAATGTCTAGTGATGGCGAATGACGTCTAGGGATGGCGAATGATGTCTAGTGATGGTAAATGACGTCTAGTGATGGCCAATGACGTCTAGTGATGGTAAACGATGTCTAGCGATGGTAAATGATGTCTAGTGATGGTAAATGACGTCTAGTGATGGTAAATGATGTCCAGGGATAGTAAATGATATCTAGTGATGGTAAATGACGTCTAATGATGGTAAATGATGTCTAGTGATGGTAAATGAGGTCTAGTGATGGTAAATGACGTCTAGTGAATGTAAATGACGTCTAATGATGGTAAATGATGTCTAGTGATGGTAAATGAAGTCTAGTGATGGTAAATGAGGTCTAGTGATGGCCAATGACGTCTAGTGATGGTAAATGATGTCTAGTGATGGTAAATGACGTCTAGCGATTGCGAATGATATCTAGTGATGGTAAATGATGTCTAGTGATGGCGAATGATATGTAGTGATCGTAAATGAGGTCTAGTGATGGCGAATGATGTCTAGTGATGGCGAATTATGTCTAGTGATGGCGAATGATGTCTCGTGATGGCGAATGACGTCTAGCGATGGTAAATGATGTCTAGTGATGGTAAGTGACGTCTAGTGATGGCGAATGATGTCTACTGATGGCGAATGACGTCTAGTGATGGTAAATGACGTCTAGTGATGGTAAATGATGTCTAGTGATGGTAAATAATGTCTAGTGATGGTGAATGACGTCTAGTGATGGCGAATAATGTCTAGTGATGGCCAATGACGTCTAGTGATGGTAAATAATGTCTAGTGATGGTAAATGATGTCTAATGATGGTAAATGACGTCTAGTGATGGTAAATGATGTCTAGTGATGGTAAATGATGTTTAGTGATGGCGAATGCTGTCTAGTGATGGTAAATGACGTCTAATGATGGTAAATGATGTGTACTGATGGTAAATGACGTCTAATGATGGTAAGTGATGTCTTGTGATGGTAAATGATGTCTAGTGATGGTAAATGATGTCTAGTGATGGTAAATGATGTCTAGTGATGGTAAATGACGTCTAGTGATGGCCAATGACGTCTAGTGATGGTAAATGATGTCTAGTGATGGTAAATGACGTCTAGTGATGGTAAATGATGTCTAGTGATGGTAAATGATGTCTAGTGATGGCGAATGATGTCTAGTGATGGTAAATGACGTCTAATGATGGTAAATGATGTGTACTGATGGTAAATGACGTCTAATGATGGTAAATGATGTCCAGGGATAGTAAATGATATCTAGTGATGGTAAATGACGTCTAATGATGGTAAATGATGTCTAGTGATGGTAAATGAGGTCTAGTGATGGTAAATGACGTCTAGTGAATGTAAATGACGTCTAATGATGGTAAATGATGTCTAGTGATGGTAAATGAAGTCTAGTGATGGTAAATGAGGTCTAGTGATGGTAAATGATGTCTTGTGATGGTAAATGACGTTTAATTATTGTAAATGATGTTTAGTGATGCTAAATGACGTCTAGTGATGGTAAATGATGTCTAGTGATGGTAAATGACGTCTAGTGATGGTAAATGATGTCTAGTGATGGTAAATCACGTCTAATGATGGTAAATGATGTCTAATTATGGTAAGTTATGTCTAGTGATGGCGAATGATGTCTAGCGGTGGTTAGTTATGGTGAATAATGCTTAATAATGTGGAACGATGTATATTTATGTCCAGTGTCGATTATTGATGTTAAGTTACGTCTAATGACCTCAAATGACGTGTAGTTCCTTATATGGTAGTTGGATTTTTATGAGGGTCATCCATTTGGTGTATATAGGACATGAATTTATTACCGGTCACGTCGTCCCCAAACCATTTCGTCCCCTGCCATTTCGTCCCCAGGTTTGGATGACTCGTCCCCAGGTTTGGTTGGCTCGTACCCAAATGTAATTCACTATAAATGTCAATTCAATAAACGTATTTGTTGAAATGTAATAAAGTTAAATTTACCTGACAATTGTTTCACGTTTCATGACCTTTCCAAACGAACCTCTTGCGCGCTTGCCGACGAACCGTCCTCAACGAGATCTTGGAGTTGCTGCCCTACGCGCCACGAGTAAAGGAAGTCACCATGTGGGGAGCGTTTAGCGAAGTCTTTCCCTCCGTCGAGATGCGAGGTTGTGCGTTTCACTGGAATCAGGCGGTTTGGAGAAAGGTCCAGGAACTTGGCTTGCAAACAGCATACTCCACAGACAAACCCACCCACGACTACATCAGACGGCTTATGGCCTTGCCATTCCTACCTCACGAGAAAATTCCAGCAACCTTCGCTACACTGAATCAGGAAGCCAACACAGCACCGCTCAAGGACTTAGTCACATACATTGACAACACTTGGATGCAAAACGGAACCTGGTCGCCAAAGCAGTGGAGTGTGTTTACGCGAACAGTCAGAACAAACAATGACATCGAGGGATGGCACCATGGGCCGCTTAACCGAAGAGCAGCTGGAAGATGCGGCCTCCCATTTTACATGCTTGAGCAACTACTGTACAATGAGGCCACGCTCACCGACCTTCATATTCGCTTGGTCTCAGAGAAAAAACTGAGGAGAATTCAACGCAAAAATTACCGCCAGTCTCACGAACGCCTCTTCAGTTTATGGGAGGCATTCAATCGGGGAGAAAAGTCAGCGGTTAAGCAGCTACTCAAAGCCTGTGTGCACATGAATGCACCAAAAATTGGTCAAACCTGTGAGGACATTAAGAACATTGAGAACATTAAGTTAGAAACATCAAGGCATGTCAAAAAAAAATTGAAAAAAAAAAAAAAAAACATCAAGGCATGTAAAACAGTTCAGCTTTCTTGAACAATAGGTAGTATTTTGTATATTTGTAATATAGATTAAACACGGAACTTTCGTGTAAACAAGTTTAGTAAAACAAACGCATGTAAAATAAGTTTTGGAAATATAGGATTTTTAATTTCAAACAAGACGATCTAAGATCGTAAGTCGGGCAACAAGTAGACGTGCTGTTATGAGTGTTGACCACTTATGGTGCGGAATAGTCCACAAAACAAATGCTAAGGGTACCAAGGTCCTGGTTTCCAACGTGGCATCTTTGTTGTCGTTTCCTCGAGTTTCATCGCGAGGCACGTTGTCTTTACCAGCAAATGCTCTTCTGTCACTTTGTCCACATTTTATGTTCACTGGTAACTCGTTTGATTTTAGTGAGACATTCGCTAAATCATTTGATTCTTTTGCTATTTTCAGTTCGCGGAACGACCCGTTTCGAAATATACGCTCATTACACACGCCATCTTTTAGATTGTGTCTACCGCGAACGGTGAGTGGGTCTGTATGTTTGAGCGTAGAAAAGATGACACCAAAGATGACACCATTTGTTTTCGACATATTCGCCATCGACTTCGACATCGTAGAAAGGTTGCGCCCGTATTACCTGTCTGCGGTATTCCCCATTGCACGTGACTGCGATTTGCGATGAAACTCGAGTGTAAACCTATAGTCGGTTGCCCGACTAATAAGTGCTTGTATATCATTCGGTTATTGTAAGTCGGAATAAAATTGAGTGAGATTGAAAATATTTTTGTCTATAACTTAGTTTGGGGGCTGAAGAGTAATAATAGGGTAACTGAATAACTGAGAATTTTGGCAGTTGGAATAAGCTCAAATAAGTTTTACATGAATAAATAAAGAATAGGTTTTCACTAGTGACCCCAAGTCGGAGTCGTAAGCCCTTTCGACCGAGTGAAAATCGAAAATCGGAGTCGTAAGCGGAGTCAGGACGGTTCAATTTTCCTCCGATTCCGCTTATGTCTCTGATGCTTATGATCCGCATATGAACCGTTCTGATTCTTCCGACTCCAATTTCGTCGAGCATATGACTCCGCTTACAACTCCGATGTTCAATTTTCACTAGGTCGGAAGCGCTCTTACGACTCCGACTACGACTCCGACTCCAGCCTACGTTCAAGACTTTGTAACCGCGCAAAAAATTGATCCAAGATGGCGGCTTTGTTCACACGCGTGTTCCTTTGGTTTCTTTCCTTCGTTGTCGGCATTTAATATTTTATTACAGAAAGCAAAAAATTATTCCATAAACCCTGAGCGCTGTTTGAACACAGACATTTTGACAACTTACCGCTAACTTTTCCACTTTATGAACACAATGATCTTGTCGGCGTGTTGCGCGATCGATGCGAATATTCATCGATGCACGCTGATGCAATACTTCAGAACACTTTTTGTTCAATATGATTTTTGGTGTAGGGGCACTCTGCAAGAGAAACTAAACTCGATCTTCAATCATAAGCAAATAGTGATCAGTTTCATACAAGGGGACAAGCCAACCAAACCTGGGGACGAGTCATCCAAACTTGGGGACGAGTCATCCAAACTTGGGGACGAAATGGCTTGGCGACGAAGTGACTACAAACCGTTGCCAAGACCAAAGTCACGAGAGTGAAAACCGAGAATAACCACCTCAAAAAAATTCAACAACCACCTACAACTACCTCAAAACCTTCTACAATCACCTGCAAACAATCTAAAACCATCTGAAACAAGGCATAAATGGCTCAAGGCGAGACGGCAACATGTCACGTACATGAAATAAGAAAATCGAACAAAAACCTCCCCCTCCCCCTAAAATTTTACCGTCCACGGTCCCTTACATTAACACAAAGCTTCCACCCCAGCCATCTTATATCTCACATGTTGGGAGGGGTGTGATTAACAAAATGACGTCAGTTTTTTATGCGTCTGTCCTCTTATTGATGATAAATTGCGTCATAACATTGTCAAAGTGTTGTAGATCCACGAGCCGATAGACGCATAAAAAACTGACGTCAATTTGTTTTTTACAATAACAAAACGCGAAAAAGGTCAAATGAAGACTTAAATTAAAATTTTATGTGTCTGTACTCTTATTGATAATAAAAATTAGCCAATCAGCGCGCGAGAATTCGCTCAGTTATTGTAAAATATGAGGTTGATGAAACGCAACAACAATTTTATTACTCGGGCTTTCCAAGGACAACGTCCGAGGTATAAATTCGGCTTGGTTTTTTTTTGCCGTTCAGTCACAAATCGCCGTCGAGCTTCCGGCGCATGCGTAGAATCTGTATGGTGCGCATACAGATTATGAGCGAACTTTTACGAGTGAACCTTTTATGTCTTTTATCGTAAACTATGCTATGACTGCTTTATCAAATGAACTATCTATCGAAAATCATGCTATATCAAATCAGCTATCTCCTGTTAGCTTACGTAGAAATCGTCGTGTGGGTGAACGTGATCGAGAACCAGTTCGAATTTTGAAGTGTCTGAGAAACAAAAGCAGAAAGCTGAAGGAGTTTGTCTTCAAACGTATCTGTGCTAGTATACCGAAGTCTTCTAAGTGAAGGTTAGAAACTTATAAAACATGAATGTAGTACAAAGATAACGAGCTTAAATAAAATTACACAACATGAAAAGAAGCTTTTGTTTAATTGCGCTAGCAGGGTTTATCAAGGGTTGATGAAGCTTAAATTTCGAGCAAATCGGTATTTGTACAATAATTTGATGTGCCGGTACAAAAATCAGACCCACATATCAAATGTTTGTCAATTTAAACTGAGTACAGACATAGAGAAGAACCCTGGTACTACTCCAATGTATACTGACCCAAGCAAAAGAATATCAGCCTCTTAATATAGCCAAGGAAATGAGCTAGTATTTGGACAGAATTCTGGACAACAATGTGTTGCAATGAGTTTATGCTCTTTGATTTACAATAGCAAACAAGGAATCCATTCAGCTAATAACCTAATGGAAATAATGAATATTGGAAATCAGTTGTATTCAGGTTTGTCTCAGTTTGCCAGGGAATCCTTTTTAATGCAGTTAGAATTACCATCAATGCTAAATGTGTTCGAGACTGACTATCAACTTCAGTACAGTGAAAGCTACGCTGGTACTATTCATCAAGAAGCTGCCATAGAAGGATATCAATACTGTACTTCTTTGCTAAGAGCCTTTGAATCACTTTTGGCTGAAAACTATACTAATTTTGTATTGACAGTAGGGTGTACTGCTGTTGCTATGTATTGTAATGGTAATGTGGAGTTTAAAATATTCGATTCTCATGCAAAGGATTCATATGGTAGAAGCCATGTCCAAGGCACATGTCTGCTGCTTGAAGTATTGTTTCTTAGTGACTTAGTGCATTATTTTCAGAGTATACACAACAATGTTATGTTTGAGGTGAAAGGACTAATAATTAATGAAGCTGAAAATGACATACTTGTTCAGACTTGTGATTGTGAAACCATGAAGTTTAAGTTAAGTACTACTGTGGCTATTTATTCACTTTGCTATTCTATAATGAAATCCTGTGCTTATTGGACTTCAAAAACATTATCTTCTATTGTCGATAATGGCAAAAGATTATGTGATAGTTTATCTTAAGATATGAATTGAAGTGAAGGTTAAAATTTTGTAATTGGATTCTGCGGTGGATTTATGGCCGTGGCGATAATTCTAAGCTGGAATTTTTGGTTTCGTTCGGTGGGCTGTGCAGAAATCGAGTGGACGGCCTTGTTTTCTCTTTGAGTGGAAAGACGGGAAACGAATAAATCGCCCAAATCGGTTTAGATCAAGAAAATAAACACACCGTGAGCAAAAAAACACACCATGCAAATAAGGTAAGGCCCTTTTATTGAGACATTTTGCGTACAATTATTTTCTAGAATCTATTTGTCGTTATTCCCATACAAATCCTTATTATTGAAGCCATCTTGATATTGCGTGATAAGCTGCTGTTACATGTAACCGACTCTCAGATTGAGCTTGGGCCGCCTGTGGCTGTACTTAGTTTGCCGTTGAAAACCCTGGTTTTAAAGAATAAGGTGTTTTTGACGGACCGCTTCCAAACCAGCTCAATCATAGTAAAATTCTTGTTCCGAGTTGGCAAAAGCATTCATTTGCTTGGAGCCCATTTTTGGAAAAGTAAAGCGCAGGAGTTTCAATTTTTGTATCAAAAATTGCAAAAAATCCCGGCATTGCGCTCTACGTGAAGAAGTGTAGAGCCTATTCTGTATAGCGAATACATTGGAAGCAACAAGAAACCTCGGCGGAGGTCTCCGAAGTGTTCAGCGAAACGCTGATTTCCACTAGGTGAATTCTCAAGACTAAAAGCTAACCTCTGTGATCGGAATTTGTCAAAAAAGTAAAGAGCTGTGTGTATTGAAAAAACAACAATTAAGCGTCTTCCCATGCGAGAGAGGTTATTGGGAAAGTGAAGTACGAGCAAGGAAGGTCTGCACTTCTTATGAAGCACACAGGAAAGACCACTAAAAAAGGTTCAATTTCTAAGGAAAATATTAAACTTGGTATGGGTATCCCAATTCTTAAACCCCTTCCCTATGGGGCTTTAGGTACCAAAATTGCAGAAATTGATGTTGGGGAAGTTTATTCCGTGAGGGACATCTTGTTATGACCTTCCACCAGATCAATAGTTGATGGGGTGTACATAACTCCTCATGTGAATACTTCATGTCGTGATTTCGTGGACTGCTGATTCTATTGTAACTTTATTTGGATTATTTTGTGAACTTGATTTTTTACCTCTTTTTCCTTTTCCTGTTTCACTAATGAAGTCTTTTGAACTACCAACAGGAGTTCATTTTCACCCTGGATGATGCAATGATAACAAAATTGGCAATGAGGGTTACAAAAAGGTGTAGGCAGCAGCGACTATATCCATACTCTGCTCATCACGGAGGATGACCTTGATGACAGTGATCTGGAGGAGCCCATCACCTCAATGACATTCACAGTTGCGTCTTCCCTCACAGCTGAGGTAACCCAGACAGCTACAGCTATGGCCGACCCTACCCCATCACCGAACACGGTGGCAATAGATTTGTTTCTGCGGTATGTGCAGAACCATGTCACAGGCCATAGAAAACAAATGCCGTCAGCAGAGCAAGTGCATAACAACCACATCCCACCTTGCAAAGTTATGCCTTGAACTTGCTATTAGAAATGCCAGTGACAATAGGAATGACAGACAAGGCAATAGCACTTGACATTCAGGAAAGCAAAAAAAGCACTTTTGCATACTTCAGTGGGGAGATTTTCAAGAATTTGATTTCCCAAGAGTTCGTAACATTTGCTCAACTCCAGGCCAAAAACCCGGAGCTACAATTGCGACTAGCTACTTAATTACAGTGTCACTGGATTCTACAAAACGAGTTTATTGTAAAAATGTATGTTTTCTTGCTACTGAAAAATCGCAGGGCAAATATCCACGAGGCCAGGGTATATCGCCTGATACCCGTCCAGCTATTGGACACCACGTGACCAAAATAGCCAATAAGATGACGCGAAAATTAATCGGTGGGTTATAAGGCATGTTAAGGCCCGTTTAAAGGGTTTCAACATTTGCTTCAACATGCATTCGTGACACTTTGTTGAGCCAAAAGTTCCGTGCGTTTGAACAGGCCGTCCAGCATTGTTGAAAGGGTAAAAAATGTTGAAATCTTGTTGAAAGCGCGTTGAATTAAGTTTAATCGGTTTAAACTTTCATTCAACATTGATTCAACTTTTCCTTTGTTTTCGAAAATGTCGAATGGTTTTGAAGCCGTTTGAACACTGTTCAACAATTGTAGAACACAGCATGCTCACATCAGGCTGCAAAAGTCAACATGGCGTTGTTCAAGTAAATTGGGAACATTCTCCCGAAGATGGAAGCCAAATGCGATCAAATCCAAAGCTCCCGAGCACGAAACGAAAATTAGGGGAGAAAAGTTGTGTTGGCAAGTCTTAACAAGACTGAAAATAAACAATCAAGTATCTTCATTGTCTTTCTTAGTATCTTTCAGGACTTCAATCTAACATTGTTATTGTTTCCATGCCGATGGGGTAGTTTTCAATGTAAGCTAATTAGCGACTTGCTTGTAAATAGTCAGCATGAGAAGAACTGCATCCTGACAGGATGCATCATAATCAACTTGTACCTCAGATTACAACAATACCCAGTTTTAATTACATACTTCTTATTAAGCGAGAGTGAGGTCATTACAGGGAAGTCTCGGACTGATAGAGCGAGGTCAATACGTCAAGGTCGAAATCTGACATTTCTTTGTAGTGATCAAACGCGTGAGGTTAATAACTTATTTATTATGCAGCCTTTCTAGCGTGAGCAAGAGGTCATTCGAGGTCATATTCACTGAACCGAAACATACCTGAACATGCAATCGAATCCAGAAGTGACAAAAGAAAATAAAGTTATTTTCAAAATGAGACAACTTTTGTCTATACTAAAAAAAAACTTTTCCGTAATGCATTTCTAATTTAGTAGTCTTTTTTGGGCCGTCAATAGCAGCTGTTTTTCTTGGTCCCATTTGATAGTTAAAAAAAAACCAGCTGTTTTCTTGGTGATTTTCGATGATGAAAAAGAGCTGATTTATGATATGATTTTAAGTTAAAACCAGCTGGTTTTGGTAGTCATAAGTTATTATTAGCCTAAACCATCCCGTTTTAATGTTTATTTTCGTGGCTTCCCAGCCAGCTGATTTTTTACTGCACTTTTGATGGCCAAAATCAGCTGTTTCTTGAAGATCAGTTTTCCCTTTTTTGCTGGTCATTTTCAAGTCCTTCAACCAGCCGCTTTTGGTCATCAAACTCAGTGGTCAAAAATCAATGCTTTTGTTGGTGAGTTTTGATAAAAAAAAAACCGTTTTTTTGGTGGTCATTTTTAATCCTCGAAAGCATCTCTCCTTTTTTTGGTGGTGGTTTTTATGGTCAAAGACACCTGTGTTTGGTGGTTATTTTTAATCGTTAAAAACAGCTGTGTTTTGATGGTTATCAACAATAGTTTTTTTTGTGTTCTCTTTTGCTGGTTTAAGGCCATCTTTTCTTGGTCTTTATTTAAGGGTCTCACAAACGCACAAAATCTCTTGTTGCAAATATTAAAACGATATCTATAGACAGACGCGCCAGGGAGTAACAATTAAATTCACTGCAGGTTGCCCACTATGCACGCAGCATGAGTACGCACTCCTTTTTTGATGTTTCGTGCTGAAAAGGAGTGGGAACGAGAACGACTGACAGTCTGAATCTGTCAAATTTAATATTTGTATACAGTTTGTCATGTTTCCCCTCCAAACGCTTACAACAGCACAAGCGTTTCACTGTAAATACATCAAGTGTTCTGTGCTTGTATTGTTGCCTTAACACATGAAAGCTCTGAACTTGCAAAAGACATTCTAAGGTTATTAACTGTCCTCATTGATGAGTAGCTGTTACACGAGTTAAGTGGTCAGGAGCAGACTATAACAGAAAACAGGGGTTGTCAGGAGACAGTTGCTAGGGAGTCCTGTTTTTTTTCTTATGAGGCCTTGGGCTCCACTCTTTTGATGCAATCTCATTTCCAGGACTTTTCCCTTTGAAATTGGGATTAAATTCTCAGTTTCAAAGGGAAAAGCCCCGGGAATTTTGGCCGGAGTGTAGCAGCCCTTAACTCCTTTGTAATCCTCAACACAGGTTAAGTCCAGAAGTGACAGGTGAATCCTTGTTACAAGGATCTAGTTCTCATGTTATTAATATAATTACTAGGTTACAGAACAAAAGTATATTAGTAAATCAAGTTTTGTAAATGAGAACTTTGGTAACATCCCAAACTTAACAAAGCTCTTAATCATAGCTCTCAAGGCTGGTTTTTACTACTGTATATGAAGCACAATTAGCTGTAATTCGTGGACTAACTGTTATTAGTATCACCCACCTGGTGGACTAATGCAAATGCCGCAATCTGATTGGCTACACTACCAGAGGACTATTAGTATTAGTCCTCGAGTAGCGAAATTCGCGACGCTTTCTTTTGTTTTATTCCCAAATAAATCTTTCTTCAACTGGCATTTGCTAACTTTATTATTGCCTTTTTCGTCCGACTAGTTGGGTGATACTAAAACAGTTAGCTCCTTCGCCCTCAAGGGCCACGAGTCAATAACTGCACTTCGGTTGCACCGCAAGGGCTACAGGTCTAATTGTTAATGATTGGTTGTCGTGTAGTTAATCATGTGCTATGTAGTTTTACTGGATCAATAAAGACATGGTTTATGGAGGACATTACTTGCTGCTTCTACTCGAAACATGGCACCAGTATCACTTTGGAAATAAGCTAATTTTTACCCTTACGTATGGCATGGAACGTATTAAATCCCCCCCCCCCCCCCCGAGTTGGATATCGATAATCTTAACCTCGCGGACGATTGGAAAGAATGGAAGGAACCGTGAGAACTGCATCGCACATCGAGTGGCCTTCACGAAAAGGAGGATACCATACAGATAGCAACCATCCAAAGTATTCTCGGAAGTAAGGCAAGACGAGTGCTGAAAATCCTACCAAACGTTCCTGCAGATATCAGACAGATGTGTTGCAAGCATTTTGGAAGCTCTTGAGACGTTTTGCATTCCTCGCAAAAATACTACTTACGAACGATACGTCTTCAGAACGACGACCCAAGAAGACTGTGCGTTTGAAGTATTTGTAACAGATCTTAGACGAAGGCCTGAATACTGTGATTTTGGAATGATAAAGGGGATTCCTTGATATGATTGTGGTCGGCAGAAACGATCACAAGCTGCGCGAGCGTCTGCTGAGAGAGACGGATTTGACACTCGAGAAAGCAATAAAGCTCCGCAGAATTACGAAACAATCCAAGGAACAATGGAAAGTCATCGCACCACCAGCTGCTCGAGAAAGAAACATTCACGTTGTAAACAAGATACGAGCACCATTGGAAACAGAAAAACAGAAAAGCGATGATCGGGTAGAATCATGAGATGCAAATTCTGCGCATTGTCTCACGTTCGAGGAAACTACCCAGCCTATTAAGCATCATGTCATAAATGCAATGCGCGAAATCACTACGTTCGCTGCTACCTTAAACCGAAGGGTGGTACGGAAGAAAGACGAGTTCGTCACGTGAAAGTAAAAATGAACGAAGAAAAAAAAAAATCAGTGGAAGGACTGTACATGGGAGAAATTCAAGGTAGCAGTAAAAGGACCATTCAGTCAGATCTGTTAGTTAATAACATTCCAATGACTTTCAAACTTGACACAGGTGCAGAATGAAATGTATTACCTATGTATCTGGTAAAAAAGTTAAATGCTCAGATAGAGTCAACGGGTGTGTTACTGAAATCGTTTGGGGGCCACCAGTTAGATGTTGTAGACAAATGCTATCATCCCACAAGGGTAAATACGACCAAGTGTTCAACACCATTGGAGTATTATATCATCAGGGATAATGTGAGACCCCTTCTGGGTTTAGAATCGTGCTTAGCGTTGGAGCTTATCACTTTGTATCAATGAGGTTGAACAAAAACCTAATCTTTAAAGACCTTCATTGCAAGTCTTCGTATGAATGATATCGTCGTCCCAATGTGGACATACAACTGGGACTATGAATCCTGTCGCACGTTGTTGCCCTTTGCTGGTACTTTGCTTAATCCAGTGGAAGTCCAAACGCCTTGTACAAAAAGGCGTATTCTTTTGCTGCCTAATTAGAGAAAAACGTGGAGACAGGTAAGTTTGCAAACAGTAGTTGTTGCTTTCTTTCAGCTGTAAAGAAGACCAGGGCCGGGTTGTTCGAAGCAGGGTTAAGGTAACCCAGGGTTACTGCGAAATTTAATTGCTGATATGAGAGCTTAACAAGCACATTCAGTACAATTCTTTTTGAATACAATTTGATGATTGTATGCTCTGAATAAAACAGAGAAAGTTATCGGAGAAAACGTTTTTTAAAAGAGGAAACGAAACCCGTGTTATAATTTAACCCTGGGTTAGCGCTAATCGGCCTTCGAACAACCGGCCCCAGGAGTTGGTTAAAATGCGAGCCGTCAAACGATTTTTAGCGCTAAAATGCCCAACAAAAGATGATAAACTAGATAGTAATTCCACAACTCCTTTTACCTGTACAAGACGGTTCATCCATTTTTAACTCATCGATGTCTGACGAGTGCTGTTAATATTGTGTCATTCCTTCTTTCTATTAAGGCGAAATGGTGTTGTACTATTGACCGACAGTTCTTTACGTCGTTTCAGGTGTTAAACGCACTCATGTGGGTGCACATTATGCGCAAGAATGAGTTCATACATCAGGGCGTCAAATTGCACCTAATACAGGCGCCAATGCGACTAAATTTTTCACTTTGGCGACCAAATCCTGAAAGTTAGTCGCCAAATGGGCGACTAGAATTTCTAACCACATCTTTCCTAGTGATCTAGTGACTGTTGAAGATTTGCAAAGATAAAGCTACAGTAAAGGTCCTCATTAAACTCATTTCCAAAACGCAGCACATGTACAAACGTAAATCCACTAGACGCCATCTTGCATTTAGGTAACCTGCTACGTTGTATATGAACCATTTTAGTGTCCTCTTTGTAGCACGTGCAAATTGCGGGCTCATTTTTCATCGCGTTTGACAACAAGTCGACCATGTGAGCTCCTAAACATAATGGCCACCAACTTTTTGGAATTGGATACCACTTTAAAGTATTTAGGAACCAAGTGGCTACCGAAAAAAAAAGTTAATTTTACACCCTGTACATACGTAAGGTCTGTTTCCCAGAGGGCTGCCTTAGCAGTCCCATGGGCGTTGTCACGCACAACAACATCACGCCATCTAGGAATATCGCAAATGAAGATCGAAATATGAAAGGACAAATAATACCATGCCCAGAACGGGGTTTGAACCAATTTGCTAATCCTGAAGCGACATTGCAACCTGCACATTTTGTATGAATGACTCGGCGCATAGATCCTTTTATTGTTGTGGCAACTAAATGCATATAAATACATGTTATTGGTACTGTCGTTGTCGTTGTTGTTGTTGTTGTTGTTGTTCTTCTTCTTCTTATTATTATTATTATCATTATTATCATCATCATTATTATTATTATTATCATCATCATTATACTACACCAGAGCAGCTATACCTGTTCAAACCTTCTACCCATCGCCTCAGATCCAAAATGGCCACCGTTGTAGTCAAGAGTACACACAACAAGTGGCTTGTCATCACGCGTCGACAGCTGGTCCCTCAAACGAGCCACCCACTTGAGGGGGAGCCAGTAGGGAACTCGGTCATCACTAATTGAAGTATTCACCATCACTGAAGGGTACCTCTGCAGAGAAAATAACACCACACAATTACATATGTGTAATCTAGGTTGGAGAACGTGAGGTGATGTATTCTTTAACTACTACCGTACCGTAAAGAATGAGATAGCCTAAGAGAATTTAGTACCTGATATCTAATATTTTGATAAGGGCAGTATGACTTGATGTACTCAAAGGTCTTGGGACAGGATCTGAAATAAAATACATATGAATAATAGGGCACATGAATTGTGTCCATACCTTTCTTACTAAAAATAAGAAAAAAAAAAAATAAAAGCAACGGCAGACAAAAATATAAGCGGGATTCTTTTGCATCCAAAATATACAGCACAAGAAATTGGGTTAATAAGGTAAAATGGAGGTGCTGACGTTTCGAGTGTTAGCCCTTCGTCGGAGCGAATGAAGAAGGGCTAACGCTCGAAACGACAGCGCTTCCCTTTCACCTTACGGTGGTATAACTTACTTTATCAATTCGTTTGATTATCCCAATTTCTTGTGCTTCAATTCCCCACCGACGCAGCACCAGTTTCTTTAGAAACGATCCCCACAAAATATACAGTAGTTTGATTTACCATCAAAATCACAAACCAATGTCTTATCCTTCAGTGCTCAACATACCACACCCGGTGTGAAAAGATGGAACAATTTTAAACATTCCAATCCATTTGTTGAAGTTAGATCAAGTCATCAACCCTAATCTAGCTTGCATGGTTCAGAGATCGCAGCTTCCCACGGGGACAATTATGACCCAAAAAAAAATCGCCAAGGCAAATCCTTTTAGGTAAAGAATAATATAGAATACTCGCCAAATTTTTCAGTATTAAGTTTACAGCCTACTTTTGTAACGTGTCATAAATAAGCTCGTTGTGCAATTGAGACCCTCTCCGGGATTTGACGTTCATTGCAAACGCATGGTAACAAATTCCCTTTTAGAATCTATCAATAGAGTGCACCCTCCTTCCAAGCTCAGTGTTTTTTTTGCTAGACGCTAAGACCCGAGGAGGGATAGAGTTCCCCGCGAGTAAAAATACAAGGAGTTTTAAAAAAGTGCTTCTAATTTCATAAACTAGGCGCGCACGATGGTCTCGCGTAATATTTTAGCAGGTGCGCAACCAAGAGGTCGCGTTTCGTCCCCAAGCTGCGAGCAGCATGCCAAGGTGAGAATCCAACAGTATTAAATAAAATTATTCGGCACAAAATTTGGTTTGTCAAATTTACAGAGAAATATGTTGACTACTTAGGGACCGTTCATTTTTTAAGGGATAGGGGGGCTGGTAGGATTTGGGGGAGTGTCAGTGGGAAATTGAGCGACCCCCCCCCCTCAGCGTGCCAATTTTTTCACCTGACCCCCCCTCAAAAGGAATTTTTTTTGGGATGACCCCCGCTGGCCACCTCGAAAAGATGTTTATATTTCGTGAATAAAGCAGGAGAGTTTCTCATCAATTTATGAAAACTTCATACCACTTTTTCATCGCTTTTTTTTCGCTTGACCCCCCCTTTTTCTTCATTTTTTGGGGTTGGCCCCCCCCCTTTGAAGCCATTTTTTTCGCGTGGCCCCCCCAAATCCCACCAGCCCCCCGCTATTCCTTAAAAAAAGAATGGTCCCTTACATGGCTGCTACCTTCAATAAAATTTTTGAAACAATCGTATGTACAGTATTATATCGTCATAAAAAGGTATTCAAAAGCGGGTGCAGCTCGAGTGAACACTATTTCAAGCTGTATTTATAAAATTAAGAAATAAAGTTTACTTCACTTGATCGTTTACTCAATTACCCAGGTTCCCCCCATTCTTCATACTCCTGTATAGTGAGTGGTAAAGAAGGATCCAACGTGGATGTCAGGATGTCCAAAAATGGAACCTGCAAAAGTATATAAAAGGATGTAAAGAAAAAAACAAGAAGCGCTGCCCATCAGTGAAAATGAACAAATAATTATCATAATGATAACAATAGAGAGCACTTTCCTGAAACGTGCACTATCCTGACAGTACATTTTTCTGACACATGCATTCTCCTGACAATGCACTTGCCTGACAGTGTCCGTTACTGACAGCAATGCACCTCCCTCACAGCAGATACGTGCTATCCTCGCAGCCATACATTTTCCTGACAGTCAATATTTCAGATTTTGCCGAATTCAATTTCGTGCATCGGAATCAACTTCTTAGTTGTCAGTTTCGGTTTCATAATTTTAAGCACAAATTATTACACCATGGAAGTTTTTACTGAGGCTGCAATTACCTTGAGGATGACTGCATTAAAAAGCTCTGGAGATCGGTTACACACCGCTCCAACAATCAGTCCCCCAGCGCTCACACCGCGCGCGGCAGTCAGCTGAGGGTTGGAATAACCCATGCGATGAAGGGCTCGAGTACACGCTTCAAAATCCTGTCAGAACATCAAACAACGTAATACAGTACAAAAAAACTTACCGCAGAACAGAAATTATTGTCGCGAACTTTATTAGGCAGAACAGAAATTATTGCCGCGAACTTTATTTGGGAGCAGGGTTGGCGCAGTGGTGAGAGCGCTCGCTTTCCACCAATGTGGCCCGGGTTCGATTCCCGGCCCCGGCGTCATATGTGGGCCGAGTTTGTTGATTCTCTACTCTGCTCCGAGAGGTTTTTCTCTGGGTACTCCGGTTTTCCCCTCTTCACAAAAACCAACAGTTGATTTGATTTGATTGATTTAATTTAATTTAATATGATTTGATTTCATTTGTGCTTTATAGTGTCCCCAATTAGTACGTCAGTGCTAGATACAGTTGACACTCAGATAAAGGTTATTATTAGTATTAGAAAATACAGCAAATGTAAACTTAACGTGCATTATATGATAAAGAAAGCGATATTACAAGATGCCCAGAAGAGGACGTGGACGGGACACTTCAAGATCAAGGCGAATAAAAACTTCCTAATTTATGTAAAATTTAAATGTATATGAACTTGCAAAGTCCTTTTTTTGTCCACAAGCCGCCCACACACTTCATTTCCTTAGCTGTACAATTTGTTTCCTTTTTTGTGCAAGACCTTCAAGCGCCAAGAAATTGAGATAGCAACTACTGTAATAAAGTTCGGAGCAAATTCAGAATACCCCGCCACTTCATTTACAAGTGTCGGAAGCTTTTGAAGAACGAGGCCTATTACAATGGGCTCTACGTTTTACTTACACTGAAATAAACCGAAATACAAAAACAATACACAACATACATGTATTCAGTAAGCTATAAACAAAAAAATTTCATTCCTACGATTTCTCAGCTAAATTATTAATCTATTCCGTGTATGCATGGCTTCATTTTCAAAACATTTACATTAAAACTTGTTTTAATTTAATCAATTAATTCATTTATTTTGTTGAGGTTTAAGATTGAAAAGGTACTACAGAAGATAAAAAACTAGGAAATCTTTCTATTTTTGGAAGTACTTCCTTTGGTTTACAGGACCACATGTAAAATCTGGTAACAAGGAAGTAAAAGCATTGCTTCATGTTAGACAGGGTGTCCGATCTCAGGCCAATTATAATATCAGGAGTGAAAATGTTGGATTTTAATTTTATTTGGTTTTCGGCCAACTATTTTATAAAGCCTGGTCTCTACTGTTATTCATCGGTATGTAGATGAAGTGGCCGGATATTCAGCAATTTAGCCTAAAGTTCTAAAAAAAGCAAGGATTTACAATACCGTACTGCTTTTTTAAAATATATGTGAAGGAAGCCTTTATAACCTAGACCTTAATACGCATTTTCTTATCCTAATAAATATTGAATAAACTGGCCAAAACAAAGCAACACTTTTTACTTCTGTTCTATTAATTATTAATTGGGTTTCTTATGCCTTGAATCATACCTCAAATCCTTTGTGTTTGTTCTCCAGTTTTCCCTGAAGGTACCATTCACGACCAAGCTCACCACCACCTCTTCAAAATAACAATTACACGAAAAAGAGCCATAGTAAAACTAATAAGCATGTGTGATACCCACAAGAACTAGGAAGGTCTTTGTATTACTGTACGTTTAAATGGGTGGATGGGGTCGGGGTAACCCTATGTTGGACTGTTGCGAAAAATTGTATTACGTGACTAGCGTGACTTTCTAGAAGCTTCGCGAGAGTTCATAGCTTGTCTATAGACTAGTTTTTTTCACACGGGAAGAGAATTGAACGTTAGTCGTGTTTAGTGAAGCAACGTTTCATTCAAGTTTGCGGAGGCCGTGTAAGTTTATCGAGTTACGTGCTGCTGTGAAGTTTTACTTCGTGGAAACAACGTTCATTCATTTTTTTTTAATAAATCTCCTTGTTGCCGTTCCGACAACTCTGTGTTCAGTTTAGTTAGCGAGCTACCAGTGCTCTAACAGTTGACTCGCGTAACATGGACTAACACGATGTAGCACTGAGAATGCTCTCAGGAGCTAGCTTCATATATGTACTACTGAAATCTGGATAAAGTCCGGCCGCGTGGGCTTTAAGGCTTGTGTGGGCCTTTAACATTTTACAGTAAAAAGGTCAAGACCCACACGATATACAAAAATACTGTTTATTGTACTTTGATTGGCTGATTTGTACCACGTGGTACTGGTTGTGACGAAACAACCTCCTTGACGTCATTATCGTGGTGAAACAGCCGTGGTGTAAATTCAAAACAACACCGTCATTACACCATAGCTTCGGCCGACTCAAAGTTTGACGATTTGTCAGATGAAGAGATTGATTCTCTTATTAACGATGCAATTCCTGAAAACACCAGGAAAGCAACTGCTTGGATATCTGTTTAAATGGGAAGGTTGCGAATTCTAAATTTTCCTTTTAAGCTAGTTGAGGTGTTTTTGCGTGTTATCAATAGTTTTCAATGCAGTGTTCCTTTGTGCAGTGTGTTCCATTGATATAATAAAAATGTTAACGCACTCATTGCTCGTGAATTATCGCGATTTTCAACTCTACTGGTTCACTAACAACGAACTCGAAATTTTCAATACCGCACTCGGTGAAAATTTCTCGTTCATTGTTAGTGAACTCGTACAGGTAAATAACTCTTACCAACCGAGTTCAAGGTCCGTACTGTAAGTTACGGACCGAGTTTTTTCCGCTCGGAAAGCGCGAAGCGCGCTGGCCATAAATCCGAGCGGAATAAAAGAGGATACGTACGGACCGAGAAAACGAGGTTTGTAAAATATTTATTATATCTCTGGAGACATTTTGGCGTCCAAAACAAACTTTTGAATTTAGCGGGCCGTACAGTGAAGTACGGCCCACTAAATTGACCAATCACAGCGCGCGTACTAACTGAGAGATATAATAAATCCCAATAATTCACTCGCTGTAAATATCGTCCATACCTCACGTGACAGAATGCTAGGCACCAGCCTCGCCTGATAAGGCTCAATCGCTCGACATCAAAACCCATGTCTACATTGATACCATATGAACCTGAAAAACAACAACTCTTAACGAAAAGCTGGCATTGTTCACCGAGGTTACCAGTCGTTTCGTACCAAACTGAGATGATTCGTACCCAGTTTATTTGGTCGTTTGGATGGCGAACAATTTCATATAGTCAGCGGTTGTGATTGATGACGCGTATTTTGAAATTTTCTAACTTTGCTTTCCAAGAACTAAATTTTCTTGAAACACAAAAAACCTATAAATCTTGCACCTAAATTTGCTGTATTTATAAAAGCTTTGAAAAAGGAAACTGCATGTGACTGGGATAAAGAAATGTGTGTCTGAGGGTCTTGCTGTAAAAGCAATTGATTAGAGACGAGTTTATTGTATGCAAGCAAACCTGTATGAATCAGCCTGAGAATGTTGTTGTTGTCTTTAACTTTCCTAAATGGTTTTCCTAGGAAATGAGCACGATCGACAAGAGGTTCGGTATGACATGAGCTGGGACTGAGAATGAATCCTCCAAACTTGGGTACGAAACGACAGGATACCTGGCCTTTACCAAAAATTTCATAAAGAATGACAGTTTGTGTATTGACCCAAAAAATGTTCAAGTTTTTTTTTATTCCAGTTGACAAGCGGCCGACAGTCGACCGACTGTAGACCGACTGTAGACCGAGTGTAGACCGAATTTAGACCGACTGTTGGAGGAGGTGAGCTGTTCTTCGCTTTTACCAAGAAATGCGTATCACTTCTGGTGGAAAATACATTTGCCGACCTAAACCAAGTAAGCTTTCTTAAATATTGCTCAGTTTATTAGCCCTTTCACACTGTTACAGCACCAGTTTTGGTTCACAATTCTTTCAATTCTCATCCACTTGTTGCATGAACGGTGAATTGATACCGCAAGTAGAAGTCTCACATCGACCGATTTTGACAGGGGGTAAAAGTTACAAAAGAGGAAATTTCTCTGAAAGAATTTTCTTTTTAGCTTCAAGACAACTGATCATTTGATAAAAGAGTTGATGTATCGTGTATCAACGCATGTATTATATACTGTAACTAAAGTGTAATATACACTTAATGTATGGTTCCGAGGGAAACAGTTAGTTTTGTTTCCCGAGGGACCATACATTAAGTGCTTTGTTATATTTTTAGACTTTCCCTTAGCAAAAACAAGCAAACAAAGACGGTACAACTGGCGCGCGGGCAACAACTGCGCAATTGTCTCCCGGTCGGGATACATTTGAATTTGTTCAATGGCACGTGACCAAGATTCAACCAATCACAGTGCTCGTTTTGATGAATGAAAGTCTAGGTATATAACAATCACAAATGTTCTTCTTTACCATAAACATGTAACAACGTGGGATTATTCCCGTCTTTTCTCAAGTCTTTATGATGAAACAATGAAATAGGAATAAAGGTTCCATCCTGTATCAACAAAAACAGCATTTTATCAGAAAGCTTACTACTGTAGAACACTGCTAAAACAACTGCAAATTGCTTCTACCAGTTTCCAAAATGTAAAACCATTCACTAATGATAAGCTGTGCGCAGTTTCGTGTCAATCAGTTTCCCTGTGAGGTCTACCCTGTGGCTGTCTACGCTCAGATTGTAAGGTAAACGACCAATAACAAAGTGTCTGATATACAAGTATTACGGGGGTAGTTTCTGAAGAAACTGGTGTTGCGTCGGTGGGAAATTGAAACACAAGAAA
Source organism: Ricordea florida (assembly GCA_949710005.1). Taxonomy (NCBI): domain Eukaryota; kingdom Metazoa; phylum Cnidaria; class Anthozoa; order Corallimorpharia; family Ricordeidae; genus Ricordea; species Ricordea florida. The sequence continues at coordinate 25,435,208 of OX453277.1, forward strand.
CTGGATAAATCAAACGAGTTGATTAAGTAAGTTATACCACCGTAAGGTAAAAGGCAGGTGCTGACGTTTCAAGCGTTAGCCCTTCGTCGGAACGAATGACGAAGGGCTAACGCTCGAAACGTCACCACCTCCCTTTTACCTTACGGTGGTATAACTTACTTAATCAACTCGTTTGATTTATTCAGTTTCTCGTGTCTGGTATACAGTGCAGAGTACATTAAATCTTGTTATATACCTAGACTTTCATTCAACAAAACGAGCACTGTGATTGGTTGATTCTTGGTCACGTGCCCTTGAACAAATTTAAATGTATCCGGACCGGGAAACAATTGCGCAGTTGTTGCCCGCGCGCCAGTTGTACCGTCTTTGTTTGCTTGTTTTTGCTAAGGAAAAGTCTAAATATATAACAAAGCACTTAATGTATGGTCCCTCGGGAAACTAGTTAGTTTTGTTTTCCCTCGAGTACTGATGTTTCCCTCGACTTCGTCTCGGGAAACATCAGGACTCTCGGGAAACAAAACTAACTGTTTCCCTCGGAACCATACATTAAGTGTATATTGCTGTCATTGGTTAATGCAACAATCAATTACATGTTAAGCATTGATCAGAACACACGCCTTAAATACTCACAACTGGCTACCACAACTAACATTTTGTCAAATTGAAAATCACCTACTTAACAGAAAAATAAAGTTTTAATTTCTGTAGAGTTAAAATTACACTGGAGATAGATTGAGAAATAGCGCTGATAAAAAAAGTGCAGTAAACTGTAACAGAATTCTCTTTAAACTCTGTTTAAACTAGCTATTTTAATCGCTAAACCAGATTTCCTGTATCAACAAACTAACAAAAAAAAAAACTCATTAGGAGACTAAGTTTGTTTTCTTCAATGTGCTGGCCGTTTACTTGAGCATTTTGCTACTCTGTAAAAACATTTATGAAAAACATTTGTGGGCATCTGTTATCGGCTACCTACTTGTTACTATTTTTAATGATTAAATTTCCCAAATTTCGCGATTTCCAAAAAATAGCGAATACACTTTAGTCACAGGAGAAAAGACCTCGCGAAAACTAACCACGCGAAAGTGCGATTATAAACTCCGGCCCGTGAAAAAACGTTCACACGAAAATAAGCAACGCGAAATTTTATAACCACTAGATGATTCCTTATTAACTTCAAGGAGGACTCATTTGAAGAAACTGGCAATGTCCTTCAGCTGTAAGTACAATTCGATGTAGTGATATAGTACTCTTGTATAGCTCTACTTTGTTGCAAAAAAAACATTTTAAGTCAAACTATTTACAGCATTTGATTGATGCAAGGTCTTGTTCAGTATAACACAAACTTTCACTATACAATAATAAAATTAGTCATGCCGATTCTGAGACTAACTGTTTGTTAACGCAGATCAGCATTTAAACAATTTGCGTGAAATTTAGTTTCTCTGTTATGTATTTTCCGGACAATTCGCGAAATTTAAGTTCCGCGAAATATGCTAGTTCCATTTTCGCGAAAATTAGTTCCTGCGAAAATAAGTAACAACAAGGTGCATTTGTCCTATCGTACTATTGTAAAACTGTTTTATTATATAGACACCGATGAAATACCAGGATTTTTGCAGTGACGAAAAAATCATATCTTCATCGCGCGCAGTGAAGATATTATTTTTATCTTTCACGTGTGAGGATATTGGTGTCGCCATGGTTACCAACATGATTAGCCAATTACAAGAGAGCTTCCCGCTCAGGCACGTGGCCGGTTTGTTTGAAATTTCATTCAAAAAATGTCTTCGAGGTGCGAAGACGTACGGTTACGGGTGACTTTCTCGATGAGCAGCTAAAATTTAACGTCGATATTTTTTCCAAGCTTGTAGAGCATCCAGGAAGATTTGTCGAAGTTGTTTTATGTGGAAATTTCATCAGTATCTATAAAATAAACAGAACATCACATGGCCGCTTGGAGATACGAAATTTCGAGTGTTGAAAAAAATATTTCACTCGTGAAATATTTTTCAACACTCGAAGAGAAATTTCGTATCTCCACGAGGCCATGTAATATCCTCTATATATTCTATACATGCAGCTAAGATTGTTAATTCCTAATGGGGGGACATTGCTCTTAAAACCAATAATATTTACAGCAAGGGTTCTCGGCGCAATATGCGAACAGCATACAACTCACCTTGCTTTGGACTTCATGTCTTGTGCAGCAAAAATCAGAGCTGTCAAAAGACGGCTTCTTAGAGAAGGAGTGTTTCTCAACCTAAAGCCGAATGGAATCAGGGCAGGGGGGACAGTTGAGTACATAGCAGTGGTACACCGTACAAGAGAGACCAAGAAGTACAATAACATCATGCACAGCTACGATAGGAGGTTGAGGTAGCTAAGGGTGTGTTTCCTTTGTCGTGATCCGGATTCGGATTTGTGATTTGAGATCACACGGATCACGAAGCATCAAGGTCGGCACACACGAGGGGACCAGTTAGTCTATGCGACTAGCCCCCCCCCCCCCCCCATCCCCTGAAGAATTTACACGAAGGGACTGGTCGCAGGGACTTGTCCCTAGTAGTGTTTACACGCGGGAACCATTGCACAGGAAAGTGGCAAAAATTGGTGGCAAACGGTCTCATTCTTTCACTCTGCAGCATTTTTAAGAAACCAAAATTATTAAAACAGCAATGTGGTATTTAAATAAATCAGCTCAGTACAAACCGCAGATTGTTCAGCGATTTCTGATTCAGTTCGGATATAAGCGGAAAATAACGCTTTCTTACCGATTTGATGTTGGCAATACAGAAACAAAAGGGGCAAAAATTCGATTACGATCTCCAGTACTCAGGTAAATTATTTCAAACAGAGCTCGGAAGGAATTATGGGAGCTTGTGACACCGATATGTGATTGGTTTATTTTAATTTGGTCGCAGGGACTTGTCCCACGAACAGTTCACGCGAAGCGTTTTGAGGAACAAGTCGCAGTTTGAATTCGTGGGACTAGTCGCAGGGACCAGATTTTGGTTCCTGCGACTAGATTTTGTGGAAAAATGGCTAGTTCACACGATGGGACTTCTCCCCGCGACTTGCTGCAGGGACAAGTCCCTTCGTGTGTGCCGACCTTTAGAGGAACTGAGGAACCCACTCCGGACAAGGACTCATCGGTTCCCTTGATGCACAACGATCTGAGTGATCACGGATAACAAATCCAAATCCAGATCATGCCAAAAGAACGGACATTAAGTCAAGACCAGGAGTTAACAATAATAATTATAAAGGAGCAAAGCCCATCAAGATGGGCTCCTGAAAGGGGTCAGTTTCTTTGCGTCAGATGTAAATTGAAACACGTACAAAAAATAACTCTATTGACTCTGATCAAATGAGTTGGTAAAGGAAACTTGTACACTTGTACCACCGTGCGATTAAAAGGGGAGGTGATGTTATGAGTGTTACTTCTTCGTCAAAGCCAAAGATACGAATGTAATCTGGTGTAGTTTGGGTAGGAAATTTTGGAAATGTGTTATTGGTGGAGGCATAGCATTGTGTGCATGGAAATGACTTGAATGAATTGAAAGTGTTCCTCAATGTCGTGGGGATTAAGAACAACTAATTGCGAGATCAAATTGCGTTCTGAGGTGACAAAGAAAGCCAAAAACATCTAGAACAAAAGTAGCAGTATTGCACCGTAAGTAGTTTTATTAATTAATGTTAGAAGCCCAAATTACGCGAGATGTGAGACGTTGTTAAGATATTCTTCGAGTGTTGAAATAAATTTGTTTAAAAAATAAAGATTAAATTGTGTTCTACAGGGACAAAAAATGCAAAAGAATTTGAAACTAAATTGGGCACTCTTAAAACACTTAAAACGTCACCTTTTATCTCACAGTGATATGACTTACCTTTATCAACTTGTTTGATAAACTTAGTTTAGGGGATATGTACGCATTGGCCTATTGGCACTCCCGTAGCATACATACACCTCTGCATTTGGCAGAATCTAAATGCATTATACAACAGGACCACTTACCATTGACTTGGTTGCCATGTTGTATTCCATGACACGAGCAGGTAAAATTGGCGATGAAACTGAGAAGCGTACAGTGTTGCTCTGAAACATCTGTTGATGAATGAAAAGGAGGGGCATTTAGAAACCAAGAATTGGCGAGTAAATAAATTGAAGCAAAAAAACAACCAAACTAAACCTTTGACCCCTACAGGCTCTTGACACAAATTACACTATTGTTTTCACACTGCTATTGGGTACTGGATAAAGAATGACTTTTTTCTCTGTCAGATTAGTAAAACTCTACTGGTGATGACCGCTCGTATTTGCTTTTATTTCTGATTTGTTCACTGGACTGAGAGTTACACTCTTGATCAGCAAGCTGTTTTTCTTAATTTTATTCACTTTCCCCTCAGCCCGTTTGCATCGCATTACAAAACTCAATTCAATCTGGGGATAACATTACGCCTTCCTTGTGTCGTCTCGAAATCGCATTTAGTTCACAATACTCAGTGGTTCACTAGCACAGTTTGACTAATTACCTGATTGGATCCTGGATCTAACACACAAACATCCTCAGGGAGCTGCGAAAGAAACTTGACATCATCAGAAGTGACCACAACAGCAACTCTGTTCTTTTATCAAAGGAAAGGTGCACATTGCAACCTGGTGGACAATCAGTCATAGTTTGACGCTACGCTGGTTTGAAATAATGAATAGAACTTAAAAAGTTACAATGTTTGAATCCAGAAAATATCCTTATCCCCCCACCCCACGGATGGTTCTTCCGATTACACCCCCCCCCAACCCCATCGGAATCTCCGTTCCTGACGGGTCATGTATAACCCTCCCCACCCCCCCCCCCCCAGGAATTTCCTATTTTCCTTTTCATGGCCTTAATTTGCCGCATTTAGAGATTATCGACCGTGTACCGCTTAAAATTAACTGTTCTCATTTTAAGATAACTTTATGGGAACTAAAGAATTAATCAGAATCATGTTTTCTTCCGGTAGGCACGAGAACCTTGGGGTCTGGATATAAATTGCTACGGTCAGTTATCTTGATTCTTCTCGTGCTTACACACTGCGCACAAAAACGAAGTGACTGTTCATCGTCGGAGAGATGATAGCGAACTCCCAGCAAAGAAGGCGTTTGAGACAAACATCTTTACGTTTTTTGTCTCGAAAGGTCTCGAAAGGGCATCTATTTCTAATTTTTGTTGTGCTACAAATCAAAATAATCCACGCAAGTATGTCTCATACGATCGATCGCGTCTATTACAACTCTGTGGAAAATGTCTCTCGTAGGCACCCCCATACCCCATGGAAAGTTATAGCCTTTAGTCTCCTCACCCCCTAGGAATTTCCATTGCCCATCCGTAGGGTGGGGAGGGGGGTATGGATATTTTCTGGAATCACACAATTCGCCGACATTGTAACTGTTCTTTTTCGGTGAATTGTATTCTTTTCGTAGTACTGTACTTGGCAATGAACATAATAATTTTCCTTAATATTACATAGCCTAGTGTAAAATTCTATTCTCTAAGCACCAGAAATTAAAGAAAGACTTAAACTCTTAACTCCCAAGATTTGTAGTAATTCTCCTTGGTGAGTTCTATATACTTTCTTACAAGTCAGCTCGGGGAATCTAGAATTTATCAAGTCACTATGATTTGGTTGATCAATTGCTCAATTCTCTATATCTGTCTGCTTAGCACTGTATTGGTATTGTACGGAGACGCTGTGAACTGGTCAGACCTGCACTGTGTACTGGTCACTTGGTTTGTCTAGTGGAACAATCCTAATCTGGGGGATTGTCTTGTGACGCTCATAGATCACACAGTAGTCTTGGAACAGATCCATATCATCCAGGAAAATCTGACAGAATGAAACATGATGTTAAAACCTTTTTGCAATTAAATACATCAAAATTTAACAGCTGACCATTGCACATTCTGCAGTTGTTTGGGAGATTAGAAATGCTCTCACATTAGAAATCATTCAATGGTATACAATATTATCATCACTTAGCTGGGCATTGTCAGTGGAGGCTAACAAAGAACTTGGCAGGCTAAAATATATTTAAGCCCACTGAAATAAACCAATGAAAAGTGTGAATCAAATTATTGTACGATTTAAGGAGCCAATAAACGTTGAGAAGGCACGGCAATGTTTGTGCTGTTACCTTGCAGCCAGCTTTGCTTGATGGTGTATTTTCAATGTGGGAAAATTTAAGTCATGGAAGTTGTGAAACGCTTGCCGTCAGGATTGTATTTTTCAGTTTTTATTTTCTCAATGCCCTCCAAAGTGATAATAATAGTAACTAGAAGGGCCCTCGGTAGAGCGCATACCTCCGCCCCGCCACATATGTACACCTGATATCACACTCATCTGGATCTGAGATCCGGAGTTTAATCCGGATAAATCCCAAATTTTAATCGATTGATCCTGGGTATATTTGCGACCTTTCCACCAAATTTGGTGCAAATCCGTTGATTAGTTTTTGCGTAAAACGATTAACAGACCGACAAACAAACAAACAGACAGGCGTGAAAACATAACCTCCTTGGCGGAGGTAATAAAGTTTATGTTCTTGGGCATACTGAAATATGTTTGGGCCCATCTTAGAGCTCAGAGTCTGAGTCGCGCCCAAAACATATTTATGCCCACTAACACTGACTTTATTGTTTTATTCTACTTTCACCTGATTTGATAATTTCTTTACACAACAATTTGATAGAGGACTGTGTTATATATAGTATCTTGCTAATTATATAGTGAGGCCCTATTAGGGGGGTTCTTTATGTTGCCCGTCTGAGTTTCAAACCTTTTCACGTCGCAATTTCGGAAGGTTCCCAGGTCGCTGTCGTAATTTCGCGTGAGCGGCTCGTCGTTCGTTGTCATTTCAGCTCCTTCGTGTCGCCGTTTCAGAGCCCTGCCGCTTGCCAGGATTTACCCTAACAGGCCCTCTCTAGTAATTGTATATAACAGCTCTTGCAACCAACTGCTGGCAGATGGTTAGTTGCAAGTTTCATTGAATGCATGAAAATATAAGAAAGGACAGTTTGCCATGAAAATTTGTGTTAAATGACCATTTGTATTCTTGATGAAGATAAATTTGTCAGTAAACAAAACAGTTCATTCTTAACACTGATATTGGAGAAATTCCCTGACAACTTGAAATTTGTATTTCATTATTTTTATTTCCCATATAAGATGAGCGAGGGATTCAGTATCCATTTGGTGCAACTAGAGTAATGCAAATTCTCACCTCTGGTTTTTCTGGAATAAATGTCTGCCACTTCTCAAATGAAGGATCACTCTCTGGTGCAGTCATCACCTTTATTAGGATCACAATAGAAAATTAACATCAGAAATCTTACTACATGCATCATCTGACAGATAGAAGTTATTACACAGGCAAATCTCTGCCAGTTGATTTACGAGATAAGCATGAAATTACTTTTTGAATTGTCAACATGCTCACGGTAATTTGTGACATTCTTAGGGATTTTTTAAACTTGGTATTGCTTTTTTTTCTTGTCACGATCATGATCATCATGATCATCATCATCACCATCATTATCATAATCATTGTCATTATCATTATTGTTATCATAACAGTCATCATCATCCTTATCGTTATCGTTATCATCGTCATCATTATCATCATCAGTATCATTGTCATTGTCATTGAAATTATCATTACTATGATAGTTACCCTGTAGTTTCCACCATCAGCATTTGTAATAATATAAAATAAGTCATTCCGGTGATCCACATAGTACTCCATTCCCTTCTGTCTTGGATGGAGTACTTTGCATTCAGGTGAGTCATCCTGGACATTGATAATGCTGACCTGAAATACAACAAAAAGGAAACATTTCTTTGTAGCACTATAGGAAACTTGAAAAAATCCATTGCATTTTTCACACAACTTTGAATTTAGATCTTATTTACTTGACCCCACAAAACATCCAACTAACAAAAAAAATATCTGCACTGTGTCTGTGGCTGTAACTTGCACCTGCTTACCTCAGAAGCTGATCTTGAATTGCAGTTTAAGGTGATGTACTTTCTATCTCTGGTAGCACTAACATCAACTATAAACCTTAAAGAGAAAAACTGCAGAGCCTCACTTACACTATTATAGGTTCACAATGGCATTTTTTTTTTTTTAAATCACTAAAAAATATTTGTAAGGAAACTGAACTCAAAGAGTTTCAATTTAAAGTAATCCATAGAACGATAGTAACTAAGAAAGAACTATTCAGATTTGGTATTAAGGCGGACGATGAATGTCTATACTGTGGAGATAAAGATTCAATTGAGCACTCTTTTATCGAATGTATGTTTACCAAATTGTTTATCCAAAAAGTCTTGAGCTGGTTCAACCAAGTGAATGCGTGTCAAATTTCTCCTACCACAGAGGAGACCTTGTTCGGTATTACTGCAAGCTCCCACGACATAGCAATAATACGGAAATTCAACTACACCACCTTATTTATGCGCCATTATATTTATTCAATGAAGTTAAATAGCCTGGCCATCTACATTCAGGATTTTATCAGTAAGCTACACATTAAATACAAGCTTGAAAATTTGTCTTAATTAAATGTTTTAGTGAGAAGTACTCCTCCCTCCTCAAAGTCAATATACAGTATAACGTATTGTAAGTAACTGTATGTACAGCAAGTAACGTAAGTAGAGTATTATATTGTTAGCAGTGTAAGTAGCCCGTATTGCAAGTAATTGTATTTTCTGTAAGGAACTGTATTGAGTCTTGTATTGCCAGCATAAGTCTGTTGGTTTTGTCATTAAAGTTTAAAAAAAAAAAAAAAATCACAATGGCATTTTAGATTTAGCGCATAACCACACACCGCTATACAGTCTACTAATTAATATTTTCAACCCAAAGTGAGCACACAGTAGATCACAAATTGCTGCACTTGCAGTTTGTAACAGGGTGTTTATTAGGTATTGGAGAGATTGGAGAATTCTCCAACTTCTATGAAGAATTCTCTGGCTACTACAAAGAATTCTCCAGCCAAATTTAGATGGCCTGAGCTAGTTTTAAATTAAGATGTGGAGCGCTTTCAGAATATTCTCCTGTTACTTTACACAATTCTCCTGCTACTAAAATTCTCATTGAAAACCCTGCCGTAACCAACTCAGATATTGGTTGTACTGTACTAAAGTCAGTATTACTTAATATTAAAAATATTCAGTAGGTATTGTGTATATGTTGTGGTTCAATTTTATTCCTGGTTTAAATTTTATTTTCCCTTGTTTCAAACTCATTTTCATACATTATCATAAAGGAAAATAAAATGTAAACCAAAGAAAAAATTGAACCACAACATATATACCGGTAAATGTGAAAGAGTGAATAAGACTTGTTGTTGTAAGTTGCAATTATTAATTAAATAAAAATAAAACCATTTTACACAATTTAATTACAGTACATGAAAATTTCTGCAGTTTGTTTAATTGAGTAGTAATAATATTATTTCATCTTATTAAAATAAAAAATTAATAATATTTATGCTAGTTTTAAAATAGTTTAGAAGTCTTACTAAAAGGAGGTTCCATTTTCAGGGTGAGACGAAAATGAAAACATCAGGTTGCCCTTTGGGCAAGCTGTTACTTGAGGTTACTAGCCCGAAGCTCTGAGGAGCTAGCCCGAAATTAAATTGTTTATAAAGAATAATCAGATTTAATTACGCAAAATAGAAGTACTAATACCAGGCATAGATATAAACTAATTCTTTGCAGTATTTTACATTTTACCCCCGTTGACGGTCAAAAATATTATAAATTTACGGAAATCACAACAAAGTTATTTTTGTGAATGTCATGAACGTTGCGATCGGTCAGTTAAACTAGCACTGTAATCTGAAGTCTGTCGACATTCGATGAAGTAAATTCTCTTCAAAGCTCGTCAAGCTGACAAACTCTATGGCAGCAACTAAAATGCGGCGCAAAACGTTGTCACGCTACTATAATTTGGTCTCAAAATGTTATCATTTTCTCTCAGGAGCTTTCTGCTTTACACTTTTTGGTATTAAGGCTCAATTTATCGTCAGAAAAGAGGAACTAATGGTGCTTGCTCGTCGGGCAAGCTACGATAAAAAAATGCTAGCCCGACAAGTCATTCCACTAGCCCCGGGCTATCGGACGGCACTTTCGTCGCACCCTGATTTTGCAGTGGCAAATTCTGTATGCATAAAATTGCAGCACATTTAGTGATAAGGAGAGCATTAGTGCACATACCGTTCATCCTTTTCATCATGAAGAACTTCGTCAGAGAATACACTCTGACAAGTCTTGTGTCTCAAAAGTGCAAATGGTCTTTGTAATTTATCTGGTCTTGTGTAGTATATAGTTCTGTCATCTGGGCCCCATTCTAAAAACAATATTTAATACATATTACATAGATTTAGCCAATCCAAATTATCTCTAGATTTACCTACTCATAAAATGAAATCAATACCCATGTAACCAATACCAGCTCACAGTCTCCATACTCCAGAGCCTGCATAGGTACTCATGTAAGGTACTCAGCCATATTATATCAATATTATATGCAAGTTACATTTGGAAGGTACTCTGATTTCTATGATAATGACTAAAACATGTCATAATTATGCTAGGGTTGGGTTGCATGAAACAGGGTTAAGGTAACCCACAGTTTGTGTGAAAATTAAATGCAGATATGAGAGCTTAAAAAGCACATTCAGTATAATTCTTTTTGAATACATTTTGATGATTGTACACCCTGAAAAAAAAAGAGATAGTTATCGGCTGGGGAAAATGCTTTATAACAAGAGGAAAAGAAACCAGGGTTAAAGTTTAACTGGATTAGCGATAATCGGTCTTCGAACAACTGGTCCCAGAGTAGCAAACTACTGAAGTACCTGACATTCTTCAAAAGACATCTTGACTGTTATTAGATTATACAAGCTCTTTGAAATCAAATGGTTACAATCCTTCTTTCAGATGCACTGTAAAATATATTTAATTCCCATAAGCTGTTTGCAGTGGTTTTAAATATTTCTAGTAAAACGAGTGCAAAGTAACTAAAGTAATCTAACTTTGTGTACATGTACATAATTTTACATTACCTTTAATCATTCAATGTAATGATTGACTTAGCCCAGCTTACAGAAGTCTTTCCAACACACTGTACACTGTACTGAGCAAACTTACCAAAATTAACAATGTTTGCTATGACATCAATAATATTCATGGCTCCTTCACATGCCTCGGTTACATAGCATGAATAAGATCCAACACCTTGTCTATCCAGCAGAAATGCCATGTACTGTAAAAATCGCAATAAATAATTGTATTTCAATTTTATTCTCTGGAATCAAGATGAATAGTGACAGAATGCATTTACCAATCTGTACGACAGCACTAACCACCGACCCATTAACTCAGTTGGTAGAGCACTGGTCACTGGTTCAAACCCTTTAACCCTTTCACTCCCAAGAGTGACTTTATAGATTTTACTCTGTCTAACGTCATATGATTTTACTTGTCAAGTGGAGACCCATTGGGAGTGAAACGATTAAAAAACTATCTCCCTCAAGAAACTACCTCCCTTAACCCTTTCACTCCCAAGAGTGACTTTGTAGATTTTACTATGTCTAACGCCTGTAGATTTTACTCATCAAGTGGAGACCCCTTGGGAGTGAAAGGGTAAAAAAACTGAGGAGCATGTGTTGGCTTTGCAATGAACATCTATCAATGGTTAGACTTTCTAGTCTTCTCAGATAAGCATGATAATCCATAGGTCCCATCTCACAACCCTTGGTGGTACTAACTTTGTGGGACATTCAAGAGCCCACACACTGTTCATGAAGAGTAGAGGACACACATCCCAGTGTTGTGGTGTGGCCCTTGTAAATGTAATTTCATCTGACAAGTGGGTTGCATGATGGGCAAAATCAAACATGGACTGATAGCAGCTGCCAGAGGTGCCTTTACAAGCTGATGTCCTATCTTACCCCAAAGTAGGAATTGTAAGCCACTATGAACAAGTAGTGAATATGTGTGGTATATAAATACTTTAACATTACCATTACCATTATTCACTGAGAATATCAATGAAAATATATATGTAGTCATTGTGGAAAGTCTTTTTTTATTTAAAATGAAAATTAAGTGGACCGATTTATTCAACAGGTTAGCCAAAAATAATCTCAAATTTTGAGACAGATCCAGAATTTTGATAAACAATGAAATTTACACAGTCATCAAACAACCAACTTTAATAACCCAATGATACAAATTTATGTGTTAACTGTAACAAAAATATAGAAAACCAAGCAAACCTTTCTTGAGGGAGACATTTTTATTATAGGAATAGAAACATGCGAGTATCTTTCCTTGAATTCATTTTGATTGAGTATGACCTCCTGTGCTCCATATGAACCATCTGTTAATGAAAAAGAGATCACGGAGAACCATTTGTTACAGATTCAAAAAGAGTGGCAGTTTCAGAGCACTGTAAAAATTATCACGCCTGTAATTCATCTGTATTTGTTCTAATGTGCTAAGTGCCTCGTATTTTTGCTGTAAAAATGGTTGTTTGTATTAAGTGTCTGTTAAAAAAAAATAAAAAATCATCACGCCTGTTGCTGGTAGTGACTGAAAAAACATCTAACTCATTTCGACTAACCTTCCATTATTTTTCTTCGGCAATAAAGTGGTAAAAAGAAGTTTTCTGGTGGGTTAGTCAAATAGTAAACATAGTCATCCAGTTCCTGCAAAGGATAAAATGATGTGTGATTACAATAATCCTTATAAATGACTTGAACCTAGGAGTCTCAGTAGTTGTTTGTGGAGTTTCTCATCTGTCAACAACAAAAGTTATTTTCAGAACTACAAACACCCAGATGATCAAACACCAAAAACAACTACATGTATAGACATTGGTTAAATAAATACCTCTTATTATATCTCTCAGTTAGTACGCGCGCTGTGATTGGTCAATTTAGCGGGCCGTACTTCACTGTACGGCCCGCTAAAGTTTGTTTTGGTTGCCAAAATGACTCCAGAGATATAATAAATATCTTATTAACCTCGTTTTCTCGGTCCGTACTGTAAACTACGGATCCTCGTTTTTTCCCGTCGATTTATGGCCCGCGCGCTTCGCGCTTGGGCCATAAATCCACGGGAAAAAACTCGGTCCATATTTTACAGTACGGACCTCAAACTCGATTAATAAGAGGTATTTACTAACCAAGTTTGAGGTCCGTACTGTAAGTTATGGACCAAGTTTTTTCTGCTCTGATTTATAGTCCAAGCTCGAAGCGTGTGGGCTATAAATCCAAGCGGAAAAAAAAGAGGATTCTTAACTTACAGAAAAGACCGAGAAAACGAGGTTTGTAAGATATTTATTATATCTCAAAACAAACTTTTGCATTTAGTGAAGTACGGCCCACTAAATTGACCAATCACAGCACATGTACTAACTGAGAGATATAATAATATTTAATAAGGATAAATGTACATAATATCACAACACAACAATGGCTTTTTATTGATTCTGTCTGACTCACAAACCTCAGGAACTGACTCATTATCTGTATGTTCCTCTATCCATTCAGCCATTTCTGTTGTCAGCTTCTCCTGAAAGTGTTCTGTGTCAGACATTACAGCTGCTGCATACCTAGTAGAATAGAGGCTGGTGTTAAAGTGAGAGGCAAAAACATACATGACAAAGATTGAGCATAATTCATTTAACATTATCAATTGAAGTTATTAACATTAAAAGTACACTTTGTTTTACACATATATGTGCTGCATTCCTAATTCAGTAATAAATTGCATTAGAAAACAGTCCTAAGAAAATACATGCGCTGATTGGTTAGAATTCATGTTTCTATTAAACAATTAGATTATGAGCTCGAGATTTCTATCGCGCGATAGTTGACGAGGGCGCAGCCCGAGTCAACTATCACGCATAGAAATCGAGAGCGAATAATCTAATTGTTTTAGTATAAATCTACTAGTCATTCAAAACTTTGTCTTTTCTGGAACAGCCTCGACCAGTAAACTGTCTAAATCTTCTTTATGGACACTTCGAAAACGTGAACAAGCGGCCGCCATTACGCTACTCACTATCTATCACAGAATAGATAGTGAGTAGCGTAGCCAATCAGAGCGCGGCATTTGTGATAGAACGCTAGTAGATTTATACTAAAACTCGATAGAAACACAGAACTAGCACGAGCTGTTGATGTAATGATGACGTGCCAAAGAGAATTTACATTTTGGTCATCAAAGCTAAAAAGTTGTTTTCCTTTTTTTCGTTGTGGTGTTTTCTAAAATAAAAAGAAAACATGTTCTTCGAAAAAGCTGTGGAAACACTCGCCTGCGGCTCGTGTTCCCACAGCATTCTCGTTCTTCCAAACTTTCACTCGTGTTTCTATAACTCGAGAGAAACACGGTACATGTTTTCTATTTCTTAATTAGATATTGTTTGGTCAAGTTTCACACCCTCTTCATCATCAATCAGTGGATCGTACCTATTCTCAGCTTTTATGTATCTTCTAACATCCTGTAAGATTGAAACAAGATATAGTTTATAGAAGCAACAAAAATCTACATAGTCCATTGTTACGTTTATTCAAGATAAGATTAAGTTCTTCCTGGAATAGACGTGTCAGATTAGCATCTGCAAATAATATGTTGTGACCAATTGGTCTTTTAATTGGCTCATAGACTGAATGAATGACTGACCGAGAAAATGATTTAATGAGGAACCACTTTTTTCTTCTTATGTTGTTTTCTCCTCACACAACAGTTTTGGGAAACAAAATTCTGTAGTCTGCAGCTCGCTCAAATAACCTCCAGTGGTATTGTTTCAGACACAAAAACAATTTAAATTCAATTTCCAAAAGCCATTGCTTAACAACGACGACACTATGCCCTCTTCATATACTAAGAGGGGTGGGGATGGTCCAGAACATTCTAATATTTCTGCTCGAGGTATTCCAATTCAATAAGATGGCATAAAAGTTGGTCTCTGACTCTGGTGCGGAATTTTTTTCTTAATTCAAATCGCCTCTGAAATAATTCTTTAATTTTCTTCTCAGCAATAGAAAAATGAAAAGGCGACATTTTCCAACCACCGCACCCACCCCGAGATGAAATATAACAGCGTAAATTACATTACCTTCGAAGTGAGGTTCTTCAGCCACGCAAAATCGTCCTGCAAATCGACTCCATGGATATTTTGGTAACTTGGGACTTTCTTCGCTTTTGGTAAACTAGTTTTCGCACCAAATAATCGAGAAATGAAACCAAAGGACGACCAACACCGAATTCCCACGAGTGAGCGTGGAATTCGCGCGCTCTGAATAGAGAGTTCGAACAAGCGGAATACCTGCATATTGCATGTACTACCCGGCTAGAGTAACACAATAGTAATCAAACCATCACGTTTGTGTGTAAAAAGGCTTCAAAAAATACTAGTCAACCATTCTGTAACGGCATTTATATATCTACCATACCGGTCCACATGTACACGCTTGTGGCGACACTTGTGACCGGAAGGCCTGAAAGGATAGTCAGCGGTGTTAGTGTTCTTCGTCATATAAGCAAGTGTGAGTAAGTGTAAAATCTCCTTGAACTAAAACGCCTGGATTTCAAGCTCACCTTATTTCACTAATCAAGAATCAACAACAAACCTTTAATAACCTCAGGGAATTTTGCTTAAATTCAAATACCCCTAGTAGTGGTAGAAAGCGGGTTCTAAGACAAATCAAAAAATTAAAAAAAAAATCAATTTTATTTTTAAAGTCGGAAAAGTACAGATCCCGTTCGGAACTCGAAAATTAAAAAAAAAAAATCAATTTTATTTTTAAAGTCGGAAAAGTACAGATCCCGTTCGGAACTCGAAAATTAAAAAAAAAAAAATCAATTTTATTTTTAAAGTCGGAAAAGTACAGATCCCGTTCGGAACTCGAAAATTAAAAAAAAAAAATCAATTTTATTTTTAAAGTCGGGAAAGTACAGATCCCGTTCGGAACTCGAAAATTAAAAAAAAATCAATTTTATTTTTAAAGCCGGGAAAGTGCCGATCCCGCCCGGGACTCGAAAAATTAAAAAAAATCAAGTTTTTTTTCGGAAAGTATCGGGAAAAGTTTTGATTGGATTTTGGAAAAGAAAAAAATCAAGTTTTTTGGGAAAGTACCGATCCCGTCCGAAACTTGATTTTTAAAGCCGGAAAGGATCCGGTTCTAGAACAACTTGGATTTTACAAATGAAAATCAAATTTTTTTTGGGAAAGTACCGGGAAAGTATCGGAAAGTTTTGATTTGATTTTACCAACCCCTTAAAAAAGCCGTGCCGACAGGAGGAGCGAGATGCGCGAGCGGAGGGCGGATCCCTCGGGGAAACTGATGAGTTTGTGCTGATAAAAACCGATAATAAAGCGATGAAAGGACCCCAAAAAAATTTGAAAAATGGTAATTTAAAGATAAGAATTAATTTTAAAAATGGAACAGACGTTAATTCTTGATGAACCGGTGCCCGAGATTGATATTCCCATTCTCAAACCTTCCCAACCCAAATCTCAACCAACATCACTTAAAAATTTAGCAAGCAAAGTCGCAAAAACGGTAAATAAAGAGCTTAACAAGTTTGCGGATTGGATATTATCTTATATCCCAGAACCCATCAAAAAGACTGTAAACAAACGAGTTGATGGTTTGAAGAAAAAAGTTAACAGAATATTTACTTTAAAAAGAATGGTTTCTGAAAGAATTTCAAACAAACGCCTAACACCAAAGCAAAAACAAACAGCATTGAGGGGGTATCTGAAAACCCACAGGATAAATGGCCAAAAAGGGTACGCCCCAAATACATTTATCGATAAAATCAAACCAAAAGTTTTGGATCTAATTAATGAGCAAAAGAAGCCCATCAAAATTAAGTTCGTCTTTACTTGCAAATTCACAAAAGAGAATCCCGATACTGGACTGATTAATGAAAATTTAGGATACTTTCATTCAAAAAATGTGGAAATAATAACAGAAGCAACTGATTTTTCTGAATTGTACAATACAATGACAAATTACCTACTTGAATTGATTGAAAAGTTTCAAAATCAAGGTTCTAATTGGCAATTCGATCGAGTGGAATACTTTGATATTAACATTGACCCCTTCGAGCCTTTTGTTGGAAGTTCCTACATTCCACTACCACCAATATTAGCAAAAAAGAAGGCTATTATAAATGTTAAGAATGAAAATGATCATGAGTGTTTTAAGTGGGCTGTAACCTCTGCCGCTTACACACAAAAAATTCATCCAGAAAGATTAAACAAACAAATGATAGAAAACTCAAAGAACTTCGACTGGTCGGGAATAGAATTCCCCACTTCACTAAAACAGATTGATAGGTTTGAAAAGAAAAACACCTACTACACGATTAATGTATACGGATATGATAAAGATGGTGT
The DNA here is from genome assembly GCA_949710005.1 of Ricordea florida. Lineage (NCBI taxonomy): Eukaryota > Metazoa > Cnidaria > Anthozoa > Corallimorpharia > Ricordeidae > Ricordea > Ricordea florida. The sequence continues at coordinate 25,452,678 of OX453277.1, forward strand.
ATACCCCCTAAGAATAAGTAAAAAAGAAAAAGGTTATCAAATCGATCTACTTCTAATATCAGAAGGTGAAAATAATCACTACTGCTGGATAAAGAATATGAGTAGATTGTTGGCTTCAACAGTTAGCAAGCATAAATCCAAGATGTACTTTTGCCCCAGATGCCTCAACTCATTCCAAACCGAAAAATCATTGGAAAAACATCTGGAATATTGTGCCAAAAATGAAGAAGTCAAGATTGTTATGCCTAAGGATGAAGATGGTAACCCAAAGTTTATTAATTTCGCCAATCACAATAGAAAAATGCGAGTACCCGTTGTTGTATACGCAGACCTTGAGTGCTTTACAGAGAAAATGGATACATGCTCTCCAGACCTTCGTAAAAGTTTTACTAATCAATACCAAAAACATAAAGCATCGGGATTCAGTTATCTCATAAAATTTTCCGACCAACGGGAGGTACTTGACGAAAATTATAAAACTGTTATTAGACAATACACCGCCAAATCACCAGATGAAGACGTTTCCCAAATATTTGTAAAAAGTTTAGAGTCGGATATTAGGAGAATTTACAATGATTTTAGATACAAAAAGAAAGTTAGGATGACTGGAGAAGATAAAGTAAGACACAACCTTGCTACTAACTGTCACATTTGTGAAAAAGAATTGGGGGAAGATAAGGTAATAGATCACTGCCATCTTACAGGAAATTACAGAGGAGCAGCCCATAGCGAATGTAACTTAAATTACAAGGTTCCAAAGTATTTCCCGGTAATATTTCATAATCTATCTGGTTACGACGCTCATCTTTTTATCAAAAACCTTGGTGTAACAGAAGGTAAAATAACTTGTATCCCCAATAACGAGGAAAAGTACATTTCTTTCACAAAACAGATTGTGGTTGATACATTTACAAATGAAAAAGGTAAGATGGTTGAGGTGAAGCGAGAAATTAGATTCATAGATTCATTCAAATTTATGCAAAGTAGTCTTGGTAATTTAGTTGATAACCTTACAAAATGTGGAAAGTGTGATGCATGCAAACCAGGGGATTGTATTAAGAGATACAAAGAAGGTACCAAAATTGTTCACTACAAAGGCATTGGTAATTGTGAAAAATGTAATAATTGTTTACTATCAAAAAGTAAATGCCTTTCACCAACGGATAAAAACCTGCGTGAAACTAAAAAGTTTTTCAAAGGTGAAGAATTAAAGTTATTGTTGAGAAAGGGAGAATTTCCCTATGATTGGTTCGTCAAATTCGAAAAACTCAGCGCAACCCAACTTCCGCCAAAGGATGAATTCTACTCTAAACTTAACGACGAAGAAATATAAGAAGGCGATTACCAGCACGCACAAAATGTATGGAAAACCTTCAAAATGAAAACGATGAGAGAATACCACGATTTGTATCTCAAGACGGATGTAATACTTTTAGCGGATGTATTCGAGAACTTTAGAGATGTTTGCCAAACCCATTATGGTTTGGATCCCGCCCACTATTATACAGCACCAGGACTGGCTTGGGACGCCGCGTTAAAGTACACAAAAGTTAATTTGGAACTGTTAACCGACGTTGAAATGCTTCTTATGTTTGAGAAAGGTATCCGGGGAGGCGTCTCTATGATCTCTACCAGATACGGGAAAGCGAACAACCAATACATGAGTAATTACGATCCCAATTTACTCAAAATGTTCATTCAATATCTCGACGCTAATAATTTGTATGGAGGAGGAATGAGTAGGCCTTTACCCACCCACGGTTTCAGATGGATGTCTGATAAAGATCTTAGAGACTGGAAAAATACCCCATGTATACTAGAGGTTGATTTAGAATACCCAACTCACCTTCATGATTTACACAATGATTATCCTTTAGCCCCAGAAAGGATTGTAGTTAATAAAGTGGAGAAATTAATCCCAAACCTAAACAATAAGGTAAAGTACGTTGTTCATCGTGAAACACTAAAACTTTACCAATCATTGGGATTGAAAGTTACAAAAATTCATAGAGGAATTGCATTCGAAGAGTCAGCTTGGTTAAAACCTTACATTGAATTGAATACTAACCTCAGAGCTAAAGCAAATAACGATTTTGAGAAAGATTTCTTTAAGTTAATGAACAATTCTGTTTTTGGTAAAACAATGGAAAACATTAGAAATAGGGTTGTCATTAAATTAGTTACAAATCAAAAAGGCGCGAAAAAATTAATATCAAAACCTAACTACCAGCATCGTACTATCTTTTGTGAAAATCTTGTAGCCATTCACATGAAGAAAACAAAGTTAGTATTCAATAAGCCAGTTTACTTGGGCATGTGCATTCTGGATTTGAGTAAAATAATAATGTACAACTTTCACTACAATTATATCAAACCCAAATACGGCGAAATGGTAAAATTACTTTTTACAGATACGGACAGCCTCATGTATTTGATAGAAACGGAAGATTTCTACAAGGACATTGCCCCGGATGTAAGAGAAATGTTCGACACTTCAAATTTTCCTAAAAAACATCCATCAGGCATTGAGACAGGAGTAAACAAAAAAGTCATAAACATGTTCAAAGATGTGGCTGGTGGAAAAACGATAGCGGAATTTGTGGGCCTGCGGGCCAAGCTTTACTCATACAGGATGGACGAAGGTGAAGAAGAAAAGAAATGTAAGGGAATGAAAAAGGCAGTAGTAAAAAACACCATAAGATTTGAAGATTACAAGGATTGTCTTTTTAATAAAAAGCCACAAATGAGACAGATGAATGTATTTAGGAGTCGTTTGCATGATGTTTACACCGAAACTGTTAACAAAGTTTCGCTGTCTTGTGATGATGACAAAAGAATAATTTGTGAAGATGGAATAAATACTTTTGCCTACGGGCATTATCGGGCGGGGCTCTTCAAAACAGAATCTGGAGGAAGTTCTGTATCATAAGGAACAACCTGTAATTCTTCCCTAACAAATCCACGTCTAGGGCCATCCAATAAATAATACAAAACCGGCTGATTTGGTGAAACTACGCTACGCGCAATATAATAAACTTTGATACTCCAAATAGGATCAGTAGCCCGCCTTTTTTCTCCTCCTTCAAGTTCGCCAGGAGCTAATAAATACCGAACTTTAACACCAGGCGGCAGTCTAACCTCATCAAGTCCCACCACACGCCGGTATTTTTTAGGCTCAATATCAACCTCTTTCAGTTTTATAGCCTTAGCAGGTTCTTTACCGGTTATTCTTGTTGGTGTATTATTCAAAGTTTTTAGAATATCAGGTAATCTTTTCACCCATACTCTGGATCGGGCAGAGCCCTTTCGTTCCTCAGTCATTTCTTGCGCGTATTGATGGCTAAATAATTTTTCTCCTAATACTCTGTTTGCTCTTTCCACAAACGCTTGGGCCCTATGATTTCCGGCTTCACTTCTCTGTATTTTCACATTATGATAATTCATAAGTTTGGAAACCTCACCCATAAATTCTTTCCCAGGATCAACCATTAATGTTTTGGGGTATCTCATTTTCCTGGAATAAATTTTTCTAAATGCTTTTGATATTTCTCGGCTTTCTTTTGAGGTTAATGGTTCCGCATCTTTGTATCTTGATGCAACATCAACCACAACTAACGCGTATTTATACGTTTTTCTTCCAACTCTATCATGCGGTAAAAATAACAAATCTGCTTGATGAATCTGGTTCGGTTTATCAACAGTCCAGTGTGGCCTAGGAATATACTTTGGAGCTGGAAGATAGATTTGCCAAATTGCTTGTTTCTCTAACCATTGTTTAGCCACATCTTCACCTACTTTTGACTTCTCAGCTAATTTTGAAATTGCAGAATATCCTTTCCAATATCCTTCGGTTGAATAAAATATCCGACTTAAATTTTTCGGCAATACTGAACTCATTTAAAGATTAATCCTCACTTCCTTAAAATAAATATGACAGCCGTATCTGAAAAAATTAGCCCAAACAGAATTCCGAGAGTACCACTAGGTTTGAAAGCGGAATCAACATTGCATAGAATTACTCTCAATCCCTCATCAGCCAATCCTGGAGAAACGCTTTACATAAATATTCCAAAACTTTCTGAAAATTTAGTGATTGTACCAGGAAGCGTTTATCTAGTATTTAAACTGACTGTTGAGGGGCATGAAAATAACACCTTAGTGAATAATGTAGGTAGTAACCTCGTATCCAGACTCAAGGTTCTTTTTGGAGGTGAAACACTACAGGATACTCAAAGATACGATTTATTTCAAACTTACCACGACTTATTCTTATCGGATGAAGAACGAGAGGATGGGTTAAGGCAAGGTATTTCTTCTGTTAACATGAGGAAGCTAAGGTCAAATGCAGGCGATAAGGTAGACACAGACGCAAAAGAAGTAGCCCTTGCAATAGTACATAACACCAAGTACCAAATCTCGCTAAATCATCCTATTCTAAACGATCACGGGGTTTTCTACCCAAAGGCGTTAGATCATCAACTAATATTTGAGATTACGCTAGCTCCAGTTCAGGATATTGTTGTTTATTCTGATACAACAAAGACTCCAACTTACAAAATCACAAACCTTGAGATGGAATATTCTTGTATATCAAGCGAATACTTAGCTCGCGAGGCACAAGCAGCTTATCAGGTTGGTAAGGGATTCTTTTACGAAAATGTTACTTTACACAAAACTTTCACCATATCCAGACCCACTGATAGTGTTATAAACCAGCACATTAATCTCCCAAGAAGGTCAATTACGGGGATATTATGTTTGTTTGTTGTACCATACGTTGGAGGAAAACGAGACTCCGAGAATTTTTCCAATCCGGGCATCACATCAATCAATGTCGATGTTAATGGCGTTCCAAATCGTTTCTACTCAAAAGGAATGGTGCCGGCAGATCTTTGGGAGTCGATAAAGAAGAGATTTGGGTACCTCCCTTCGGTCGGAAGAAATGAAGGTTCCGTTCCTCCCTTCAGTCGGTCGCTTCACTCGGTAAAAGAAAAGGATTTTTATGGTAATAAGTTTGCTCTGTGGATAGATTTGAGAACACACCCAGATAATAACATTCATGGAGGGGGTTTAGCCTTAAACAACGCACAAGATGGCATAAAAATAGAAATTAAAAGAATAGCCATTGGTTCTGGTATTATGAGTTGTTACATGTTTGTTGTAGCTGATGCGTTAATGGAGGTTATGAATTCAAACTTAAGATCAATCATGTACTGATCGGCGCGGACCGATCAGGCGGAGCCCTCCCCGCGTAGCGGAACGAAGTGAGGGAAGAATCTAACTTAAAAACCTTTAGTTATGATACAAAAATGGAAGAATTACGTGATAAAATTCCTTTTCATTGTATAATAACTGGCCCAACAAATTGCGGGAAAACAAAGTACCTCATTGATCAACTTCGCGGCCCATTTCGAAAATTGTTTGAATTCATTGTTTTAATATGCCCGACTTATTCCAAAAACAAAACTTACCGCGACTTTGCCCGAGGAGATAAACGTTTCTTTGTATTATCACCGGATGCAAGTAACATAGATGAGATTAATGAGTTATTAACTGATTGCCAAATTTTATTCTCGGGAACAAATACACTAATAATTTTAGATGATTGCGCCGTTTCGAGTGATCTGAAGAAACGAACGAATAAGTTTATAGATTTAGCATTCTCCGGAAGGCATCATGGTTTATCAGTTTGGGTTCTCACTCAACAATTAACATCGATATCAAAACCATTCCGTGAAAATGTTGCCTGCGTTGTTACTTTTCATAACCCCTCGCAAAGGGGGATGAAAATGTTTTTCGAGGATTACGGCGGTGATTTAGACCCTGAAACTAGTAAAAAGTTTGTTCAACTCTTGAAAAAAGAAAAATATTCTAGGCTATGTTTGAGTTTGCGTTACCCATTTAATTGTTATTTAGAGATTCCCGAAACGGTCGAAGACCTACCCGCTTCGCGGAAGTGATTTAAAAATAACCCATTTATTATCACAAAGATGACTGAAATTGAAGATTATATTAGCGAAGAAAAAGATGTACAACCGAAGATAGGAACGGAAAAAGATAATGAACTTGAAATAAAACAAGAATCACTAGCCATTCTCGCATCCCTTGGGACTACAAAGGAATATTTGGGGGTTGATATGAGTTTGGGAGATGTAAAAAAATTATCAGAAAAAGATGTAGAAAAATATTATAATCGCTATCAAGCGGTATTAGGAAAGAAAATTAGCGGCGGATTGGTAGATTCATCCCTTCAATTAGTTTCTAAAGTCATTTCTTATATTGTTCCTGTGGATGATATAGAAGCTCTTTGTAAGGATTTGAAAAATGATGATTTGGTTAATCGTGAACTAACAAACATTGTAGGTCTCTTGGCATTAAAAGCAGGAAGATTGGCAGCACTTGCTAGCGGGCTATTTCAAGTAGCTAAACACGTTAAATTCAAGACCCAAAGGGCCCCGGAGGACAAAAATCAACAAGTTGCAAGTACTACTCAGCATAAAATACAAGAGGATTCCAACAAAACTGAGCAGACTACTAAGCAAGATGCTGGCGGTACTGATACTGTTTACTAAGCATGATTTAAAGATTTCTTAATGAAATGTAAAATAATGTCTGAAGAAGTTGTTGAGCAAATTACTAGAGACCAACCAAAAGAAGAGGTTGTTTCTTCAAAAAATAGGGAGAAAGATCCAAAAAAAGTCGCTGCTGGTAAGAAATTAGCGGAATATAACAAAAAAGCGAAAGAAGCATTAGCTAGGGAGACCCTACGGGCCGCGGAGCAGATGAAAAGGGAGCAAAAAATTAAACGGGAAGAAGAGAAAAATGAAGAAGCGAAGCAAACAGGTGAAGCGAAATCATGGCTTCCTGAGTTATCTTTTACAACTGTATTATCCATTGTTGGATTGGGTTTTACAGTATTTGATCTTTTTATGAGATACCGGGAAAAATCCAGTACCGTTTCCAGCTCTGCTGGGGAGGACTTCGCCCGATACACTGGGAATAAAAATAGGATACCCGATTGTCCTCTCCCAAAAACACAACCAATATCCGCAGGAATGATATAATCCCGACCGGAGGATAAAAGGATCTAAAGGTTTCTTACTGATGTAGTAAAAAATCATGTCAAACGAAAACAAACTTGTGAAAACTGTTACTGATTCCGCAGTACTTATCGGATTAGCCGCTGCTGTTGGGTACGTGGCTAAAAAGATGATGAAAGAATCATTTATGAACGATCCATCCTCAAGTATTACAAATTATGCAAAATGGGTAGCTGTATTGTCAGGTAGTATGTACCTAAAAACATATTTAGAGGATCAAAAGATTTTACCAGCCTAATTAAGGATTTATAGACCTGAGCGAAGCGAAGAAACATGGCAACAATAGCAATGATGTTGGGAGGAGCAGTATTAAATGCAACTGCCTTTGTTGGCGGATCATATCTTGCAAAATATCTCTCAGGGGATAAAACTGATACAGAGAAAATACGACACGATAAGGCATTAGAAAAATACCAAAAAGATTACGCAGAATACCAAGAAAAAAGGCAGAATCTCATTGATTGGAAAATGAAACAAAAGGATGAAAAATATCAGGCATCAAAAAATCTTTCAAAAACAAATGAAGCTTTAGAATTGTATAGTGAAATGCACGAACCAAAATTTTCGGATTATTATAAGCCAAGTGACAATCAAAAGACGGGGGAAATGTTATACGTGGGAGGAGGAATGTTAGCTTTGGGGTACACAGTTAGTAAATTATTTTAACGTAAAATATTACATTATTTTGTTATGTAACCAGTAATTGGGTTACATAACATAATTCCATTTCTTATTGAGTTCACATAAGACTTTCAGAATCTGAATCTTCCATAAGATTAGAAGCTGATTCGCTGTTAGAAATAATTACTTCGGGATTATATTTTTTACGGGGCGCAAATCTTTTCATTTCAGTGTTTGGTTCTACAGTCGCATCATAAAGTTTTACCTGAAGTGAAATACAAGAACCAATAAATATTGATTCAATTTTGATATTGCATTCTGCATGGCATCCTTTATTCATTAAATCTTCAGGCTCTATTGTTTCATTACAATCTTTACTTCTAGCATTATAAAATTTTGTAAGAAATTTGTCTTTAGAGCAAATTAATTTTGCATATAGTGTTGGGCCTCTACCTTCAACTTTACGCTCACCGCAAATTTTTCCTTTTTGATTTGTAATTTTTTCCATTTTCCAATAGAGAGGATTTAAACCACCCTTGGTTTTAGTAAGATCTTTTCTTTCCAAGTCAAATCTGTCAATTTCTTCTCGTTTTTCTACCAAATAATCCATACAACAATCTACTATTTCATCAAAAACATTAATCCATTTTTCCTCTTCAGGCGTGGGTTTATTTCCGCTCCATAAACACAAAGGAAAAGTATATCCCATACTTTTATTTGTTTCTGGGCTTCGATTTTCGGAAACTCCAAAAGAATACAAGCGTCCAGTTGGAATAACAAGTTCTCCTTCAGTTCCATCTTCATTTTTTGTAAAAATTTTAATTCGCTTAAATTCAACCTTTGGTTTACTACCAGGAATTTCACCTGAAATTGGATCAGAAAAAATCATACGTTCTTTAGGGCGGAAATTTTCGATTGAGGTTAATTGTGTATTTTCATTAGACATTTTGTTTTTACTTTCTTATCTTTAAATCGTAATTCATTTTTTTAATTTCAAAATAACTTCAGGTCTAAAGATTTCTTTACTGATGAGTAAAAAAAATCATGGCAGAATTACCAGACGATGATCCCATTGGATTGGGGGAAGAAGAAAATCGTGATGATTTTGATGAAAAAAGTTTACTACTTGGTAGAAAGCCATCACAAAAAAAAGTTCTAGTAACATCTACAACCAGAGGTGATAGGAATTATGAGGATTGGGGTGCTAGACCTAAAACAAAATCAGGATACACACAATTACCAAGTGAAGAAATAGAATTAGAGGAAATGAAAGAAAAAGATGAGCAATATGAAAATAGGATGGAAGCGTTGCAATACATAAAAAGTTTTTTCCCCGAATTTAAACCTTTAGAAGTCTCGTTTACGGCATTTTTTGATAATGAAGGAAATACAAAAGTGATGTTGAGTAATAGGCGTAATGCTACGCCTCACATATTGATTGATAAAAGTGGGAAAATAAACACTAAAGGTTTACCAAACACTATATTAAAAGAGATTGGCGGTGATTATGAAACACTTGTTTCAAGAAATTACAATACATCATTGCAGTTGAATGAAGCTAATAAGAAAATTAGGGATTTAGAAAATGAAATGTATGAGTTAAAACTCGATTTGGAAAAAGGTAAAAAGGAGATGGAACAAGATTTTACAAGTGAAAGAAAAGAGTTGAAATCCATGATTGAAAAACAACAAACCAGAATTGCGAAAACTGAAAGCTATTTAGATGCGTCTGATAAACACAAGCTGTTAGCTAAAACACAGATTGATGAACTTAGAGTTGAATTGAAACGATACAAAGATGAAATAGATAAGTATAAGAAGGGACAATCAAATTTAACAATGTTAGAACGCGGCAATGAAAGATTAAAAGCTGAGGTTGGTAAATTCAGAGAACTAGCAAGAAAGAGTATTATTTACAACCAAGAACAAATAGCTGATCTTGAGAGTAAAAATGAAGAAATCCTTAAAAATCTACCATTACGAGAACGTGTGAAGGCTATCTTCAAAAAATATGGCTTTACAGTATTCGCAGTTGCGAGTGCTGCGGGTGCCATTATTGGAATTATAGTTTCTAATCTTTCAAGGGGTTTATCTACTTTGGGTAAGAGAGTTGGTAATGGGTTGAAAGCTATTGGTAAGAAACTCGGTGAAATATTACCTGGAATGGTTGGTGCGATTGTTAGCTTTCTATTCAAAACGGCGGGCGAGGTAATTGGATTTTTAGGTAAGAACGCATGGTTGTTAATAATGGCTGTGGTTCTGTATTTTGTGGAACAGTTTAAAAAGAAACCCTACGGGCCGCGGAGCAAGAGAAAGTAGGTCTGCCCCAAAGAGGTCTAAAGATATCAAGTTGATCAGTAAAATACAATATGGTTGACTACAATGGAATTTACCCACAATTACCGACCGACCGACCGGAGGGAGAGGAAGGGAGTAACCTTAATAATTCTGATCCGCGTAGCGGGGTGGTTAATTTCAGACTACAAAAGTCATGTGAAGTACTACAAAATCTTGAGAAGGAAATTAAACATTACGAAGATGTAAGGAAAAAATACAATCGAGCGAGGGGGATTTTTACAAAAATAAGTGTTAGTAGTGGGGTGTTTTCAGTTATTCTATCTGCAAGTGGACTTGGAACTTCTCTTACTGGTTTTGGCGCTGTTTTTGGCGTTCCTTTAGGGGCTGTTGGCGGAGTTTTTGGGGGATTATCGGTTGGATTTGGATACGCATCAAAAAGACTTTCAAATAAAGTAAGTAAACACGAACAAACCGCCGCAATTGCAAAATCAAAATTAAACACCATTTCTGATTTGGTTTCAAAAGCTTTGAAAGATAATGTTATTTCCGATCAAGAATTTTCCATAATTTTAGCGGAATTCGAAAAGTTTCAAAAACTAAAACTAGAAGTTCGCCAAAAATTTAGGAGAGATACAGAAAAAAACTTAAACATGTCTCAGATAAGGAGAGAAGTTCGAGAGGAAATATTAAAAGAATTAACCGGCGGGAAAGAACATTAAAAATTTCATATGAAAGAACTGATGTTGGGTTCAATTGTTTTGCGGGTATTAGAAATACTAGTGAATCGGGCGTAGCCCTCCCGCGAAGCGAAGATTAATACTTTACATCTTATTCTAAATCTTCTGGTTTAAAGACCAGATTCTCTGAAACAAAAAGAATAAGATGTTATTAGACGATTTCAAAACCCGTTATCCAAGCGCAAACCTTGATAAATTTACATTTGTGAATGATTCATATGGAGGATATATTAAGTGGAAAGTTAATGGAATGACTGTAATGTCCAATGATGATCCTACTGGAAAAACATGGACAGATGATCTTTCTAATAATTTGAAAACGCTGTTATGGGGAGATTTAGGCTTAGAAAATAAAGTTAAGGTTGGTTCATTCCCAAAGAGTTTAACCTTGACTACCAAAAGCTATCCTTTACCGGCTATTAATTTTGATGACTTTACAAATAATGTAACAAAAATGCTAACCTTTCTAGATATACACGTAACAGAGACGAAGAAATTCACCGCAAAGATGCGTAATGTTTTTACCAATCAAGTTGTAACATTCAAATTCGGAAAGCAAAGTAGAAAATGGTTGTACGGACCTGATATTAATTATTGGCCGCAACAACTTAACTTTGCAGTATGGTGCGCAACATCTGGTTGTGGGATAAGCCCTTTTGAGAGCTTGAACTATCCTAAAGTAGTGAGTAGCTTCATCAAGTTTCATGTGTATTTCACAATAAGGCGAATATTGTATGAACTGAGTCTTCCACTCCCTGATGACCGACCGGAGGGAGGATCGGGGCCATTTGCCATAAACAACAACCCCTACAGTAAGGTTGCTTACCAAAGATTGTGCGCTGAATTCGGGATAGATAATAATTCTGATTTCAGATGGAAAGGTGGGCGAAACCATGGTCTTGGTGACATCTTCATTGACTATGGAGCTGGCTACCATGGAAGAGGTGGAGGATTTCAAAATGTTCATGTGATTCGAAACTATGATGAAGATGCAAACCAATGGCCTGGTGAGGATGGTAAATTCGCTGATGATGGTGGTAAGAAGGAAAAAGGTGATCTCATCTCATTTATCCGTAACGATGACTTTGCTGATTTCAAATATGCTTGGTTTATCCCAACAAGTGGTCATGGACTCACTAAAGCAGGGCTTGGAAGATTAAATCGATCCGTGGAAGCTTTTGTTTACTGTATATTGGGGGCGCAAGTCAACACTAGAAACTCGATTGTAGGTAATGGCGGCGGTGCGATCGAGACACAACAAGAATTCTTAGCTTTATTTGAAAGTAGCGTGATTGAGAATGACATTTCTAGTTCTATCCAAAGGTACCAATTAGCTGTACAAGAAGCGAAATTACGTCTTGATTTAGCTATTGCTCCTGGTGTTTGGTTGATGCCGAGTAATATGATTGTCAATACAGAAAGCGTGGTTGGATACAATAACAAGTTGGTTAAAGCCACTGAAAATATGAATTTTGGGGTAAATAATTCCCTAAACACTGAAGCAAAACAAGTTGGAATAATCCATAATTTGGGGGCTTCAAAAGTTTCATTACCTCATAAAACCGAAAACAAACCACCATCAGAAACAACACAAACAGATCCAATTAAACCAGAAAATAATATTAAATCAACTCAACCCTCCCTCCGGTCGGAACATGAAGATAATCTGATAGTATTTATGGTTGTTGGCGGTGCAATAGCTTGGTTCCTATTTCGTTAATGTTTTGATTACGATGTAGCCGATTTAAAGATGAATATGATGTAATCAAAACAAAATGTTAAGCATAACAATGTATGAGTCTGAAACTAGGATTTATTTAGATCCTCCGCTGAAAAATCTTCGAGAGATACAACTCCTGGATTGCAATTTAAAGACCAAAAAGTTGATTAATTTCAAGGATAAACAGACCTTATTCAATGATAAGAATCAAGGCTTCATAATAATTCAACCCGGTACATATTCTCTTCGTAATATTCAATCAGTCTTTCTTAATGATCCTAATACGGAAAAGATAACAATAATTGAGACTGATACTATTGACTATCTTTATTCAAATAAGAACTTCAAAATTAGACTTACGAGAGGATTTTCGATTGGTTTAGGAGTTCCTGAAGTAATAAATCCAGGTAAATTATACCCCATAAATATCCAGATTAAGGAACCACTGAGACTTATGTGTAGTATAGTTGATAACAAATCTTCGTATTTGAACAAAACCAAAAATGGTGAACTTGTAAAACTCTCGCCATCACACCTACTCGCGAACATACCCTCAAAGGATTATCCAACAATTCCAGTTCGAAAATACGATAGCTTCATAACCCACTTTGATTTAACCATATTAGGCAATGAATGGGAAAAACTTGATCTTAAGGGTTCTCCCATAACTTTTAGTTTAAGATTCAGATAATTTCGACGTGGTTGATCCTTAAGGTCTTTTTGTTATATAACTATTACTTTAGTTATGTAACACAATTACATAAGATTATTCATCCTGTAAAGAATTATAAATTGCTTGTTCCTCAATGTCGTAGCACCAATTCATAACTCTGTCTGGTTGCCATGTTACTACCATTAATTCATTGTAAAAGTCCATGTAAATCGTCTCTTTATACGCAATCTTATATTCATTTAATCTTAAAAATACTGATAATGTTTCAATAAGAAACTTTTTATCAAAGGTGTCAATACGACATTCCGGGTCATAGTAAGCACGATAAACACCATTTTCATCATAAAAATAATGAAAGGTATCCCAGTTTGAAATAATCCAATCACGGGACGGAGTAAAATGGTATTGACAAATATTATCAGAAAAATTACGATTGGCGGCTTTAAAAATTTTTTTTACAAATTTTTTAACGCATATTTCATCAACGCCTAAACCCCTTTTTGCTGTAAAACAAATCAAAGGAAAAAAATCGCCATTAGAATATTCTACTTCAAAAATTATTTCATTGGGTTCATCATCACCATAATCCCAGGTATCAAGAAAATCTTGCCGATTTTTTGATAATCTTTGACGTAAGTCTTCTTTTATTTCTTCGATAAAATCGCAAATACTTAACTTTTTGTCATTTTCGTAAACAACTTCTAATCGATCCATTTTCATTTTTACTTTTATCTTTAAATCATAATTCATTTTTTAATTTCATTCTACATTCCTTACAAGAAGCTTTTTGTTTGCCATGTTCGCAAATTTGCGATCCTCCGCATTCTTTACATTGTTGTTTTTGTTTGCCATGTTCGCAAATATGGGACCCGCCGCATTCTTTACAACGACACTTAACTCTGTCATGTTTGCAAATTTGTGACCCTTTACACTTTTTACAAGCGTACTTAATTCGATCATGTTCGCAAATTTGCGATCCCCCGCATTCTTTACAAAAATATTTTAGTTTTCCATGGGTACAAATGTAAATGCTATTAATGGTAACTTTTTCAATCAAATTAATAATCTCCTCCTCTTTGTATTTTTTAAACTCATTAATAAGATCTTTTTTAGTCATTTTTGTTCTTCCTTTAATTTTTAACTCTCTCGCAATTCTTTTTATTTCACCAAAATACAAATCATTCAATTGTTCCATTTTTAAAATTAATTCTTATCTTTAAATTACCATTTTTCAAATTTTTTGGGGTCCTTTCATCGCTTTATTATCGGTTTTTATCAGCACAAACTCATCAGTTTCCCCGAGGGATCCGCCCTCCGCTCGCGCATCTCGCTCCTCCTGTCGGCACGGCTTTTTTAAGGGGTTGGTAAAATCAAATCAAAACTTTCCGATACTTTCCCGGTACTTTCCCAAAAAAAATTTGATTTTCATTTGTAAAATCCAAGTTGTTCTAGAACCGGATCCTTTCCGGCTTTAAAAATCAAGTTTCGGACGGGATCGGTACTTTCCCAAAAAACTTGATTTTTTTCTTTTCCAAAATCCAATCAAAACTTTTCCCGATACTTTCCGAAAAAAAACTTGATTTTTTTTAATTTTTCGAGTCCCGGGCGGGATCGGCACTTTCCCGGCTTTAAAAATAAAATTGATTTTTTTTTAATTTTCGAGTTCCGAACGGGATCTGTACTTTCCCGACTTTAAAAATAAAATTGATTTTTTTTTTTAATTTTCGAGTTCCGAACGGGATCTGTACTTTTCCGACTTTAAAAATAAAATTGATTTTTTTTTTTTTAATTTTCGAGTTCCGAACGGGATCTGTACTTTTCCGACTTTAAAAATAAAATTGATTTTTTTTTTTTTAATTTTCGAGTTCCGAACGGGATCTGTACTTTTCCGACTTTAAAAATAAAATTGATTTTATTTTTAATTTTTTGATTTGTCTTAGAACCCGCTTTCTACTACTACTCCCCTTGTTCTTTATTCAGGCTAGGTTGACTCCAATCTTAAAATGGAGCTTCGGACTATTTAAGTTGGCAAGACGTGCGAGTGACCAGCACCTGGCAGATTTTCTACGGATGATACACTTCCTAGCCCGTTAGTGCGCTTTCTTCGAAAACCTTACAGAATTCGTTTGGTTATGATATTTATTTTGTTTACAGAAAAAGCCTGACTACACATATGTTTCAAACTCTTGAAAATCCTTTTATTCATTGCAAATTGCGCCAATACCATTTGAAATATCAGAATAGGATAGACACCTTTAGGGACGGGCATTAGAAAAGTGATGGGGGGGTGGGGAATTTTCAGCTTGCACGATTTTTTTTTCGCTCACTGCTTCTGCACGAAATTTTTTTACTAAGTGTGAAAAAGTCACAATTCGACCTTCCTTGTGCATGAATTTTTTTCTTGGCATTTTCCCTTGCATGATTTTTCTGTTGTTTTTTTTTTTCCCGACCCCCCTCCCCCATCACTTTTCTAATGGTCCGTCGTTTATTTAAAATCAAAAAGTAATAGGGTATAAATATATAGAAAAGGGTGAACGTATCCTGGTTAAATAGAACTTATATTTAAGTGTGAAGGTATTTATCCTGAACAGACTTAGTGGGAACACTAAACAATGGTGAATCAACAGAATTAAAATGCTAACCATTGGTATGTTATGTACGGTAATGTAAGTAATGCAGCGAGAATGCACCTCGCTACCTTTGGTAATTACTAATTAAAGGAATAGAATAATTACTAGTATGTAGTGAGACCATTATAGTTCTGGTTTCTTTCAAAGTCCCTTATATATATGTAAAACCGTTGGTAGATTCCTCAGACCAACAATGGCGTCACCTTGTAAGGAGGATCAGTAAAGATTCTCAGTCCAAACCTCACTGCATAAGCGGATGTACACACAGTTTAAAAGAAAGCGAGTACGGACAGCTTTTGACGGTAAAAAAGTTAAAAATCAATAAAAACGTTTCGGTCAGAGACCTTCTATTCCCAATACTTGCCACGTTGCTTCTTCAGTTATCCGGTTCGTTTTAGCTAGTTTCGGGCTCATCCTCGGTGTAAAAACCTGTTACGCTCACGAGTGACGTAGAACAAAGGAAACAAAGGAGACAAAACAATAGAGACTAGGAAAATAATAGTGAAATAACAAAGAAAAACTTCACAGGTTTTTACACCGAGGATGAACCTAGTTTGGCTTCTTATTTTATACTTTTTATCTCTCAACTTTTGTCGATTGTTTTCGTAGCAGCGTCTTTTCGGCTTACTCAGTATTTTCCGCTTCGTTGATTTTGTTTTTTGTCGTCTATTAATTAGCACCATTTTTTGTTCATTTTTTGTTATCTTCGGAACCTTTTTCGTTAGTTGTCATTTGTAATTACGTATCACTAGCGCCTCCGTAACTTATTTAAAGCTCGTTTTTTATTCCAAACTTGTAGTAACCGAAGAAGGTCTCTGACCGATACGTGTTTATTAAAATTTTAACCTTTTTTACCGTCAAAAGTTGTCCGTCCTTGCTTTCTTTTAACAGTTTATATATATATATCTACACACAAGCTATATATATAGTGTATATATATAGTTGTTGCGGGAGAAAAAAACACACAAACAAACCTCACGTTTATCCCTACAAGCCTGTTTCGTGGTTGCCCACTCGTCAGGGGATTATCACCGGTCATGGGCTCCCGATATTTTATATGACTGACACCGGAAAAACTGACCACTTACTCTGTATTGTCTTATATTTTCCTTTGTATACAAATTGTACAGATAACTACCCCATAAATTGGAAAGTAAGGAAACAGACCGCCCTTTCGTGACTTATTCAAACAACTTTGTGTTATTCTAGTCTAGTTATATACAAGACTCTCACATATCTCAAGGGTGCGCCGAAGTTGATGTAACATTGGCACGAGATATAGTGTTTCATTATAGGTCAACAAAAAGATAACGAATCTTTAGGTGTTTTATTTATTATATGTGGTGAAACACGCGCGTAGAGTGCTTGATATAGCTTCGCAAAGGAGATGAGTTGGACTGACAAATCAAAGATGCAGAGACAATCTGTTTCATCAGAATCCAAATATGTCATAATTGCTTGATGTAATGTATCAAACGCGAGAGACTGTTTCGCTACATTTATACCAACGAGAACAGAGCTGAAAATATGATGCTTAGCGCAGTGCTTTTGGCAAAATACGAGGTGTTTGATATGAGATGAAGCGCATGTATCGAGTGTTTGTTATAGCTTCTCGAACTAATTTATTTAGAAGGAGAAATTAACCATGCAAAAACTGATGGGAGCTGTGTTTTATCAGATATCCAAACACGTCACGTGCTTGATTTCCTTTGTCTTTCTCTTTGATTTTCTCTTTGATTTAACTTCTCAAGCATAATGTTTTAGGAAGAGAATTAAAAATGTCAAGAACGAACCGAGTTCATACGAACTGAAATCTTAAAAACAAAGGATCTGTGGGATATTAAAGTGTAGTGGAAGAGAGAGATAAGTGCATTTAATTCTCTGAGATAATTTTCACATTCTTTGCTGCACATTTTAATACCTTATCCCCTTCTTCTCAAAGTAAGAGTTCTGCGGTACTAGGGATGGAAGGGTGACTGTTTCAAACAATGGCTATTCTGAGGTCCTTTTACGTTCAAATCAACTTTAGGGACCCCACCCTTCTTAAGCAATAATATACTTTGCTGATTCTCCATTTCTCCATCTAGACCTCTCGCTTCTAGTTCCAGCACCTCTTCATAACAAAAATAATTTATACCTGCTTAAACATGATTTTTTTTTACTTATATAAATTAAAATTTAGTATTCCCTTCCTGTATCTGCACGAGACTTCGAATTCTGTTCTTAAGGCTTTGTTGTCCTATTTTCCAAAGGAGCCAAAGACTCATGACAATTGCAATATGAAGTATCTGTGTCAAATAGGTTTCACCGTGACTGCAGTTTTTCTTCCTCGGCATGATGGAGATTTCTCCAGAGTGAGACCCACATATCATAGGCGTACGGACCGGGGGGTGCTGCAGACCTCCCCCCCTCAAATATGGGGAACTTAGATTTTTTGGTCATCAAGAGAAATATAGAGCAAAGCCAATTTTGAAGTTTGAATGTGTGTGTGTTTTTTTCCAAGAGAAATACCTATGTTTTCTAACGTGTTTTATGAGCTCATATGAGAGTTTCATATGTAAGAATATTTTCACTTCATATGTAGGCCTGTGTTAGTGCATCATATGACCTTCGTTGCTTTTCGACTGTTTCGTAAAAATTTGGGCAACTTGCGAGAATTTTTGGGCAAATGGCTCACCCCCCCCCCCCCCCCGGCAAAAAATTGCCCGCACGCCTATGCCACATACGTTCACTCGTTGAACAACCCGAGCCAGCGAGGACAAAATGAACAGTTATTAATCTGATCATGTGATAGAAATCGCATTGATCTCACTTACACAGGTACTCGTAACCAAGTGTGCGTCTAACT
Source organism: Ricordea florida (assembly GCA_949710005.1). NCBI lineage: Eukaryota > Metazoa > Cnidaria > Anthozoa > Corallimorpharia > Ricordeidae > Ricordea > Ricordea florida. The sequence goes on from OX453277.1 coordinate 25,471,305, forward strand.
GGAACGAATTTCCTTAAACATCTTTCGTATCAACTTCATAATCAAGGGCCACACCCTTGTTAAAGAGGGACATTTGAACATGTGGTCCCAAGATTAACTCCCGCTTGACATCTAAGGTAATCATCTTAGGATTGCTTGCTTGTTCCTTCAGTTAAAGTTCCTCGTGGTAATCATTTTCGACCTTTTGTTCAGTTATTAAGGGGCCAGCAGGTATCAGCAACATCAGTAATAACTGTTGGGGTATTTCCGCGAATGAACATTGATTGTTGCGACTTCCAAAAAGAGACATGGATAGCACGTATTTGCGGAAACAACTTTTGAAACTTTCCACAATTCCACGAATAGATATCGTTTTGTACGGACGGCTAGATCCATCATGGCTGAACTGCTGATTCTTGTTCGTTTTCACTCACGGGAGCGACATGATGTACCGTAACTCTGGTTTCTCGTTTCCAGCAGAAACTAAATTCATTTTGTCTAATACAAACACACAAATCTGTCATGAACAGGAAACACGAAATAAAGCCAAACACCTGTAGAAAATAAGAAAAGTTATTTTTAGTTCTAGATTGATAATTACATTTTAAAATCTTAATTTCTCGTCCCTATTGCGTAATTCAATTTAAATCACAAGAGCTAAGGTTGCTTTCAGCAATTTCAATGATTTCGATGCTTTTGCTTTTTAGATAAATTCTACTTTTGTCCATCCTATATTCGCGTCATTGACCAAGCTTGACCAATAGAGGATTTCTTACATGGCCATTTTGCTTTGTGCTGTTTCTCAGGACAACGCGAGAAATCCCGAGCGGACAAGAGGGGTCCATCTTGTCCGATCGAGTAGCCAATCAGAACTCAGAACTCAGAACTCACCTTGCCCGCTCGCAGGACCAACCATATGATAAATAATTACAATTAAATATCATCAAGAATCAAACAACTCGTTTTTTTTTTGCATAAGTTAAGTTTGGATTCTAGCACGGTTAAGAGGGCGAGATTCAGTGCCGATTTATAAAGAATTCAATTTTCCCGAAACCTTTTTTTTGCTCACTATGTTCATTAGGGTGAACATGGTAAGAAAAAAAGACTTGAGAAACGTTTTGCTGCCGTCACTCACGATTGCTGAAAGGTAATATTACGTGTACTGAAAAGTTGGTTTCGTTGCTGCAATGTAAGGTTGGTAATTGAACTTTAGATTCTGACATGAGTAAAAGTTTTGTTTCAATCCGCATATTGGTGACCAAACCGTTTTTAAAGAACCCGACTGCCGTGTCACTTTTAAGTTTACATAAGGAAAATGAAACTTTAGGAAAGTTTTAATTCTTGGTAGTTCTGTGACAAAAAGAGAAATTTATTGAAAAATCGAACCCATAGTCTGACTGGTTTATCCCAGGAGCTTTTTAAAATATGTCGAGATGATATGGATCTGATAACCTTTTCATGATCATTGATTTCAGTAAGAATGCCAATATATACACGTGGCTAGCGACATCTTCAGTTTCCAGAGTGGCTTGGAACTCTAACCATACACATTTAGGAAATCAAACGTAATGATCTTGCTTCAAGCAGAAATGTATTTCAGTTACAAGTTAGACGCTTTCACTCGGTTACTTACAGCAGCAATGTTGATCTTGCTACATTTCTGGCATTTGGCGTGAGTTACATTTGTAGAGTGGAATGCGTCTCCCACACTGACTGCCTCACTGGCTAAGAGACTGGAGGATATTAACAGCATAACAGCGGCAAACGATGCTAAAAGAACCATCTGCGCAAAACAGTGTAGCATGTAAGAGATCTCAGTAAAACGTGGCAAGACAAAAGTTTGTAACAACATAACAGTATGACCAACTGATTATGTAACAACGTTCCATGACAAAGTTCTCATTGAAACAACAGCATAATAAAATTATATAACACATAGCAGGTCCTCAATATCACAAAATAGCATGGCAAACTTCTCAACATTCCTTCTTAAATTTCTATAACAACACATCTTGACAAAGTTATATGAAGAGAGTAACCGATAGAATTTTAACACCAAAGACAGGTTACGGTATCTACTAGAGAAGCCTTAACTCTATTACTAGATAGATAGATAGATAGATAGATAGATAGATAGTTTAATAAAGTAAAACATCACAGCCAATAAACACGGCTGAATTTCGTATTACGATAAATAATAATTAATAATTTAAAATACATACAATACGATAAAATACAATAAAAAGTTCATGTCCTAAAAATTGATACTAGAAGACATTATGAAGGTGTTTTTAAAGCGATTGGTCTTCCACTTCGGGATGGCAAAGTGTCTAGGTTGGGTTACTGATATAGAGAAATTATTGTTAGACCATGGACTTCTACTGTAACTATAACTTTGGCCAAAACCAAGTCACAAGGCAATACGTGGATTTTTCAGCAGAACGATGCACAATACGGTTTGGTATTTTACAAGTCATTTTTGTGGCTACAAGCCAAAGGCTGCTAGCCACTATGTCACCGGGATGTTAAGTAAGAAAGAAAACTTGACGCGCAAGGGATGCTGGGATTTCAAGTGTTCAGACTAGTTTATTATGCACCCACACCAGACCCAATTACCTCAGAGACCAAATTGAAATCTTAACTACAATGGCTTTTCAAGTCAATAAGTTAGAAATTGAAAAACGTGGTGCATTATGACTTGACACTTGACAAATCTTACTATAAGGGACGGACCATTAGAAAAGTGATGGGGGGGGGGGGTGGGGGAAAAAAACAAAAAAAAATTCATGCAAGGGAAAATGCCAAAAAAAAAATTCATGCAAAGAAGAAGGTAAAAAAATAATTCATGCAGAAGGAAGGTCCAATTGTGACTTTTTCACACGTAGTAAAAAAAGTTCGTGCTGAGGGGTTCACCTGGAAAAAAAATTCCTGCACAAGCAGTGAGCGAAAAAAAAATTCGTGCAAGCTGAAAATTCCTCACCCCCCCCCCCCATCACTTTTCTAATGGTCTGTCCCTAAAGTAAATAAAGTGCACAGTGTATAAAAATTACTACATTGCAATAGCCACATGTAGTCCCAGACTACCTATCTTTTTCAAGGGCTAGGGCTTCATGTTAAGCTTTTGATCATGATTTAGACTTGAAGTCAGAACAGAGTTGCAAAGCATACTCTATTGTTCGGAATCCTTATCACTCTGGGGCCGGTTGTTCGAAGGCCGATTAGCGCTAATCCAGGGTTAAATTTTAACCCGGGTTTCTTTTCCTCTTGGTAAAAAGCACTTTCCCGATAAGTTTTTCTATTTTTTTTTTCGAGCACACAATCATCAAATTGTATTGAAAAAGAATTATACTGAATGTACCTTTTAAGCTCTCATATCAGCCATTAAATTTCGCACTAACCCTGGGTTACCTTAAACCTGCTTCGAACAACCCGGCCCTGTTGTGTTACTTGTTTTTTAAAGATGTCTTTAACTGCTTTTTTGGTGGTTTTGATGCTGCCTACTGCCTACCTGGCATAAGAATGAGGGCATGCGTTACTTACTAAGAGATTCCAGTGTTTGTTGGATGTTATAACTTTTTGATGAAGGTTAAAGGTCACCATTAGGAATATGACAAGTTTTACAGCAATTACGACTCCTGTTGTGACAAAGAACACGTGGTTCGCTACTGTAGTCTTGGTGACAATTCTGACGTATTGGAGGAGCCCAATGAAACCAGTTACCAGGCTGACCTGTCAGAAGAGTAAAGCGAAAGTTGAAGAGCACCAACTTGTACCCGTTCACACCAGCTAAGAGCCTGCCTTTGATTTTAGGGGCAAGTGGGAGGGGGGGTAGGGACGGGCAGTGGTCTGGTTTGTTTCAGAAAGAAAATCGTGCCAACGGAGTCAGACCAAAAAATCTTGCATTCCTATACAAAATAAATCATATTTTTACACTGCGGTTGAAAACGAAACTGAAAATTGAGCTCTCCCAGTTTTGACCTTAGAGGTGGCGAATGGTGAATGCGAGACTTTGCGAGACGGCGAGACTAGCGTTTTCAGGCTTTGCGATCCCGAGACATTTTGACTTTTTAGATTGCGAGACCGAGACTTTAAAGTGTTTTGAGTGCGAGACTCTTTCGTATAAAAATCGAGACTGCGAGACGCACATAACAGCTAAAAGACGAGACTGCGCGAGACCTTTTGAAATTTGACCAAAATTTTGCGAGACCCAGAGTTTTTGAAGGACCGTTCGCCGCACCTTACATGGCCGGTGTAGCTCAGTTGGTAGAGCGTCGCACTGGTCTTCACGACGTCGCGACCTCGAACTGCGTTCCAACCGGTTCAGTTTTTTCGGTCTTTTCAGGCCTCGAGATTGTTATTTTTGATTAACTAAGTCCTTCAAAGTTAGTTTATTGCACTTACCATCTCACACACGCTAAGAAAACCGAGACATGACTTCAAATAGTCCTTGTTCACACTCTGCCGTAAAATCCAAAAGCGCTTCTGTTGTAGATACGTCTTTGAATTGCTCTCCATACCTTTCAATGATAAAGCAGATCAAGCCTTAAAGCTGTGACCAGATGTAAACTACAGGAAAACAAAGCGAATGATATTAACAAACCTGACGTCGCCTGGTTTATTCCTAGTCATGTCCAACAACGATTCTCTTCCATCTCCATTAAATCCTTGAAACGGAAGAAAACAAGAACCGCTTGAGATATTCAATGTTCTGATGAATGCTCGCAATGAAAAGATAAGAACTCACATGAATTTATGGAGCTACATGACATGCTTGCAGACTGAAATGAGATATGTTACGGTGAAGCAATTTCGTAACATCAGGCACCAAATTGAAACATGCAAAATTTTAAAGAACCTTAGGAACTAAGAGATTTGAAAGTTAAAACGATCAAATCTATCCACGTCGCGTAATGATTCCAAAAAGACCTTCGTTTCGTGTCTGATGTTTCCATAATCTGTAACTGTTCAAGTTGATTTTGTTGATTTCGATCAAGTGGCAAAATGTACATTTCCACTATTCACCGAGATTGAAAAGAAAAATTACTTTGTTATATACCAACAAGGCAACCTCAGTCACATCGCTGGGAAAAAGCTGTAAAGCGAGAATTCACTCCAGCCATTTTTATTTTTCTCCGTCCCCGTAAAACTCACCTGTTCAAGGATTTCCCAGAATCCTCGGCACTATTTACTCCGTAGAACGTGAATACAGTTGATTATCCCGAGATGGTGAGCCAATCAGATTAGTCAAAATGCCAAGGTTACTGAGGTGATATATACTAAAAGGCGCAACATGCACGTTCCCCATATAGGATATTTTGTTTGCAAGTTTTCGTTCTTTAAATTAGGTATCACTTGAGCTGATCTTGGTATTGTGCTCCCGGTGTTTTCTTTAAACAAGGAAACTAAATTGCTTCAGCTAAAACCGCAGCGCATAATTGCGAAAGCATTTTTGAGTCGATAATATAAATTCTTCTTTTGTCACACGATGTAGTCATCCGGTGACTACACCGTGTGACAAAAGAAGAATTTATATCATCATCACATTTTCCACGATGAACAACAACCCATTCCTTCACATTTTTGAGTCGTTTCCTTTCTAGGGGTGCAACAGCTTTGCTAGACATAAGGTGCCCACTCAAAGAGAAACAATCTCCCACAATTTCTTTTCAAGACTCCAAATATTATGCTCCTCAACTACGGTACACTGTTTTTTTAATTGATCCAGAACAAACTATCGTCAGTTATTACGGTGGACCGAGATGCTATCATCATTATATAGCTTATTTTCATTTTAAAAACCCCACGAGGTGCAGCAACAGAAGAAGAACCCTGTGGCGGAACCTGTAACTATAATTTCTTGGAACACATTTGGAGACCAATACGTGATCAAGTAAGTAACAGAAATCAAATGGAGAGCCTGTGGATAAAATGTTAACTTTAAAGTTAGCAATATTAAGGAATGTATAGTATTTTCTTAAGTGCACAAGTGTCTTGCAGGCGTTTATTGCAACAGGCTTGGATTATCTTTCTCGAGGGCGAATTACGATCGTTAATTACGTGGAAAATCCAAGGTTACTATTGGCTCCGATGTTTCTTTTGTTACCCGTTATCCGCGACATTTCTGACCCACCATCCTAATACCTCGTGAATCCACGAGATCCACGAACTAAAAAAACTGGAGACCCTTGAAAGGGCGTGTCACAATATACAGGGGCGTCTTTAAATCCGGTTCCCTCTTATTGCTCTACATTCGTACATTCGTTTAATATATACTACAAGAAAAAAGTCATGACGAAGTGAGTCATACCGGAGCGAGTTCATGCCCGGGTTTCTATGTCGAAGCAAAAATCTCGTTCCGGTATGAAATCTCGCCCCGGTTCCATGTGAACCGAAGAAAAACGACAACTGAATGCGGTATGAAATCGGTATATCAGGTGTACAAAGACGTAGCACGTGTGTTATTCAAAATGTCCAATTCAATTTTGAAGTGTGTTTAAGAGTCATTATGTAAACACAAAACGAATCTAGTTAACATCCCAGTATGAACTCCCGGCGGGGCGAGTTTCTCAGTGAAAACAGCCCCTAAAAATCTTAGTAACAACAACACTTGACAGTAGGTAATGCATCAATTAAATAAACTCACAAGCTATCTTAAAACCCTCTGGGACTGGCTGCCTGGCAAAGAAATGCATGACCAATGAATTTGGATAACCTTATAGAATCAATGCATGGAACCTCGGCTTTGTCATCTACATCTACAGCTATACAAAGTATAAGACCGCTGAAACATGTAAAATACTAGTACTTTGAATAAACTGTCACAGCAAGCTTTATCACAATTTGTATGTAAGTTTCCTCGTATTATAGTTCACTGCATAATTCAAATAACTGGTCATGATCATGATGTTTTTTTCTTTGTGTGTGTGTGTGTGTGTGTGTGTGGTTCAATCTCTAGAGTTTGTTTTTCGAAAGCCATGAAATATTTTGGGCCTTAATAGACAATTAGCGAGTTATGAAGTTTTTTTTGAACAAAATTTCGCTCGTTGCAAGAGTTTGTTTATGGATACAAACTTCTTTGGTCTTGAAATAAAGAATAAAGTGTGAATTATTATATTGCACCGTAAAAGTCCTAAAGGCCTTTACAGAAACGCTGTATGGCAGTGCATGTATCTGCAGAGTAATTGTTATCAGAGTCCGTGACACTGACAAAGGCAATGGGTGATGTTATCAAACTCTTGTGGATAGTCGTTCCTAATTCTTCTACCCAACAACTTAAAACACTGGTTGCCACCTCCTAAGCAATAGCTAATTAAATTTTTGCAATGCGAAAAAACCTCATTCTACTGCCATTGCGTTCGTGCGTTCTGCTGTGCCAATGTGAAGAATTTTAAACCGACTTTTGTTCTGTTGACTGCACGGTCTCGCATAATTTTCGGACTTGAATTTGCACGAAATAAGGCGTATCACAATATCACATTTGCAATTTTTATATGACACAGGAGGTCAATATTGTTTTTGGCATATTGTTGCTAATAAACAACACCTCGATCACGTTTACTGTTAAATCCCGGAATTTTTACAGTCTACATAATAACGAAAGTAGAATTGTGGGCCATATTACTAATCGCCCCGAAAGAGTTCTTCTGGCGAAAAAAATTGCCATTAAACCTGGGGTTCGCAGAGTCGATCGGTTAAATGAAAAACTTCATTTTGGAATAGATTAATGTTTGTGTCTGTTTGTGAGCGAACAGCTCTTAAGATTCACAAAGAATAAATGAAAACCCAACTATCACTTTTTTTTTGCTTACCTGTTGTTTATACTCCTTATATGCTTTTGAGCGAGATTTAACATTACTCTATCGATATCAGAAGAAGAAGTAACCATTACCTCTTGCAAATTTCGGGAGAGTTCTTCAAGCCGGTAAATTGTATGAATTATTTACAATCGGATACTGTTGGCAAATGTGTGTTGACATAAACAAGTACCACAATTTTTTAAGCGTGAGAGGGAAAACAAAAGAAAAACGTCCCGGGATCCGCAGGAGTACGCAGAGAGCGCCCACGCAGGTTCGCAAATTAATGTATACATTGTACAAGGTTGGTAATAAACGAAACGAAGGAAGATATAAATAATTTTGTAAAAGACGGTTTTGTTTCTAACATATAGACGATTTGGTGAATCTTTTTTCTTTGTAACTGCTCGGCGAAAGTATTTCCTTGCAGTATTTTGTCCGCCAAAGGTTAGACGAATTGACTTGGAAAGCCATCATATAGCAGTACATTATGTGTGCGAGACAGTTTGAAGTTCCGTCGTAGAAAAGGGAATATATATTAGTGCAGCGTTTTTAAGCTTGCAATTTCAAAAAATTTTCTATTTTTATTTTGGTCTTATCCCGACAGAATCTCTTGAAGAATAAATATCTTATAAGCAACAAGGGACTGCCAATGACAGTTGAAAGGAACAAGTATAAGTTTTAGCACAGCACGGAAGAAACGGAAATGTTCTAGCTGAGTTGTTTCGTTTAGGCGGCTGTGGAGAAATATTGATAATGAAACTTAAAGATGGTTGGAAGAGATAAAAATTGAGATAATTTTCACCGAGAACACTTTGTTAACAGACATTTCACACTTGGTCAAAGAGAGAAAGGTTATCTGTGGCATTTTATACAGATAACATAATCACCTCAGCATTTTCAACAATATTTTGATGAGTCAATTGAAAAATATGCTTCTTCTGGAAAGCATGTTGTAGTTTTGGGCGTGTAAGTCCTGTCTTATCAAGATTAGAAAATTGCAAAAACGAGCTCTTTGTTTCATTCACTTTTCTAATCGCAATGAACATGCAACTCCCCTGTTCTTTGACTCAGTTAAATATCTTATCCCCTACATTTTTACTCCGGCTTTCAAGGGGAAACGCCCGAGGTTTCGACTTCGTCTTTTTGCGTTCAGTCAAAATTTCCCACTCAAGCTTTTTAAGCCCATGTGCGAAGTTAACCAAAGCGCATATTAATAGTTTTAATTAAAGTCGTGTTCTATTGGGATCAACTCTTTCAACCAAAAACCGGTTTTTGGTTGACTTAGCTAAAGTTCCCAACAGAACGCTTCATCAATCATTTCTGGTTGAAACGCGGTTTGGACTGGGGATACTCGTTACCAGACTTCTTCAACTTCTTGACATTATTTTGTCAACATGGAGGACGCGTGGATTGTTACTGCCGCGGTTGACCTTCAGTCAAGAACTCTTGGAAGACGAAGTTCTTCCAAACAACGAAGCAGACGATGAAGTAGAAGCCGGTAAGATTTCCGCACAGGTCCCTACTTCATTATGCATGCTGTAGTTGAATTGTCTTGGGAAGTGCGCGTGCAAACATTTCTGAGAACGAAACCGTACGGCTACAGCATGCATAATGAAGTAGGGACCTGTGAGGAAATCTTTCCCAATAGAACACGAAAAAACTCCACCAACCCAACCAGCTTAAAATGGTTGTTCCCCGGGACGCGACCTATAAGCTAACGTGCAGCTTCGTTTTTGGCCATCAAAACTCTTGAATGTTTTTGGTCGTGGCTTTGTCATGGCATCGCTTAACGTAGATAGTTTACTTGCGCACTTGGTCGACCTTAGGATATTTGTGGCTAATTCTAAAATCTGACATACTAGCAATCAATGAGACGAAGCTAGACAGTTCTATTAGTAATTCTGAAATCTATCCACCGGGATTTGAAGTCGTTAGGAGGGATCGTCAGGTGAATGGGAGATGCGGGATGGTGTCTGTATTTATTTACGAACCAATATCACTGAATTATCATGTGCGGGATGATTTAAGTGATGATAAACTTGAATGTCTTGTTATTGAAATTACTAGACCGCACTCTATACCTCTTTTAGGGTTCATCTCCGGTGTAATATAATTTATTCACACAACTGACGTAAAACAAACGACACAAAGCATTCTTAACAATGTACCTAACCCTAACTAACAAAGAAAATAAATAAATTATATTACACCGGAGATGAGCTTCTTTTAGTAAGTACGTGGTACAGATGACCTCAGTCCAAGTTCCTCACAGGACATTTTTGGTCGTTTTGAAACCCTTGTGGATAAAATTGACTCGAAATCTAATGATTTCTATCTGCTGGGAGATCTGAATTGTGAAATGTTGCATAATTGGTCAAATTACCACGTCTCGTCGAATTTAACGAATATATTCGATATTTGTGGTTTAAGACAAATGATTTCTGAGCCAACCAGGATTACACCAACATCACGGACATTGATTGCATGATAACTAATTCTCCGGACAAAATTGTTCTGGTGTGGTTCATCTTGGGGCTAGCGATCACTCGCTTGTTTTTATGACCATAAAAATACGTTATGAACGCGTTGGCACACATCGTCTCATCAAAACTCGCAATTATCCCTAGGATTTGAGGATTTGATAACGAAAAATTTTTAAACGACCTTGTGGAACAACCATGGGATTTAATTAGTTTAGAATCAAATCATATCGCTATGTGGGATGCATGAAAGACCCTGTTTATGGAATTGTCAACAAACATGCCCCGCTAAAAACTAAACTATGCAGATCTCAAAAAAAAAACATTCCCCCTGGATTACATATGATTTGACGCGAATAATCCACAAAACTAAATTATCTGAAAAAGAAAGATGTCATCGAAAACAATACAGTTAGTTGGGAACAATATAAGCAAGAGAGGAATAAAACAAACAGTGCTATTGAATCAGCCAAGCGACAGTATTTTTTGCATAATTTAGAGTTGAATAAAGGATCCTTCCAAAACATGAAAGTTAATTAACGAGCTGAGCTCGCGTAAGTCTGGTAAAATCCGTAATATTACCGAAATTAAAACAGACAAGGAAACTATAAATTCTGCAGCCGAATTTTTGCAGGTGTTTAATGATTTTTTCACGTCTATTGGACCCAATCTAGCAAGTAAAGTACCATCTTCTAATTCTAAGTAAAGTACCATCTTCTCATTCGCTCCGACGAAGGGCTAACGCTCGAAACGTCAGCACCTCCTTTTTACCTTACGGTGGTATAACTTACTTAATCAACTCGTTTGATTTACCCATTTTCTTGTGTACCATCTTCTAATGTCGACCCTGTCAGCTATTTACAGCTCACTGACACAGCCTTGTCCTTAAAGGCTCCTAGTTTTACAACTGTATGTGAGCTACTCAGTCAGATTGACGAGTGGGGTTGGACGGAATTCCTTGAAAACCTCTGAAATTAGCCAGCTCGATCGTTGGACTGTCATTAACGAAAATTTTCAAAAGCTGTATAGCCTCGGGAACCTTTCCTGATAAATGGAAAATCGCCAAGGTGACTCCTGTTTTTAAAAACGAATCTAGATCTGATCTGAATAACTATCGATCAATAACTGTATTGCCAATTATCTCAAAACTATTTGAGAAAATCTTTTATCGACAATTGTACGATTACCTAGACAAAAACAATCTTCTGAACATTTATCAATCTGGCTTCCGATCACTCCATAGCACCATGACAGCACTTCTTGAAACAACGAATAACTGGGCAATTAATATAGACCACGGACTTTTAAATGGTGTGGTATTTATTGACCTTAAAAAGGCTTTCGATACCATTTATCACAAAATCGTGCTACAGAAACTCGCAAATTACGGTCTTGATCAGGATTCTTTACAATTTTTTGCTTTCTACTTGGATAATAGGAGCCAAAAATTTTTTGTTAATGGAGTGTTGTCCAGAGCAAGCGACATAAGATGCGGTGTTACACATGGAGGTATTCTCGGTCCTCTTTTCTTCCTAATATATATTAACGATCATCCAAACTGCCTTAACGCAGCATGCGCAAAAATATTCGCAGACGATACAAATATTACCATTTCTGGTTCCACTCTAGCTGACCTTGAACAAGAAACTAATTCAGAAGTACTTAACCTTCACTGCTGCCTAAAAGCCAACAAGTTAAGTTTTAGCGGGCCGTACTTCACTGTACGGCCCGCTAAATTCAAAAGTTTGTTTTGAGATATAATAAATATCTTACAAACCTCGTTTTCTCGGTCCGTACTGTAAGTTACGGATCCTAGTTATTTCCGCTTTGGAAAAAACTCGGTCCGTAACTTACAGTACGGACCTCGAATTCGGTTATTAAGAGGTATTTATGCAAAGGAGACTTTTGGTAGTTCAGTTAGCAAAATGTATGATTGCACTTGCAAGAGATTACACTTGTTTCTTTTAGGTTAAGGCACGGCCGAAATTTTACCTGATATTAGAAACTGAGGATTGTTGGCGTGTTAAATTTCTTAACTGACTGTTCCTAAATTTTTGTTCTGAGATATAAGATATTTTTGACGACAACCAAAAAAAAAGAGGTAATGAAGTGTTTTTTGGTGCCTGATAAGGCCACTTATGCAATGAAAACTTCAAATTGAAAGTCACTTTATGATTTAATTTTCAAGAGCTTGTACTTGTAGGGACGGCGGAGCCGGGGGGGCTGGGGGGGGGCTGGGGGGGCTTTAGCACCCCCACTTTTGAGGAGGATGACATTTTATTTACAACTTTATACAAGCCTCGTCGGAAACTTTTCGCGTTTACGTATTTTTAACATTTTCTCAGCGTGTGCTTCCTTCCCGGCCACAGACGGGAAGCTTGTGTCCAAAAACCGCAGGTTAGCGTTGGCGACCGGAAGGCTGAGAAATAACCTCCAAAATATTGCTGTAAGCATTAAAAGTACCTTTCATTTTACGCTTTATCCAGGCTAATTATTTCAAGAAGTATGTCGCGGTGAATGTTATAAATACGATTTCCGAGACTCTAGATTCCAAAATTTTCTGGGGGAGGATGCCAGACCCCCCTACCAACTCGCGACTCCGGGGCTCGTTTTCAGCCCCCCCACTTCAAAATACGCTCCGCCGTCCCTGACTTGTTTCTTCTGCAAGTGTCTAGATTTAGACACGGAAATTTTACTTAACACCACTGCGACCGCTGTCACTAATGAAATCAAAGCTGCTTTTACAAATCGCTGCAACTGCTATCACCATTAAAATATGAAGTGTTCGGCTATTTTTCAACAAGCTGCCACGAAACAGAAAAAGGAAACAAATAACATTTTGTACCTGATACGAGCACTTATCATTAGTGCAAAGGAAACTTCAATTTCCAGAATAATTTATAATAATATTTTCAAGATGTTGCCGTTTTCTCTTCTGTCAGTATTGGGATCTCGGACACGAAAATTGTCTGCTACTGCTCTCCCCACAAAAATGTAAACTGTTCCTAGCAATTGAGGATTGTTAGTGTGCCCTTTATTTCCTTCACTCCTCGACTTAGCTTGTGAAACAGATATTTTTCCATCAAATTGGAGATTAAATCTCATATAGTTTTAAGAGAATAAACATAACGGCATAAAAACATAAAACATTTCGAAGAATAATAATTAATTTCGAATATTCAGTAAACCAGGGTCGCAAATTGTGCGCGCATTGTCTGCAAAATGTCATTGTTCGTCGCCAGCACAATGTATGTATTCATGTATGGAAATTTTCTTTAGTTTCGCGCAGCGTGTGGCAGTCTATTCTTAAGGTCCCCCTCTGCAACGAGACAGCTAAGCTTAGTTTCGCCGTCTTAGCAAAACAGATTTACATAATTTTGGCTAAAATATCTGGGACAATTGTCAAGCATCGGGTTGTTTATGGTTTGGTTTTAATAATTTGTGCTCCCGTTTGCTTGTTTTGAACTGGCAGAACAATAAGTGACTGTCATTCCTCATAACAAGTTTCTAGTAGACATGGTATGCGTAAAGCAAATCAGAAACTTTTGAGCCGTAAGGCTTCATGAAAATATAACAGTGTACTCTCTCGCTGCGAATCCAATTTTACAATCCTCTCCTTGCGTCTTATTCCTTTGTTTATTAGGAATTTCACAGCATTACAATATCTGTTCCGGTTGTCTTAAATGATGCGTTGCTAGAGCCGAATTCAATAATTTTATTTCCAAGGTAAGAAGATACTTTCATGAATTTTCTTACCTGTTGGCGAGATTCAGGCCGTCATAGCAGTTATCATGCTTCCCAATTCAAACGTCGGAGATCAATATGGCGAAAACCTACAAAAGTAAAACGTATTTTCAGGTGTCATTGCCAACACAAGGAGCAAACTCAAAGCGTTTCTTTTTATATATAGCAACTCGCCTATTTATATTGTTTTCGTACCGAGCCTGAGAGTAAGTATCGAAAATCAAACAGTGTTGAAGAAGGAAGCCGCAACGCTTGTCAGTACTTGTCGTTTAGTGAAGGCGTCTGAGTTGAGAAAGAGGAATTGTGTGCAACATCCCGTTGCTAAAATATTGCAGTTTTGTTTAGCTGTTCAATACCACCTGTCTTTTGTTACTATTCCAGGTTATTATCGCGCAGGTCTGAGATTCTTCCAATTAAATCGTTTTTTCTGAAAACTTTAACGCTATTGTACTGACATACACGATTTTAACTGATTTGGTCGCATAACCAAAAACGACTCCTACGCGAAACACTAGAGATGCAAACGTTTCGTGGTAGAGCTCTTTTCACAGGGTTCTCAATTATATTTACCATATCAAGCAGATTATAAATTTAGATTTGCATATGCAACACCTGTCTGCTACGATCATAGAAAGCAAAATAACTGAATAGCTATAAGAATTTCAAGTGCGTGTACTCAACAACATGCATATGTACTGGTTTAAAAAAGAAGTTTGAGGTTTCAAATTTGAAAGGATCCTGAACTAAACGATTCTATACAATAAAGAATTTACGAACGGAGTAAAAGCCTCACTGGTTTAGTATTTCCGTTCCTTTCTTTAATTTCATTCTTCACTTAACGACTTTGAAAACCCACGGCGGTGCTTTTATCAGGATTGTATGTGCGATTGAAAATAATTTTTGCACAAGTAGAAAATGATTATACGTGGTTAATTGGACTTGGAGAGCTGCTCTCTTATCGTGAACGCTTTAACCGTTTGCTTAATACACGTTTTACAGGGAATACGTACGCTTTCGATTTAGCATGTATTTACATTTCGCTGTTCTCACTGGACACTAATTCCCTCGAAAAGTGAGTCATTGGACAATAACTTGGAATGAAATTTGGCTTAAAACTAATTTTAAATAGGCTAGACTCTCTATGAGTAATAATCAATAAAGAAAATAAGACACATTAAAAAATTCACCAGCTAGATGGCCATTGTGAAGCTTAACAATGCATAGTATGAACGACAAGTGCGAAAAGCGCTGTGCCGTTTGCCATAGAAACGAATTTTCCACGATAATTGGAATAAGACCGAACAAGTCGTGGTCGTTTAGAGGCCTTAGAGCAGCACCAAACAATAGCGCTGATGAGAAACATTACCAAATTAATCTTGTAAAGCACAGTGTTATCTCGTAAATACAGTTTTTTAAATCCTTTGCCAGCCAGGTAAAAAAGAACCATTTTTCGACTTTTCTCGAAGAAGCGAGTGAACTGAACGGAATGATTTAACCAGAAATTCGGAATCAGCAAGAGCCACAGCAATCGAGATTCGCAGTATGAAAGAATAATAATTAAAACAAGACAAAACTCGTCAGCTGGCCGTCACTAACGGTAAATTAGGACGACAAATTAATTTTCGTGCCGATTTTGTTTCCGATGAATTTTCGCTCCCGGAGCTCTATTGATGTTTGCCCCGGTCTATCGAATGTTCCTGTAGTTCTTGATGTACAAACCAGCCCAATGCTCTGGTTGACCTACATTTGCCTGGCTTATACTTAGAACCCAGCAAAATCGTCGTAAGTATTGTCAACATAAATATCTTTCCGAAGCGGAAGGGTTACCGCGACTTTCGAGAAACAGATCTCAGCCCTCAGCGTCGTCTTCCTCTATTTTTACGCGGGATGACGTAGTCAGCTAGCGTATAAAATTCGGTAGCGCATTCCTTTCGTCGTCTTGGGAGTCAAAAATTGCCTTGTTTTTTTAACTTTCCCGTATCCCGAGCCCGTCCCGAAAAAATTGTGTGATTTTATTGGCTGTAACTCCGAATCACGTGCAAGTCAGGTTGGATTGCACCATGGATATCATGATCGCACAATCAGCAAAAAAACCATACTGCGTCAGCAATTTTAAACCAACACATCCCGCGTAAACGCCTTCAGGCGTCTTCTTGTTTAGTTTCATAACCAGTAGCTGTTTCCCTGACAACTGTTGTGACAATAAGAAAATAAGGTGCAGAAGACCCTGCCTGGTTTTTACTTACAAGGCAAACATAGAAAATAAGATTCATACTGTCCTTTATTGCCTAGGTGACATTTGTCATCGGCCAGAAAGATACTTCACAGCAAAACATTTGAATTAGCGTAAGTTCCAATTCCGTCCCTCGGTTTGCTTCTATACCGGAAAATAAGCTTCCCTTTGATTTTTCAAGTACATTTATTAACAGAGACTGAATTAGAAAGCTGCTGACAGAAAAAAACAACAACAACAAAAAAAACAAAAACAAAAAAGAAAACAAAAAACAAAGAACCAGTCTGTTTATTGAGCAAACTAAAATGACATCTTTTGCTTCCCGCAAATAGCTTGTCCGCTAATTGAGTTGGGGAGTGAGGAAAAGTCGAATTAATGAGAAAAATTTGTGGTAAATTATTTGAAAAACTCCTAACCTATTACAATTATATGACATAAACTTGGACGAAAGGTTCTAAAAGGAGTTCAAAAAGGTGTTTAGTTGAAGAATAATTGGGTGGTTCAAGATAACGATCTTCACCTTGGTTCTTTAAGATGTGTATTGTACGTGTCTCTTGCAATCGTTTATTGAAATTGTAGTATTGACGCCGTTTCGAATTTGTTAGAATAGTGATCCACGTTCTTTGGCAGCAAAATTAGGAAAGGAAGACTTTTGCATTTCTATTCTTGGAAATCTAATGTCCAAATTGCCGGAAGCGGCTGTCCTCTTGCACTGAGAATGCATCAGCTGAGCAGATCTACCGATGAGTTTACTCATTGTTTACTAACAGCGTTAATTCATCAGGCAGTGAAACTTGTTAAGCAGTCAGACATAAAAAGCATAGACTATGTTATTTCAGCTCCAAGGCTTGTGATTTTTAAACCACCCGGTGACAAGAGCAACCTTCCAAGGTAACTTCCTGCCCTGTACTGTTTAACGGTGTTATGCCATTAATTCACATGGAACTCTTGAAAAACTTATTTAGATATTCACATCAAAAAAAGTAAGAATAATAATGCATAATTCTTGTCCAATTTCATAAAACTATAATCCATCTATTTGCTGGATAGTAAGGACGGAGGAGGATTGCAACTCAGTGGAGAATTTGTTGCTCAAAGTCTTGAAGAAACCTTGTTACAACCTTCGTCTGCTGGGTGTTACAGTTCAACTAAGCGTAAGAGCGAATTTTCATGGTCACAATTCTAATAGGGCATTGACCAATGGTGCTTAAATTCCCGTGATACATCTAAAATCAGGAAAAAACCAGGAGTTTTGACTTTGTTTGGATAAAGTGGAATCCCATATCGTGATGACGATAAATACAACAGTTTTCCCGCTATCAAAATAAAATACTTCGTTAGATGGAAATTGAACAATGAAAAACAACTGCTATAACACGCATTCTTTTTAGGATACACTTTCTTGTACAAACCATTATCGTGTGACAGTCTGCCTTGAGTATCTTTCGTTCAGTCCGATGAAGCTCGATTTAATTAAGACTATCATAGAGGCAAAATAAAAAATCCACAGAGACGTCTTCTTTAACAGCTTCTTTTGCCGCTCTTGATTTGACAGCGTGAAGGACAATAAACACGATAGTCTTTCATTGGCTTCGAAAATGAGTTGGTATTTGTCCGTGGACGTTTTCTTTGGGCAGATTGGTAAGGAACCTTTCACTCTCTACTGTAGCTGGTAAATGCAGTATTGGAGAATTCCTCTTTTGATTTAAGGTGCTACATTACCACAGTGTAATTCAAATGATCTAATTTTGAACGTGCTTTCGGAATGAACTACGGCAAATTGTACGTTGAGATCAAGAAGAGGTGGATTTAGATTGGCAGCTTAGGAAAACTAAGAAGCAATTCTAACATTACTTTGGAAACAAGATATTGCGATAAAATTTCTTAGCGTTCCACATGTTCGCCGAGTTAGAAAATCTCTCTAATCGTTTTTCTGTAGTCCATATACACAAAAACCAGTTGTCACATACGACACATAATAAAGATAATTTACGGCTTTGTTTGCAGGCCTCCATTTTAAAAATTTGTGATCACCTTGTGCCAGCACAGGAACCAAATGAAGGATTTGGGTGTCTGAGATGACCGGAAAAAAGGTTAAATTATAAAAGTATGATCGCTTGTCGCGGGGGAGGAAAGCTCAAGGCTTAAAAAGGCTTAAATTTAGATTTCAAATAACTGCTGACAGAACTTGACTAGCTAAGCCAAAGTAATTTTGCGTGCACAGTTTCAGCTTGCTACAGGTCTTTGCCGTCGTCCACAAGACGTCAACCAACAAAAACTAAACATTTTTCAAGTTAATTTCAGGACTAGAAAATTTCCAGCAGAGAGTCAAAAGTTATTTAAATAAATAAATAAATAAATAAATAAATAGATAAATCTATCTATCTATCTATCTATCTATCTATCTATATATGTTGCGGGAGAAAAACCACACAAACAAACTTCACGTTCATACCTACAAGCCTGTTTCGTGGTTGCCGCTCAACGGAAGCTGCCTACAACCACAGCAGACAGCTTTGTTCCTGGCTACACGACAATTTGTTCAATCATCCAGACTGCACGTGCGCCGCACCACCTTCAACAAGTGATCCCTAGAGTGTAACTGTTTAAGCACTGCGTTTCACGTTTGACTGGTTTTTCGCGCACGGGACAATGTGATTCAAGTAAAGTGTTGAAGGTATAGTTTCCCAAGCATGAACTACATAGTCTATCCTCAAACACAAATACAACGTCCCAAGGGGCTTCTCGGATCATTGTTTAAACTGTTCTTCATTTATTTCCTTCATATCACGGTATCTGATTGTTTTGATTCTCTTGCTTTGGCCTTTATTTTCACCATCATACTTTCTAACAGCAAATACCGGAAGGTGATCAGAAAGACCAAACGTGTGCGCACCAACAAAGCTGATTCGCTGAGGGTAATTAGTGAAGAAATGGTCCAAAATGTTATTTCTGACGAATGAGCTTGCGAAGAAGGTTGAAATAAATATTTTGCTGGCACGGGAATAACGAGGCCGGCCTGGGCTCCAGGCCGGTGCATCATGGGTAGAAATGAAGGGATATAAAAGAGGGAGTGTAGCATGAGATAGTCATCTAGACCTCTGAATCAACCCTGCTTTTGTAAAGCCTCCGTAGGAAAGGCTACCAACCACTGGAGCATGAGCCATGGTTCCTACCCAGATTTCCTGCACATTTTTCCCCGCAGGGTTTTATTCTGACAGGTTTTTTCTGGCCTCCGTACAAACCGCATTTGCTTTGCTAGCGGTTGCTTAGCTCTACTAGTTTTTTAAGACTTTTGTTCGTTTTCTTCTGGTATTTTTGTACTTTAGGTTTATATTGTACTTAATTTGTATTGTAAGTCGGACTTGATGTTCCCTAGCCTAACTGGCGCAACGCTTGAGAGCTTACATGGGGATGAAGGCCAAGACGGCCTGTTAATATTATAGTTTACTGTAATGTCGGAGTTGATGTTCCCCAGCTTAACTGGCACAAAGCTTGAGAACTTATATGGGGATGTACGCCAAGACAGCCTGTTAATATTATAGTTTACTGTAATGTCGGAGTTGATGTTCCCCAGCCTAACTGGCATGACATGTTTACACGTGGGGTTTTTGGTCCAAAGTGATGGACACCCAAGCCTAAGTGGCGTGATATGTTTGTGTACGTGGTTTTCTGTCCAAAGTAGTGGACTCCTTAGCCTAACTGGCCCGATCTGTTATACTTAGGGATTAGTCTAAAGTTGTGGACAAACTGTAGCTTTATACACGTTATATTTGTATACACAGGAGAGTTTAGTCCTAAGTTTAGTCCGCGTTATGTTCATGCACATTCTACGTGGAAATGTAATACGATCGTCATATACATATTGCCCGGAATTCACATCTACGTTGAAGATGGACTTCTTACAAGAATCCACAAGAAGGAATTACACAAGTGGTCGGCGATAGGAATCTATACCCGTCAACGAACAGTGTAGATCTCTTGTTCATGTACACGTCTCAAGTTTGGGTTGGTTCTTGCCAGGCCCTCCCCAAATAAACTTATTTGCCTATCAGCTGTGTGTTCATTCGTTGTGAAGTGGAGACAAAATCAAGTCTTACTAATAAGTCTAGTTACTTTAGTGACGAGCTGTTTAAAATTCATACTCGTAAGAGCTCGAACCAAGCGATGTTTTTTGAAAGACAAAATAGGGAGATAATTTACGTTGGTATCTCCGGCCAAGACTGTATCCAAATTTAATAGATTAGCGCGCTCGATGTTTTTTTCCAGACGGTCATCGTCATCCTTGGGAGATACTGGTGGTCGATACACACCTCCGAATAGAAGTGGTCGATTAGACTTGAAAGGATAAATCTCCAGCCAAACCCGCTTCAACACTTGAGTCAAGTTCTTAAATCAGTTCTGCTCTTTTGTTTTAACTCTCGACTCACATACACTAAAAATCCTCCTTTTTTCTTAGTCTCCTTGTGATCCCTACGATGAATGTCGAATCCAGGAACCATATAAAGCGAATCAGGAAATTTAGGTAATAGAGCGGATTCTTTTATCGATAAAATATCGATCTGAGGACGATGGTATTTGTGCAGCATGAATAGTCGAACCTTTTCAAATTTCGCTATGAAAACCCCCATCAACATTCCATGATCCAAAACGAAGCCCTTTGTTTCCCAGACCAATATCGAAATACTTATGATGAGTCCCGTCGTAACTATAGTCGCTAGAGGAGTTAAATTGATCCGTGAAATAGTCAGTAGATGTAGAATCTTCTGACAGAGACTCTTTCTCGCTAGTCAGCGAAACAAAACTCGACTTTTCACCAAAAACTTGGTCCTCAAAGGGTTGTGATAGCGGCCGCGGGTTGACAGACACGTCTTTAGATAGCATGAGTAGGAATAGAGCGAACATTCCTACTTCTGAGACGAAAAAGGCAGCCTTGGTCTTTAAACATGGCGGCAGCCCAATGTCATTCACTTTCCTGCGAATGTAAACAGACAAAAGAAAGGAGGGACGGATAACTTCTGACATTAAAAGAAAGTTAAAAATTTAATAAAAACGTTTCGGTCAAAGACCTTCTTCAGTCACAAGTTTTGAATGAAAAACGAACTTTAAATAACATTCGGAAGTGCTAGTGATTACGTAATTACAAGCGACAACTAACGAATAAGGTTCAAGATTAGTGCTAACTAAGGGACGGACCATTAGAAAAGTGATGGGTGGTGGGGGATGGGTGGGGGGGGGGGGTGGGGAATTTTCAGCTTGCACGAATTTTTTTTTTCGCTCACTGCTTGTGCACGAAATTTTTTTTCAGGTGAACCCCTCTGCACGAATTTTTTTTACCACGTGTGAAAAAGTCACAATTGGACCTTCCTTCTGCATGAATTTTTTTTTACCCTTCTTCCTTGCATGAATGTTTTTTCTTGGCATTTTCCCTTGCATGATTTTTTTTTTGCTTTCCCCCCCCCCCCCCCCCATCATTTTTCTAATGGTCCGTCCCTAATAGACGACAAAATACAAGAAAAAACAAAATCAACGAAGCGGAAAATACTAAATACGCTGAAAGAACGCTGCTACGGAAAAAAATTTGACGGGAGATGAGAGATAAACACTAAAAACTAAAGAGTCAAACTAGCTAAAACGAACAGAATAATTGAAGAAGCCACGCGGCAAGTATCGGGAACAGATGTCCAAAATATAAAGAATCAACCGCACCAAAAGGGCCAACAGACAACAAAATCCCTGGAGGGGTCCATAGACAAGTATCTTAAAATCATAATACGTTCCCCGGGTAGGGCCTTTGAGTCTACCAAACACCTAACTGAGAAGCTTACTAGAGTGCTCAGTCGTTCTCTTTGGCAGCCCAAGACTTAAATAAAAGAAGGGAACTTCATTCAAAAAAACATAATTTGTTATAGTTAGTTTACTCTCCCACAGTTTACGTTTTTGATTAACCATTCAAAAGCCCTTTTCAGGTATTTTGCCAGTCTTTTAGGCTTCCGTCCTCACTTTCTTTTAACTGTGTGTATATCTATCTATCTATCTATCTATCGATCTATATATAATCATATTTGTTTTTGCGCTGAGAGAAAAAATTGCATGAAATGCTGGACTTTGATTTAACCGCCTTCTTACTTCCCCTTTATCATATATTGCCATTTGTACTGCGATCGAGGTTTTTCAGTACTAGTTTAACTTAGACTTTTGAAGACAAAATTTGACATTCTATTCTTTTCTTTGATTCAGCATTAAAATCAAATAAAATTAGACAAAAAAGCAGCAAAAAAGGAGACATGAGTCATAATAGAAAATATTAAATGTTTTTCAATGTTGTGCAAACTTTAATCTTCCACTGTGTACTTTTTCATATTGAATAAAATTGGTCGCCAGTCATTTTTAAAGCTTCATGTTTTCTTCGTGATTCTAATTTAATTTCAGAAAACCTGCTCTCAGGTCAAAAGAGTCATGGATGTTGTTGCTTTATTAGTAAGATGGCCCTCCTATTAAGTCTTTCTATTAAGTGCCCGTACTTTCTTCCTTTCATGTTGCCAAATTAAACGGATGAATTACATTCCTAAAATGGACCTAGATGCTATAAGCACACCGAATGTTTTGAAAAAAAAACGAGCAGAAATTGTTGAAAAGTAAGTTCTACTAAGGTAAGAGGCTCTGTCAGAGCTCTAGGTTTGAGTATTTTTAATGTTCGCGCTTTCATCATTTCCCGGACTGTTCATGCTGTGTATATATATAAATGCTTAAGCAAATCCATCGAACACTCAACAGCTCGATATACCGCTGTCCTTTTGCACTTGTCAAATGAGACTAAAAACACCAGCGTCAGAGGCTTTTTAGAATAAATGAAGAAGAACAAACAATTCTAAAAAGGCGGAAGAGGGTCCTTTTATGATTAGATAGTAATTACAATTCCGCGTCATAGCAAAGGAAAATAATGCACGCCCTACGGTTAAGGCAGATTCACTAACATCATCCTTTCGTTCTCGTCGGACTCGTCTATTTATCATAAGTCTTACTACAACACATCGAATTCGCTGTAGGTTTTCCAGTCGAAGAAGGTATGTTTATTTCACTTGCCTCATAAATAGCTAAGTTTTATCTGCTTTAAATTTAAAGTTTGCTTCTTGAAGCATGCTAGATTGATTTTAGGCAGTGAATGGAGGAAATAAGAGTAAAAAAAAAAAAAAAAAATGAGAGCCAAACACAATTAACAAGGATTTCTTTTCTCTGATATTTTTGTTCATGCTGCTTTATAGCTCTAAAATGTGTTTAGTGGTGAAACAAATTCAAAAGTTTCAAATTGCAGAAGTCTGTAATACGTTTTTTCAGTGCTTGGCCTGTTCTAAATCTCTTCTGTTTGGTGATTGAGAAGGGTGGTGCACTGGAACTTTCCTAATATGAACTCTGATTTGTTCCCAAATCTGAAGTGGTAAAAAGCCTGTACCTTCCCGATAAACATTACAATTCAGGTCACACGCATTTTATAATAGCTATTTTAATATTTCAAGATGTCTGTTGTATACGCAGCATAGGGTGACCACTTTGCTCACTGTTTTTTTTCCTGTCCTCAGAAGTTGCCATGAAATTTTTTCTTGCTGTAATCTGACAATTGTAAAAAAAAAAAATATCTGACAGATAATTGATTCCGTTGTTGCATCAAACTAATTTGTGAAAATCTTTGTACTTTATTATGAAAGATCACAATCAAATTTAAAATGTATCAATTTTAAACGAGACAATGTTTCTTTACCTGCGGTAAACGATTTTCCGATTTCCAGTACATTTGAGTTCCTCTCATGGTGGATCTTTTGAAATTCAAAATTTTGTTATAAGCTCACTTCTCGAGATTTTTCATTTAATATTTTTATGGCGCAAACTTGGAATTAAATAATAAAAGATCAAGCTTTTTGGAGAAGCGGTTTAAGTACTCTGGGAGTCATTTTCTCATTTAATTGTTTGATTGCTGGAAGGATCACTGAAACTAAACTAATTTTTAAAATTTCACTGTGTCATTTATCGTTTTGCTGTCAATTAGCGTCACCACATGTACACAGTTGCGAGGAAATTGCATAGACCCGCAATTGAGTCAGAAGTTGCGTTTGAAACTTTTTTTGAGGTGTTTCTCCATGACTGAGTGATAGTTAAGCAAAATATTTTGACCGTGACTTTTACGTGTGGTTAGCATTGGGTTGGGTGTGTCAAAAGTAAAATATTAATCTGAATGTGTATCATAACCTGTGCTAGTTTTGACTGTTGATTACCTTGCGGTGTCAAAACCTTTTTCGTGGAATTAACTTCAATATGACAATTAAATTTTTTTGTTTCTGCATCGGAAATATTTTTACGTTTTAAGCTTTTTTTCGTCTTTCTATCAGTGTACAGCGTAGTTGTAATGAAGTAAAGGAGATTTTCATTTTGCCTGGCTTGTACTGACTACTTTATTTTTGCTCAGTGAAAAATAATTTCGATTCCTTCCTTATTTCGCACAAAGTTTTATAATGCCACCGAGAACCACAAACATACACTCGCCTAAGAATTTGCTAAATTTGAAATAAAAGCTCAATCCTTGGGGAAAAGAAATACATGTGCTTATGACTAAGATGAGTAAGGGAAGTAAGTAAGGGAACATTAGAATATTTTTCTTTAAAAATTTTGCGTGGTTTAGGTAAGAAGGCCTTTGCCCTGCAATTGCTTTAACTGCATAGAAATTATTTATGACAGTCCGTGAAGGAGCACGCGAGATGAGAAAGATAAAGTAGGTATCACCAATCGAAAACTACGGTTGTTTGTGGCACAATTAACGCTAGACGAATTTTATCAAGACATTTTATATCACTCAGCTCCCAGCCCCTTCTTCTTATAAGACTCAATTATGTTATTAAAAGCACTCACCCTAAAACAAAATATTTTCTGTATAGCTATGTTGCCACACCTACTTTGGTAGAAGAAGTTCAGTTTGACTACAAAAAATTAAATATATACCGATGTACATTGGCTTTATAAATCTAGCTTTATTGAAAGGACTTTTCTCATCTCCTGATCAGTTTATTCCGCCAAATTCACAACCAAAAAGCTTTATTAAGTATGGCTGGTTGTACGTGCTTTACAACCCGCCAAATACTCAATGGCATGACATTTTCAGGATGTATGGTTTAAACTACTTTTTGGCTTGGGTTAAGTTGACAAACGCATGTGATCCTAGTGACTGTCTGTCATGTTTTCCTGTTTATTGACAGGAATAACCGAGTGAAAGGGGAAAAGTTAATTGCGTTTGCGCGACCCGGATGCAACGTAACATTTATGTTACTCGCGGTTGCTAATTTTGTAGACTAGAAGTCTAATCCATTATCTCAGCTGCTATTTTTTCTTTAAAAGGAAAATGTCAAATCAACCCTTTATCAGAAAAGACCCGACATTTTTTGGAAATATTTGCAAGACGTGTGCATAAAAAGGTCTCAGGCAATAAGCCGATCGATATCTCCTCACTATGAGATGACAGTCTTATTAACTCTGGACAGGAGACCATGATCATGGGCTCCTCCTCTGGAAGAAAAAATTGTGATTACATAATTAAAATCAGAATGAATTTTTGATTAAGAATTTATTCTCGAAGTATTTACGAGCAACTACGATTCAGCTGGAAAGAAAGAAAGTAACAGACAACAAAATACCAAAGGCTGGAACGGGATTCAAGTCCTCGACTTCTAGAATACTGGGCTCGAATCAGAATCAGAATACCGTAAAGTTCCCATAGTAGCGACTCTCGTTACTTTCGGAATTAGCAGCCTTTGGGGCTCGTTATTTTCGGGGTGTCGTTAATCTCGGGGCGTCGTCATTTTCGGGGACCAAAGAGCATAAAACAAGTTGGCACTAGCTCTTTCCCGAAATGAAAAATAAACAACATAACATAAAAAACATTTTATTTGGGTTACATAGTGTATGTAACAGAGATACCTGCGTGTTAAATACAGCAATACACTGACAAAAAACGAGCGTGATGATTAACAAAATGAGAAGGAATTCATTTGTCCTGTTTCATGTTTTCGTCCGCCACATTGGTGGGCTCTGAATATTTAAGTACCTGTATTGTGTTGTCACTTGTTGGGACGAATTTTACTAACTTGCCTCATAGTTCTATGCTTACACTTTTAAGTTCTTTTTTAACATCAATTTGAAAGAATCTCGATGCCTCTTCCATGCACCCAAACACCTTCAAGTGCGATTCCTGCTTTGTCCGGACACACGGCAAGTCATCCCGATTTCCTTTTCCAATAATGGTTTGAACAGGACCTCCGCCAAGCTATCAGGCACGTGTCCAACTGTAACCTCATCTCGTTTGCCCATTTAGTTTTTCATCTTCACCACTACTGCGTTATGCGAATACCTATGCGTTGGAAGGTTCGGGAATGCACTTGCAGAATTCATTAGTACTACTGTACATTAAACATTTGACTGTGGATTGCAATTGGAAAACGATAAAGGCATTCGGTATTTTCATAACGTAATTAAAAAAAGTTAGTCTTAATACTTTTTGGGGACTCGCTACTTTCGGGGAAGTGGCTACTTTCGAAGGCTCGCTATTTTTGGGATTTACTAGAAGTCAGAAATTTTTGACGTTACTTTCAGAGGGTCGTAACTTTCGGGAGGTCGCAACTCTGGGAACTTTACAGTATATTAACAAAGCGGATTTGTTTATGTACTGGTCATATCGATTTAATATCTTGTGATTCATTGAACAAAGACATTTCTTAAAGATGCCGATGCTTTTTCCATTTTTTGCCAAATGTATTTTGAGCATAAAAGTGTGGTTCAATTTCTGTTATTTGAATTGTGAATTCTGAATTGCGTAGACTACACCGCGGCACTTTTTAATCATTTGGCCAGAAAATTTGTCGGTATATCACGCAAAACAAGAAAAACAGACAAAAGAAGACTACGTTTTCTGGGGAGATAATATGAATCTATGGAGTTTTCATGAAGGATTCTTAGGCA
Source organism: Ricordea florida (assembly GCA_949710005.1). Taxonomy (NCBI): domain Eukaryota; kingdom Metazoa; phylum Cnidaria; class Anthozoa; order Corallimorpharia; family Ricordeidae; genus Ricordea; species Ricordea florida. The sequence goes on from OX453277.1 coordinate 25,498,538, forward strand.
AATCGTCATTCCATAGCCTTGCCGTATAAAATTTAAAGTTCTTCTGGGTGCGGGTATTATTACGTTTCTGCGTTTAGAATCTTTTAAGGTCACATTCTATTTGCAAAAGATAAGACGGCTCCTAAGTCGTTTCCCCGAGCTCACGATAGCAAAATTCTTTAGCAAAAGAGTCATAAACTGCTCTGCTCTTAATTTCTTTGGGTATTTTCCTTTTTGGTATTTTCCTTCTTGAATTTTTCTTTCTTGTGATTGAAAAACTCAGTGTTATTCGTGACTTTAAAATTCATTTTGAGTTGCATGATATTGATAAAAACAATTATAAATTGAATAGAAACGCAATAAAAAGAAATAAATAAAAAGATCAAAGCGCTTTACTTCACAAGAAAATCACCAAGAGACTAAGCCGAACCTCCGTCCTCTCTTTCTTCGTAGATGGCCACGAATATGTTGGGTTTTCAGGTACTGTTGATGTATTTCGCATTGATTGAAGGACGAGGGCTGGTCAGACATTCCCTTAGAGTTCCACCTAGACGGCAAATGAAATACTGGGCCGTAGCAAAACGTGATCGTAAGTTATTCTTTCTTTTAGTGCTTTTTAGGGTTAAATTTTGATCTGAATTTTTTTTTTTGCCTATACGTCCTGCTCTTCACATGTAGTTTTTCTAACCATTAATTTGTGTCCTTCATAACTGATAAAGCTATTCTCATTCAAAAACGAGAGATTTCCTTATATTTCCACACGGTTTGTTTCTGCCACGTCCCTCTGAACCCCTCAGCAGAGAAAAAGATGTATTTGAAAATTGCCTTTAGGGGTATAGTGACAAGTATATGTCAAGGCCTAGGAAAGGATCCGTAGTGACAGGGTTTAAGAATAAATTTACGGTTGTAGCATCCGTTCGGGTCCACTGATAGGTTTTCATCTTCTCATTTCGTTCTTTAGATTTATTTTAGGGACGGACCATTAGTAAAGTGATGGGGGAGGGGGGTGGGGAAAAAAACAAAAAAAAAATTCATGCAAGGGAAAATGCCAAGAAAAAGGTAAAAAAACAAATTCATGCAGAAGGAAGGTCCAATTGTGACTTTTTCACACGTAGTAAAAAAAAATTCGTGTAGAGGGGTTCACCTGAAAAAAATATTCCTGCACAAGCAGTGAGCGAAAAAAAAATTTGTTCAAACTGAAAATTCCCCACCCCCCCCCCCATCACTTTTCTAATGGTCCGTCCCTTAGTGATCACGCGTCACCTTCTCTATGCAGAAAGTGGTTTTCTCAAGAAACGCGGAAGTAGGTTTGATTACATTAAAAAAACAAAAGAAATCATGATTTGTTAGCCTTTCACTAACCGTGGTTTTGCTCAGGATTTTTCGTACTTCCTTTTTCCATTGGAATGCTTTCAGACTTTTCTTTGGCCACGATCCCAGCTTTGCATTCATTAAAATTCTTTACATAGTGCAGAAAATGAAAAGATCACATGATAGTTATGTCAAATATCTGTCAGGACATACAGACATCGGAATTAACTGAGCCCGCGATACCCGAAATTGATTCAGAAACACTTTGCGGTCAACTATATGGCCAGGTTTAAAGGAGGTAAGGCAGAGAGGTGCTGATGAATGAAGGAAACACATGGAAACTCTCACCGACGTTTTGTCAGTAATCATGGTAAAATATAATGCATTACAGGAGAAGGAATGAATACAAACTAGACCAGGGGTTTTGGGGAACAAGGGAACATTAGCAAAATATCGAAGGGAACAAGGGAACATTAGCCAATTTTTAGGAACATGGGAACAAAATTCGAAAAATTACAAAGGGGAACAATTTACGAAAATGTGTGGGAACATGGGAACATAGGGCAATTTTGGAAGGGAACAAGGGAACAAGGATCCCCCCTGGGAGACCCTCAAAAATCAGTATCATGCAACCGATTTAGAATCTCTGCAAATTTTTCACAACAGAGAAAAAGGGGCAATTGTTTTGGCGATAGTTTATTTGTAGTCCTATTGCCATTTTAGTTTGTGCAGAAGGTGGAGGAGATAAAGATGCAGGATGTGGATACTGGAGTAGATTGGGGTTCTGTGACCCGGAGAAAGGATATTACGACATCATGGAAGAAACTTGCGCTGAGTCATGTGGACTGTGCCAAGGTTAAATAGGAGTAAACAAATACATTACCATCGTACTGAGAAAGTTTATAGTTGCGAAGTGAAGAAGTGGCGAAACTTCTCAGTTATTTAGTTCTTGTTAAAACCCAGGCAGGAACACTTGCTTAGTCCTATCATATTATGCTATCTGAAAATCTGTTCAAAGATCTAAGTAGAAATTACCTACGCAATACATAAGATAAAAACATGTTAAGAGCACCTGTCCGTAAATCTCGAGAATGCGACGTCAGTTAGGAAAATTCGAAATTCTTTTTATTTTATTCAAAGAACGCCTTTGGTGAGTTGTTTTCGAAAATGTAACTGAAAAGACCCGGCCCAGCGCCTTTTATTTTGCGAGAAATTACGAAAAGTTGGATTTGGCGGATTTAGGCCGCAAAAGACCAGTGAAATATAGAAGTTTTAAAGGCGGTCGTGACGAATAACCGTTTATCGTATTACAACCATCTTTTTACACCATCAAAATCTATCCTTATACTTCACAATTCTAAAAAAAAAATCATTTTATTTCAAAACTTTACGTGACTATTTGAGCGAGCAAAGAGGTAGCTTTTACGGCTTTGAAACAGGAGGCCAATTTTGACGAATTTCAAAGCCTCCAAATGGTCCGTGGTACATGAGAAAATACCATAAAATTACAACCACTGTAAACGCCAATCATTGCTTTATAACATACTAAAAAATATCTGGCGGCAATCCAAAGCCCTTCCCGTGAGAGGTCAAGATGTAAAGTACTATCTTATGATATCGGCGAATCACGCCTGCAAAGTGCGCTGGTACTTTACTGTCACATTTTTAAATTTTACGCACAAAATGGCCAATACGAAAACATTTTACTCTTAAGACACCGTATTGAAGATTTACTACACTGCTTTGAGTCGTGAAAGCATTTAGACATGAATCAAAAGCATAATTTATCACGCATCAACCGATATACTAGGAGTCGCGTGTCATTTCAAAACACAAACACATTGTCACGCTCACTGATTCAAAAATAGTTTCTTTAGAGCAATAGAATTCAAAAAGCGTGCGAAAGTTTATCACGATGTAAAGGGCACACAGTCAAATTTAAGTGCACTTCGTCGATCTCAAAAATGCCTTTAAAAATGCATTCAGTTACTAGGTGCATTATTTTCAAAGGAAAACGTTTGAAACCAAAAAACAAGGTACCTGCACGTGCAAGAAGTAACTTTGATTCTTGGCCACCCAGCCGGCACAGTGGTTTGCTTTAATTTATCCTTGGAACAATCCTTGATTGTTACACATTCAGTGATAGATGGATTATAACAGGACGTAACAAATCGATAATTTCGATACTCGATAAAAATCGAATGTAATCGATCGTAAACGATACTAATCAATCGACTAATATCGGAAATCGATCGAAATCGATCGTCAATATTTTTGTGATTATCGATTTTAATCGATTTCAATCGAAAATGATAGATCAACACTTGTCTGACTTGTCCAGTGACTTGTCGCTACTCTGGTCGCTACTAAAAGCAGCTAAAAATTTCAACACAATCTTGTCTGTAGAAGTCCTGGAGGAGAAATATTGAGAAATTTAGTAGGAAAATAGATGACTTGAGAGAAGGGTAGTTTTCTCAGCTTTGAAGGTAAGTTTAAAGGTTGCTTAAGCTGCTTGAGCTATAATGTCTCATTTCTTTTAATCGATTTCAATCGATTAGGTCGGGATTTTGTGATTATCGATTTCGATCGATTAAATTAAGTAATCAATCGACAAGTATCGATCACTTTCGAGTAGTATCGATTAATCGATTAGCTTTCCGATGATCGATTTCGATCGATTTGTTACGTCTCGATTATAAGAACTTGAGCCACAAGGACCACCAACTAGTGTTGCATAGTGACACGACGCCATGGTACACAAAACTATATATTACTCTTAGTTAATGCATTGTCGTTTTACTAAAGGGGCACGGCGCACTATCATCAAAACGAACCGATGTTTTGATTGTAAATACCGGTTTAGATAACCTGATATTACAGAAGACTGAAAAATTAACTTCAATATTTGTTTGCGAAAATACGACTAGGTTCTATTTTTCCGCAAAATTCATTCATAAACTTTGATATTATTTTACCAGGGATTTTACTGATGAAGAGTGCATTTGTCACGCGAATAGCTTTGTTCAACCGATATGGGTTGCCTGTGTCAACATGTCACGCAATCACCCATAAAATCAACGCCTAGAAGAAAGAGAAACTGTTCTTTACGTTTGCTGAAACTTCGATTCAAGTTGACATTCATTCAAGTTTTCAATCAACTGGTTTTCAATGGAGCGCAATAGCATCATGTAAGTTGACTTTATTTTCCGTAGAGTATTGCTGTTTTCTAACATCGGAATGTCGGTAATGCTGTAATTTCGATTTGAAAATTCGACTTCAGTCCTTTTTGTTGTAGTTCATACTATGTTCGAAGAAAGTCCAAAAATCGAAACTTTGTTGTTTTTAAAACACAAACCTGAATATTTTCTTCACTTTCGCTCGCTTTTTGAATTCTATTGCTCTAAAGAAACTAGTTTTGAATCAGTGAGCGTGACAATGTGTTTATGTTTTGAAATGACACGTGACACCTAGTATATCGGTTGATGCGTGATAAATTATGCTTTTGATTCATGTCTAAATGCTTTCACGACTCAAAACAGTGTAGCAAATCTTCAATACGGAGTCTTAAGAGTAAAATGTTTTCGTTTTGGCCATTGTGTGCGTAAAATTCAAAAATGTGACAGTAAAGTACCAGCGCACTTTGCAGGCGTGATTCGCCGATATCATAAAATAGTACTTTACATCTTGACCTCTCACGGGAAGGGCTTTGGATTGCCGCCAGATATTTTTTAGTATGTTATAAAGCAATGATTGGCGTTTACAATGGTTGTAATTTTATGGTATTTTCTCATGTACCACGGACCATTTGGAGGCTTTGAAATTCGTCAAAATTGGCCTCCTGTCTCAAAGCCGTAAAAGCTACCTCTTTGCTCGCTCAAATAGTCACGTAAAGTTTTGAAATAAAATGATTTTTTTTAGAATTGTGAAGTATAAGGATAGATTTTGATGTTGTAAAAAGATGGTATTAATACGATAAACGGTTATTCGTCACGACCGCCTTTAAAACTTCTATATTTCACTGGTCTTTTGCGACCTAAATCCGCCAAATCCAACTTTTCGTAATTTCTCGCAAAATAAAAGGCGCTGGGACTTTTCAGTTATATTTTCGAAAAAATTTCACCAAAGGGGTTCTTTGAATAAAATAAAAAGAATTTCGAATTTTCCTAACTGACGTCGCATTCTCGAGATTTACGGACAGGCGCTCTTAAATGTATTGCATTGTCTACTCTGCTAGTAAGACCATATTAATTATATATAATTAATATTAATTAAATTATATATATACCATTACCTGCTAGCGTGAGTTATGAAAAACACCCCCTACCCTTCATCCCTTTAAAATGTTGTTTCATTTTTGGTATTTTTCTGGCATTCATAATATCAGTAGAAAAGGCAAGTTTGCCTGCAGAGGAAGGGAGATAGGACACCTTGCTACTACCTGTACCAGAAAAGTCGCAATGCGTTAGGCTTGTATTGTTCCTTATTTGCAAATGAGTTCCTCCAAGAATCTTGTAACTTTAGGTAGTTTAGAACTCATTATCACTTCACTTCACGTTACGTGTCCAACTATTATCGAAATTTAATATACCTAATCTAAAAAGTACACAGGGATGATGTTTGAGAAGTTGCCTGACAAGCGCAGACATTAAAGCATTATACTGCAATCTGAGTTTAAAACTTTGAAGCTAAAAACTTGCAATTTTCAAATTTCATAGATTTGTGTTATAAAAACACTGTGCGTAGTTGTAGATTTTTTTAGTGTGTATTAATTTAACGATTCCATGTCACAATGGTACCACAGGGGCGAGTAGATGGAGGGAGGGGGGTTGGTTCTAGGATAGTTTAATTTGATTGGGGAAAGTCAGTAATTATGTTGCAGAGAGCAAAGTTTTGCGAATATAGAGTTCGTAAGGTGTAGTAACTGAAAGGGAATGAATCTGCACCGCTTTGCACAAAAAGCGTTACGGAGTGCAACTAGCAATGCAGTAGTGATGCACGATATAAAGTTTGTTTTGCAAAGGAAGGAGGTTCCAGAACCCTTTGAATCCTTACTTGGGCACGCCCTTGTGCTCTAACGTCTCTTTCATTATTTTCTTTTCTCTTTAGCACGGCCTACTCCGGCGCCTGAGGCGCGTGCTGTTGAAGGTTTGTGAACGAATACTTTTAGAACTTGTAATATCTCTTGTAACATCAACAATTTTCTTGAAGTGATCGCTCATGACAATTTTAACGTTGCTAGGCGACTGTTTTTAACAACGTTTGAGCGTATTACACTAAAAAAAAGTAGATTCGCGAAGGTCTATTTTCTGGAAGTGATAGTTCCAAAAGTGAAAGAGCAAGAATACACCGATGCGCACTCAAACACGTTTTTGTTCTTAAATAGTCTTCTGCTTACTAATCTCAACGATGAAAATGGCTCAGGTTTATTTTCGTACCGGTAGTGAATGAAAAAAAAAAAAAAAACCAAGAGGACATGACGAAAGCCAGGAATGAATCAATTGACGAAAACACCAACAATAATTACAATAAAATAAAATTGACGCAGCCATTCAGCAAAAGACTATGTAAATTCTTATTTTACAGCGATCTCTTCAATTCTTTTGCAACGAAGTGATCATGAACGTTAACAACTTAGTTATCTTTTCATTCAATTAATTCGTCTTTCAGTAACATACATGTTCTTCTTGCTGTTTGCTTGCCTTTTCTGTTTTCTAGTATTTCTATTGTGTCATCGCGTCATCCAAAGTACCTAAAAAACTACTTCAAATGTTTAAGCTCTTCTCAGAAAAAACATATGCTGAGTTCATGTTATAAAATGTATCGAGCAGCATAGATAATCAACATGATAAACAACTAACGAGTTTTCCTTCTTTCTTGTCGAATCTTTGCCCAGTTAACGTGGACGAATGCCTGGAGGCCCATAATTCTAAGCGTGCTCTGCATGGAGCTGAGCCTCTGACCTGGGATACCTCGTTGGCAGAAAAAGCCCTAGAATGGGCTCTGCACCTGGCAAACGACGATGTGTTTAAGCATGCACCTTGGAGCGGAACTGGTGAAAACTTGTACTACTTTGGTGAATTCGGCGGAAAACCAGCCAGATGCAAAGATGCCGTGAAGGCCTGGTAACTTGTTATACCTGATTCTTGAATGTGCAAACATGCATAGCCCATCCCTTTACAATTAGTCTTACAACAAGCTAAAGAGGATTTTATGGTATCCTATGAAGAAACTCAACATTCAAGGACCCTGCTTACTATATTTTGAGGGTATAGTGTCTTCTCTGAATTGCTCTGAAACAGAATTTTTCCTCATAAGGTGAAGTGGGTAGATTCTGATAAAATGGTGTTTTTAATTCCAAACGGCAAACGGTTTGTCTGTAATGCTTAAGACGAAAAAAAGTTAAATATTAGGGAGAGCCTTAACACGAAGATGAAACACAGAAGATAAATGCAATTAAAACTAGAGCCATGATAACGGCTACTAAACAGAGTGAGGTGTGAAAAATGACAATAAATAGAAACTGTTTTTACCCGCGATAATCGCGACGAAAAGGAACATTACCAGTTGTAATTATACAACTACCTCTAAATCCAATATTGGCAACTGTCCAATTTTTCTTAAATCTGGACACCTATCCAATTTAAGAAAAATAGAACAGTTTCCAATTCCTGCGGCCTTGTCCAATTTTGGTGTTCCTCTGAATCTTCTCATCCAATATTTTCTTAATTGGACAGCATGGAGTCCTATTAGTAATGGTAATAGGACTGAGTGGAGTCCAATTCGGTCTGTAATCATACGAGTGATTAACAAAATCGGACGACCGCGTAGCGGGAGTCCGATTTGTTTAATCACGAGTATGATTGCAGACCGAATTGGACGACAAAAAGTCTTATTACCAATTAATCATAACTTTAACAAAATTTGTGATGTATAAACTTCTTTTTTTTTAATCAAAACACATGAAATTCCAAGATTTTTTATGCCAGAAGTGAAAAAATAAAAGCCATTTAAGCGCGCGCGTACTGTCCAATAACTCAGGCATGACACGTACTGTCCTATTTAACTGTCCTATAAAGGCTGAAATCAGGGCAGTTGATAACCAATCAGATTTGAGAATTTTGTTATAGTTATGATTATATATACAAATCTCCACTCCCTTTGCTTTGTAGGTACGATGAGGTGACAGACTATCCCTTCTCCAATCCTCCCAATTCCATATTTGATGTGACTGGAGCACAAATCGGGCATTTTACTCAGGTATTGTTGGTTTTCACCGCCAGGCCCGTCAAAAATAAATTTAGAAAATATTCAATAAATAAAGTCCAGAGACTGAGGAATGAAAGAAGATAAGTATTTAAAGTGCTTCGCCAAGATTCTGGTCTGTACGACGTTTTATGTATGTGAGATACTCGGAAAAATGCTTCACCCAAATTTAGAAAGCCTTGTACGTAGATACCATGTTGGTGTTCCTCGGAAGACTATATGTGTTTAAATGTACTTTACGATAAATAAAGGTTATTAGGCATTAATTTTGTACCAGAATAATTAAAAAAAATATCGACTTCTTTTTTTTAAACTTTTCAAGGGCTAAGGATATCATGAGTTATCTGTAATCATGAACACCAACGACAATTTCTTATGAGAGTCCAAGAAAATAAATGTCAAATTTCACTAGAGCTTTGAAAACACAGGCAAAATTCTGAAAATTTCATGTGGAAGTTGCCATTTTGTGAAATTTGAAATTTATATTCTCGGGCTCTCATAATAAATTTTCTTTGGTGCTATTACAGATAACCAATGTCTTGTTTATTAAAAAGAGTGCAGGCAGACATATTCATGCTTGCATGCACACTTTCTAATGAAACGAAGACAAAGGATCAAATCTCTTGATTATCATCACAAGATCTGTATTGAGAAAACAAAATGTACAGGCCAATAAGGTCTATTACATCTATAGCCCTTGAAAAATGCAATCAAAGTAGGACTATGGTGAACTCGTGGATATGTTTACAAAATAGAGAAAAAAATAATTTTAAAATTAATGAAGTGTTTTTTCATAGTTGTGATTGAATGAACTTCAAAATAATTTTAATAATCTATAATCACAACATAAACGTGACCAGGGAGCTGAGTAGCTTTTCGAAATAAACATGCAGTGAGTACATGACGCCAATCATTTGACTACACTAGGCATCAGTTATAAGGCAGGTGGCAAGCATACAGTTGTTAAAAAATTAATTTTGATAACTTAACGTAAGGGTACTGGATTAAATGGAGTCAAAACCAAATGTAGTTCTGGTATCCTGCTGCTCACTGTCTGTATGTTCAAAGTTCCAAACACATGTAGCAGGGTCCTTCTGAATAAGGTCTGACTTTTGCTGCCATGACATTGTCAATTTTATCATCATTATAATTTTTGGTGCACTGACTTAGTGTCTTTGTTATCATCACACTTTGTAACTCATGATCTATACCACAACTGATCACAGCAAGTCCATATATATTCAGGGTCGCAATTAAAGGCTGAATCACACTTGCCATCATTAATACAGCAATACATCTCTGTTTTTATGCTTATTAACCTCTTGTTTTTACAATGTAAATATAATGAGTCACACAACAGTAAACAAAACAGGTAAGCCTACTTTTCCAACATGTCTACTTCAACACAATCTAGTTCACTTCAAGGTAAATTCGGAAATCAATAGACAGAAAACGTTTCATTGAAAAGGCTTGTGGTGTATTGTATATATAATATAACGCTTAATACATTTTCTGCATGACTTACTCTTTTCGACTTTCTTACAAAAACTCGCAAATACGCTTCGCGTATCCACGAGTTAAAAAGGAAGGCAAGATGGCTTCAATTATTCTGACACAAGGTTTTTGTCCACTGAAATCTGAAGTTACTCATTGATTCCCTCTTAATCAGTATGTCTTGATGTTTAACGTCCTTGGACGAGATACGTTTAATCTTAAGCTGCAGTTAAACAGGGCTGTTTCTTTTTACTTTGCGTTGAAAAAGTTTGAAGTAATGGTAGCCAGCCATAGAAAGGCAACAGTTGGGAAATGCCAAAGTGATGAAAAATGGTAGGTTTGTGGGATGTGGCTTGAAATGACAACGTCAAAATGTAATAAGGGTAAGTTGAAGCCACACATATGCGCACTGAGGCGACAGTGGTAGAAGGGATTAAACCCTTATTACATTTAAATTTTGACTTTGTCATTTCAAGCCACATCCCACAACCCTACCATTTTTCATCACTGCTGCTGGCTTTTGAGCTCAATTTGTTCATCTTTTTTTTGGTAGCAACAGGGTTTTATTCCTTCTACCACTGTCGCCTCAGTGCGCATGTGTGTGGCTTCAACTTACCCTTATTACATTTTGAAGTTGGGAAATGCCCCTGGTTCACAGAATAGCGTGAATCTACCAGCGATCAGAAACGAAAATTGTATTGTTTAGTAAGCCGGGTTCTAGAAATGTCGTCAACAATCATGTATGTATTTGCAGCAGATGTGTTTTGGTAATTTTTCTACATGCACTATATCACCAACCAGTAGAAAAAATTGTATAATTTTAAACTCGCAGATTGTGTGGAAGTCTACAAAAGAACTTGGTGTGGGAATCGCCACAATCAAACGCGGTTTCCGGACAAAGACGTACGTAGTAGCACGGTACACACCTCCTGGGAACTATGAGGGCAGGTTCAAGAGCGAAGTAGGAAATCTGAGCATATATGCGTTAAAATAAGGTACGAAAAAAATAACCTGCGATATATTTCAGTCTACAGTTGTAATACGTTGAAGCTCATTACCCAAGGCGTACAACGGTTCTATATCCGTGAAAAGTCATTTTTAATTTATGGACCAGTTTTTTCAAACTTTGATTTCCCCGTCTTAAACTTGACACCTTTGTTATATTATATTCTTAATTGTTTGCTGTGAGTGTGAACTATCTGACATATTCCGATTTATGGTCTCTGGAGATATCACATTCTGATGGGTTTGTGACTACTAATTTCGCGCGAGAAACTTACAAAGAAAAATTTGATATGGTGCAAATGCTCGTTAAAAGGGAAACAATGAGAGCTTTTCATTACGTTTGTTGGGTATCTGAACCATTAAATATTATCTGTTTACGCGCGATTTGTCCAAGAAAATATTCTGAGATATTTTGTTTCCTGTGTCCACCGGTTTCTTGAATTCAAAGACTTGAAGGGTCTACAGGGCGTTTTGGTGTTGAACAGGAGATAGCACAAACCTGGTCAATGAAAGTTAGACCTTCATTGCCGTGGAACCACTATTGTCAACGTCGGAAGGTGGCAGTAACAGCAGCAGCTAGACCCTGAACACTTAGTTCTACGCTTAAGTAAATCCAGGACATAAAAGAGCCTGCAAAAAGATGTCAGAACTCGCTGTGAGTCCCTTTCTCTGGGCTGCACTGTATGTCAGTTGATAAAAATATCTATTATTCCACCATTACGTCATTCTTCCATATAACATCAAGAGAATACGTTGTTACGAGGAAAATAAATAAATAAATAAGTCTGTTCCCTGTCTGTACAGAAAAGAATGACAAACGTACTTCCGCTACGACCCCAACGATTTATTTGAAACTGACAATAAAAATTCGAGTAGTCTGCAAAGGGAGCAATCACTAAACTTAAATATAAGCTAACAAGCTTACTTCAAATCTAAATAAGTTCAGTCACCCCTGACTCTATAACTTAAAATAACTTCAAACGAGAACCACTACGTGGAACTTACCGGGGCCCAGTGGGACACGGAATTGCATAGATATAGTTAACCTCTCGCAGCTCTCACGATGGAAGTCGCTCTTATTCTCGATAAGTTTCACGATGTAAAGTTCACTCTCAAGTGATCGCTCGTAAATTTGTCTCTCCAAATATTCACTCTTAAATTTTCGCTCATAAACTAGTGCATCGTAAAGGTTGGGGAACAAAAAGCTATAATCTTTCTCTTGACTGTCCCCCATGCCTCGTCCTTTTCAAAATGGCGGATAAGATTTCAATGAGCCAGCGAGCAAAAGTAACGAGCCAGCGATATATCTCAGTCAGCGATATATCCTTAACAATGTAACGTTGAGAAAACGACATAAACGTAATAACTTCAATTCTTCTTCGGATAGCTTCTCCAGTCACGGCAAACGCGATCACCAAACAACTTCAGACTACTTCCGAGCGTACGTACGTAAGTGAAGAGCAGTTTGGGAACATTTCTTATATGCATTTACAGATAATTCTAGAACATTCGGAAAATTACAATAACAACTGTTTATAGAAGGATTATTTGAATCGGTTTTATCACGCTTTAGTGTGTTCTAGAACTCTCCAGAAGGAATGTTGCGTGACTAAGGCTCTCCATGTAACAACGTAAAGCATGCCAGCGTATTACACTGTACACTAGCGTATTCCATTGTTTCCATTGGAGGAATATAGACAAAAAATGGCCGAACTGGACAAACTAAGCTTCGACGTATTTACAGCTTTCAAACTTGTCTTTCTGGACGATGAAACTATTTAAGATGAGCTTTAAGGAAACTTTGATTTAGAACATGGTTTTCGCGCCGCTTAAACATTTTGCAGAGTATTTCTTAAAACTGATTTTAGTCTTTGTAAGAATGAATAAATGAAAGAATCTAGACAAGACGCAAAGTTATTTTGGTGAAGCGCCAAGTGTCAAGAACATTTTATCCCATCAAATTAAGCGCATTTTTCTGGCTTTTTATCTGTCACGTACGTGAAGCTGACGCTCGCAATATTAAGAATGAAAAAGTTGCTGCTTTCTGTACCTTAGCTAAAAACATAGATGATTGAAGACATAAAATAATTCAGTGTTATAGTAAACCTCTTTTTCGATGTTTTGCTAGATAATACACGCGGTCAATTACTCATTACTACGCAGCTAGTAAAATATCGGCATATATTGTCTCGCAAGACATTAAAAAAGGTGTATGAGCTATCCCTTTATGTTCTCTTGGCTGTACTCATCACTCGTTATTAACGGTTGTCAAAACGGGGTCCTTTTGGGTCCTGGGAATTGTATTCCGGTAATGATAATTCCTACGGAACTGATTTCTGGCTTACATTTTTATATTACTTACAGCAGAAGCAGCAGCTCCAGCACGGTACTTATGGAAATCGCTCGTCCAATTACAAGCATTGAAAACGGACGCCGTTCAAACATCAAATATTTACATTAGATTAATCTCCAATGTTTACATTTTCGTTATTGCTCAGTTTTATTTTAGGTCAGCTTATGCTATTTGTCAAAGAATACTTAATGTAGAAAATTGAAATAAAATTAAACTGCAACATGCTTCAAAAAAATTAAAGTATAATTATTTGATACTTTTCATAACAGGAATCTTTTCTTCTGTAAGAAATTTTCTGTTCGAATGAGTCCATGCGCCGCCATATTGGATTTTACTGTCATCTTGTTGCCGCTTTTGGCAGGCAATCAATGACGTCATAAAATTTAAAATGGCTGAACATGAGGTATTTCATAGCAAAAACAAACCGTGCTTTATACGTTTTGTTGTTTTGTCCATATTGTTTTAATGGCTTAACGACAACATATTCAAATGTGAAGTCTGGCATTCCTACCTCTCGCCACTCGGTATACCAGTAAATGTCATATAATAAAAAGAATATTGCATTTTTAAGTAACATTTGAAGGGACACTTCGTATCTCCACGTGGCGATGTAATACTCCAATAAAAAGTAGGGTTTTGTGTAAGGTACCGTGTAAGAATAGTGTCGGCCGCAGGCATCATACATGTGCACTGTAAAATGTGCATTGTATTTTCTGTGTTTAATTTAACATTTAATGTGATCTGTTTCATTTAATCTAAGGTGGCAGATCGAAATAAATTTGTATTTCGTGCAAGCCATAAAAATTACTGCTGGCCTCTGGGCTTCATTCTGTAAGACAGTTAATGTTCAACACAGCTAAATGCACTTTCTTTCCTTTATTGTCTTCTGTTGATTATACATTGAAGAGTAATACGACTAGTTAAGATCATTGTGCTACGCTTGTTTGCACCTTCTTTCCGTTTTCACCCCTTACTTATTACGAATTATAATTATTACTCATTACATAGAGCCACATTGCGGATCCCTATCTCTAGCATCTAACTTCATAGTCCATACGATGATGTTGTTAATGAAGCTATCTTTGGCGCTAGGACAAATGAAGAAAGAAGGAAAATTATTAAATTTTCTACTCAAGTGAATGGAGTCAATATCTCAAAGTTATTTATAACTCATAAAATAGAGAAAATGACAACATCCAAATATGACGCACTTTGAATTGAACTAGAGGGTTTACGTCGTCATAAAAAACTGTGAACGTTTGTTTTTGGTTATGATGTTTGCAGACTGTTTTATAGGGTAGATTATAACGTATTTTTTCTTTATTTCACGACAGTACGTAAGATTCGCAGGTCTCATACGGACGATGAGCCCAAATGGAATAATTTTTGATATTTTGTTTAAGAAAACAAGAGTAATGAAGATAGATGAACTTTTATTTCGCGAAAACATCCACATCATAATTTTCCAAATTTGAAAGACTTTTCTTCCTGAATTTCACTGCGTTCAGTTAGTTTCCTTGTTCAACAATTCAACTACTTTCTCCCTTTCAACTTTTCAAAATTGCATTCTCAATTGCTCGGTGTTATGCTATTGGAATGCAATTCATTCTCAAAGTATAATCTTTATCATGAATACACCCTCTTTATGTAGGGTTCTTGTTTTAATTTTTTGGGGATTCGAAACAGCTTATTATTCTGTTCTTATTAATCAACAGAACCTATCGATTGAAATTAAGATTGCTTTTTGATAAAGATTAATGGGCGAAAGGACACACTTTGAACCAATCTAAAGATTCAAAGAATTATGTCCGTAAGTGTTAAGCCTACTTAACAATTAGACCCGTAGCCCACAAGGGCTACGGGTCAATAGCCCATGAGGCGAAGCCGAATGGGCTATTGACCTGTAGCCCTTGAGGGCGAAGGGTCTAATTGTTTTAGTATCACCCAACTAGTAGGACAAATGCAAATTGAAGAAAGATTTATTTGGGAATAAAACAAAAGAAAGCGCCACGAATTTCGTTACTCGAGGACTATTACTAATAGACCTCTAGTAGCGTAACCAATCAGATTGCGGCATTTGCATTAGTCCACTAGTTGGGTGATACTAATAACAACTAGTAACTAGTTAGCATGCCCTTTCCTGCGCTATATTTTTGCTTTATTTTGATTGGCCAGTTTAATTGCTTTCGTCTGGGTTTAACCACAGTAATTTGAAATTAATTTGAGCGGAACAGCCACTTAACAATTTTAAAATACATCAAAATGCAAATGTTTGTCAATTCGTATCTTGCTAACGTTGATTCGGTGAGTAAAGTGAATCACGCCGGAACAAGAATTTTCTTATATTCTACACATTCCTTGTACCTGGGCAGTACTATTTCGTTGGCCTTTCCACATTGTCTGGAAACCTTCCGAAAACATTGCCGGGAGGACGATAGCGGGCGACTACATAGACCCTTGAGCCACTCACAGCTCTTGCCACGCCCACTGCTGTCGTGGATTTCCACACAACCTATAAGAGAATGAATTAATGAATTTATAATTTTTAAGGCGCAAATTCTACATGTATATAATTAAATACGCCATAACGCAACCGCTACGGAAGACAGACGTCACTTTCTCTTCGTGAAGAGTGTGTGTGTCCCAGGAAGTATTACGAAAAAGGGGTTGTAAGATAATAATAATAATAATAATAATAATATTTAATATTTATAAGGCGCAAATTAACATGTAAATATGATCAAATGCGCCTAACAAACCACATGAGTAATATAAATTAAAAAATATGCTATAAATAGTAAGATTAATTTAAAACTAATTATTTACAATAATTATATACATTAGGCTAAGGTAAAAAGCTTAAAAATTAAAATATTAAAAACAAAGAGTCTAGTAAAAATGTGTATAAAACATCAAGAGCTATTCAAACGCTTTTCTAAATAAAAATGTCTTCAGTTTGGACTTAAAATTGTTAAAATTGACCTCCTCTCTTATTGTACACGGTAATTTGTTCCAGTGTGATGGTGCAGCAGCAGTGAATGCCCTGTCACCAAGTGTCTTCTTCGTTTTCGTGGATGGTGGAACTAATAAAACTTGAGAATTAGAGCGAAGACCATACAGGGAGGGATTTTTAACACGAATAAGATTACATTATAGTCCGGTGCTTGGCCATGTATGGCCTTAAAAGTAATTATTAAAATCTTAAAAACAATTCTAAATCTGACAGGTAACCAATGTAAAGAATATAATACAGGAGTAATGTGACTAAAACGCGGGGTCGAGCAAATTAGCCTAGCAGCTGCGTTTTGCACACGTTGTAGCTTATTAATATGAGTGGTTGGTAAACCATGGAGAAGACTGTTACAGTAATCAATGCGTCCCATTATGAAGGGATGCACTAGCACCTTGGTACACTCAACCGTAAGAAACTTCCTAATACGTCTAATGTTATGCAGATGATAAAAAGCAGCTTTACATGTCTTCGTAATGTGTGTCACTAGACTAAGGTTGGTATCAAACCAGGTTCCAAGGTTTCTTGCAACAGCAACAGGGGCAACACTCACATCCCCCACCGATAACTTCTCGATGTCCACCTTGCTAAGCTGTTGTCGTGTACCAATTATTAAGAATTCGGTTTTGTCGTCATTTAGCTTTAACTTGTCCGTAATCATCCACGCTCTGATTGCCTTTATGCAGAGTTCCATTGCTTCGATTGCATCAGATTGACTTGATGTGGTGTCGGGCTTGAAGGACAAGTAAAGTTGCGTGTCATCTGCATACGCATGTGCAACAGGTAGATGATCCTTTATCACCTCAAATAGCTTGCTAGAATAGATCGTAAATAGCAGGGGACCCAGACATGAGCCTTGAGGAACCCCATGTGGCAGCTTGGAACTTTCAGAGAGACAGCCTTCTAAAAAGACGCGTTGCGATCGGTCAGAAAGGTAAGATTTAAACCACTTCAAAGCCGTTCCTGTGATACCAAAACTCGACTGTAGACGATGAAGTAAGATTTTGTGGTCCACCGTGTCGAAGGCCGCACTGAGATCTAGAAGAACTAGAAGTGTCACGTGCTGGCGGTTCATATTCATAAGTATATCATTCTGGACTTTTAGGAGCGCAGTCTCGGTACTATGGCATTTACGGTATGCAGACTGGAGTACAGGATACAGGCCAAGATCCATGGGACCTACGTACGGTTTATCGTCCTTATCCGAGAAGACTAGAAAGTCTAGCTATTTACAGATGTCATCGCAAAGGCAGCACTTTCTCCTCAGTAATTTAAAGACCCTGAGCGATGATCCGGCCGAGGCTCAAACCAACGACCTCCAGCACTATAGTCCGGTGCGCTACCAACCGAGCTAACCGGGCGACAAAGAAGAAGTAAAGACAAGGGCATACTGCTAAGGAGAAAAGGATTCACCAATTTGGGCCCGTAGTGTCTTCGCATAATAATAATAATAATCAACTTTATTTAACGAGGGTAACACGGGACAGTACTTCAACTGAATAACTGGTGGCCCTCAATGAAGAACAACCTATGGTCTATTCTTTGTTCGTTTTTCCTTATAGTCATTTCAAGTCCAATCTGCGCCAAAATGGTTCATAAAACCCCGATCTGTATTGTTTACGGTTTTCCCTTCACTTTTACCTGTGTAAAGTGGCCTGTCTCTCCAGAAAATCCGGGATTATCGTAATCGTACAAAGGTTCCTCTTTGCCATACCTATAAAGGAAAAAATTGAATACAAAAGAGCATCCCGAGATGCCAAGTTACTATACTCTACGTGTGCGACAATACAAAACAAAATGGCTCTCCTTTTCTCCGCATCCTTGTTATAAGAAATCTGAAAAGAAAGAATCAAATGGGCAAATGGATGTTGCAGCCATGGCGTACGTTAAAATATTAGGCGCTTTTCTACTGTCGTATACATTGTGCTCCTCAAGCTGTGCAATTTGCATGTTCACTAATGTACAAGGACAGTTTCGGCAGTCGATTTCGAGGATCGCGATCGCAATGAATTGCTCCTTGAGAAAAGTCAAATTTTCTTAGCTTGGTCGTCGTGTTTTGGATTTCTCTACCTATACAATTTTCCATGATTATGCTTTTCTTGTGTGCAGCAGAACAAGTTGGCCTTTATATGAAATCCCTTAATAAAACTAGCTTCCTCTAAGTGCCTCGCTGGCCTCCATCCTCAAGAGGTGAGGGCGCCTTAATCCAATTTATAAAATGTTCGAGTAATTGCGCGCGCTGTGATTGGTCAGTTCGAGTTCATTATAGCTCCATAAAGCACTCTGCTAACGTCACGTGCGTGCATTATAACTCAACATATGCACGCAACGTTACGAAATAAGAAAACGTTTGTTTCTTGCCACAAAGGGAACGGTTTTACTTTTCATTCAGCATTTAAGCCAATAAAAAGAAAGCATGTACATGTAAGGTGAATACTTATTGTGATTAATTAAAATTCGCAATCCTTTTCTTGTTTAATATGTCTTTATGTTAATGTGGTGGTTTACATTTTATAAAAGAAATAAAAAAACGCGCCCTTCGTGCATCGTTGAGTTATATAAGCACTTGGGAATTTTTAAGAACACTCGAGAAGTGCGAGAAGCACTCGGCTGCGCCTCGTGCTTCTCTATGCACTTCTCTCGTGTTCTTAAAAATTCCCGCGTGCTTATATAACTCAACAATGCACTCGGGCGCGTTTTTCATTTCTATAAGCAAACTTCTCAGAGACTCGAAAATGGACGGCACCCAGGAAATGGACTCTTGCAAGTGGCGGGAAGTTAGTTGGCATGCATGGCAACTTACCAACCTTCCATGGCATCGGCACAGTCATAGTTCATGTTTCCGAAAGAAAGCGCTAGGTTTTCGCCTTCTCCCAGTGTTGGAAGACTCGGATCATGAATAAATTGTCCTGTTGCAGCCATTTGATCTGCCCATACTTGAGCGTGGGCAACGAGAGTAGTATCCCAGGTCAGTGGACTTGCACCATGACGAGCACGATTGACGTTGTGAGCATCCAGACAAGCGTTACCTATCAAACAGAAAAATGTATCATAATAAAAGGAGACAGAAGTCCCACGGAACAAATTTGATGGAATCAACATTTATTATTACTAGAAATACGACTCTCGCAAAAACCTCGCGAAGCTAGTTTTTGAATAAGTCAATATACTTTTATATTTTATTTTATTTTATATTTTATTTTTTATATCAGCGTAATCCCCATTATTTAATTTGTTATGCTGTGTTTGGTACACAATTAGTGACACCTGGTGCAAATTACATGATCAGTATACCGCTCAGCACAGGGCTTAAAAATTGACCTTCATTTAGCTCTTTCACTGCCATGCTGAGATTGCACGAGAGGGAATAGAAGTAAAATTATTTGTTTTCTTGACAGGGAATACAGAGTCAATGAAGTATCACAATAATATTCAGTTAACACAAATTGAAAATTATTGTAAATCTTTTGAAGGTGAAATCTTGAAGAGTTGATATGAATGCTTGTGTTTACCACAGTGTAAAAACCTGGTTTTTTTTTGAGTTGTATTTTCTTAGTCTCTACTGCTTTCTCTTCTTTGTTGTACATCACTTTTAAACACAATATGTTCTTACACCGAGGATGAGTTGAATGCTCCAATTATTTTTTGTTTATGTTTTTTTTCTAATAATTGCATGAGATTCATTGTAATAATTGCATGAGATTCATTGGGGCAGTGGCTAGACCTCGCTTGGAGCTGGTTTAGAATGGAGCAGTGAGGCGCCTCCTTCCCTCCACTAGCCTTGGGTGCGCACCTTAGGTAAGTGCCAGTACACCCTATAGCCTCCCTGCCAGGGTTACGGCATGGCGCTCCTGAACGTCAACTCGGCTTCAGCTGCGGCAGGCGTTTCTGAGAGTCAACTCGGCTCCAGTCACGGCAAGTATGCAACGAGCCTCTCTGCGACCATCTCAGCTTCGCTGTGTTGTCGAATAACAGAGTACCTCGCCAAGGGATACTGCTCATGCGCCAAGCAGTGTCGTCATCATAGGTGCAGCCACATAGTTTTTCAATGGAAGTACCATGTGTATTGGCAATACGGCTGAATTCTTTCTGGATGGTACCAAATTGGCCGACGTCACTCGCTTCAAATACCTCGGCAGCTATGTCAGCAGTGACTGCTCCATGAAGGAGGAGCTTGCATCTCGCATCCAAGCTGCATCGTGTGCCTTTGGTCGCTTGCGCAAGAGGGTTTTTGACTCGCATGACCTCACAATCTCCACCAAAGTCGCAGTATATAATCAGTGCCTTATACCCCTCCTGTTATATGGTTGCGAATCGTGGACTCTTTATCAGCACGAAGTTAGACAGCTCCGCACAATCCAACAGCGTCACCTCCGCACTATACAAAACATCAAGTGGGATGACTTCGTTAGCAACGAGGAAGTGTTGCAGCGTGCAAACGTTGAGGACATCGAGATTAAAATTGTAAGGAGTCGCCTGCGGTGGTTTGGCCACGTCTGCCGGATGAGTGATGATAGGCCAGTCAAGGAACTCCTGTTCTGTGAGTTGGCTCATGGTTCTCGCAAAGTAGGACGACCCAGACTTCGTTTCAAAGACACATGCAAAAGTGCATTGAAGTGTGCCAATGTCCTAGATCAATGGCAAATGTCAGTCGAAAACAGAGAAGATTGGAGGAACCTCACGAGGAAAGCTTGCACGGCGTACGATGTCAAGAGAGTTAAGGCTTATGAGAAGAGTCGGGCTCGTCGTAGAGTGGAAAGGAAATAAAACTATGGTTATATCCGTTTTCCGGATGAAAGGCGTATATATTGTAAGAAGAATCTTCTGATTAGATATTTTATTGTCTACTGCAGTCATTATTTCATTCCTAGGTAACCACAATTGAGAGCATTATGAATAGTGCATGTTTCAATTTGTGTACTCTCTTCAGTTGCAATGGTACCCCTAGTGGTAGATAGAAAAATTCCTCTTCCCTCAAAAGAGATGCCATGTCAACAGAAGTGTGAGATACAATGTCATTACATAAAAAATGGGGGTAAAACAGTTGGATTCTACAAAAACTTTGAATAAAGGTTTGGTAATAGTGAGTGCCAACTGTATAGTATGTGGTTGTGCTATTTTTAGGTCATATCATAAAAACAATACATGTAAGAAAGAGTTATTGAAATCTTAACATGTTGAAAAAGATTGCTGCACTATGTACTCCTGTAAGAATATAATGTGAAATCAACATCAATCAGTCACAAGTATATACCACATGAAAGTTTAATTGTGCTGTTACAGAAACATGCAAAATATCCATACCCAACCAGAGAATAGTATATTATTTGAATATATGAAAATTTCTATTATAAAAACTGCAGAAGAAAGATTTATTATAAGGATGGTATTTCATCGAAAACGTCATGGCATTGAACTTGTAACCAATGACATATAGTAACGAGACAAACTATCATTATATTATTTTCATTATTATTATCATTACTATTATTATTATTATTACTGGTATTGATATTATTATTATTATTGTTATATTTTTTATGTTAAACATAATATATTGTTATGGGGTGGGATGCATGTCCTAATCTTGGTAAAGGTATTGTTACTCTACTATTACAAGCAATACCAAAATCTTCTTAATAGGCTTTCCATCTAAGGTGGTAGTAATCAAAACAGCTCCAAACAATACCATTTCTTCTTTAATGCTTAGAATCTAAAGCAGTCATTTGTCTATAAAGTTTGTGTGGAAAATCATTATTGAAAGCATACTTTAGGGCATTTAGGAAACTTGAAACTCTTGTTACTACATACAGCACACTTGCAATGAATATATGAGAAAGATTATAAACATTTTGGCATTACAAAATTAATTTCTTCTTTATAAAGTTTTTTCAATGTAAAAGGTTAACTGTATGTTGTGGTTGTTATTAAAGATTGATATTTGACATCATAAAAATGAAGTAAATAGCAGAAAGTAACATGGTTAACATGTTATGTCTAACTTTGCAAATTAAGGCTTGAATTAGCATTTCATTTGTGGGAAATGGGCAAGGGTTCTACAGTAGATAGCAATATTAGCAGGGGGGTCATTGAACTCTAAGGTAAAACTTACCCATTGTGAAAAGGCTGTGAAACTTGTTGTCTCTATGCAATATTATTGAAGCCTTTCAATCAGAGAATACATACATATATATATAGCAAAGAGAAATACTACTCAGAAGTAAGTAATAACATTTGCTTTATTTTCAAATGATGGCATTGATCACTGATAAAATTGCAGAACCAGTACTTTATAGTGACACTGGGTATATATTCTGTTGAAAATTCTAAACACAACTGCTAGATCAAGAAAATTTACAATATTTTCACTATTGCAATGATATCAGATCACATCGTTATAAATGATTGCTATAACAACTGCAACTCTCTGTGTTGGGAATTTCTTCAAAATGGAAACGCTATCGTTTTATTATGACAAATACCAACTTACATTCTTTTGTAATCTGTTGGTCGTCTTCCGATTCCGTTTTTAGACTAATAGAATTATTTTCCAGAGACATCTTCAATCGTTGAAGTCTTTCCTACTCGGTTTCCCTTCTAAGTCGTTTTGCTGGATTTAGTACGCCAATATATTTCGTTAAGAAATCGTTCACTCATGTCCTGTATTTCTAACAATAAGACATTCAAATTCAAAACTAACTTGGTTGAATTCCTGGTCCTTTTCCCTGCTGTTTCGTTTGCCTTTTTCTGGAGCGAGCGGTTGTTGTCTTTGCTGCGATTTCTGTTGTTATTCTCCCTTCTGTCGTTTCTCTATCCCTGCTTTGAGTCGTGCTTTCCTTGTGTTGATTTTCACGGTATTCGAACTTACTCGGCGACGATCTCGGGCTAATCTTTCTTGAATATCTCGGAGATCATCTTGCTGGGATGTACTTCCAGGACGAGTGAAATCGGTTTCCACAAAATTTACATTACCCTCAAAACCGACAGCCGACCGTAAGGTAGCGATCGACACGTCGACTGACATCGAACGTGTGGTCATCGCTAGCATCGATCGCCACTCGATAGTGTCAACGAAAATTGAAAGTCTGTCGACCGAGATGTCCATCGAGTGTCAATCGTGGGTCGACCGAGCGGCGACCGCCATGTCGGTCGCGGGTCGATCGAGGTGTCGATCGCTAGTATCGATCGACACTCGATCGCGGGTGTCATTAGTACACATGATCCCAAAAAGGCATCACCGAATTCTCAATGGCGGAAATTCAGCAGTTCTCAAGTGCGCTACTATTGCCAGGTAACCTGGCCTGCGAACGGACACCTTTAAAATATAGATATAGGAATTAATTCAAAATATTTCCCCGATTGATTGGCTAAGAGCACACGTTTAATTCACCATAACCAGTTAGTAATGACCAAATTTGGAAGAATCTTGACTTTAACGAGGAAATGACGTCAAAAATGCAGCGTTTTCGCAGGTTAAGGCACCGTTAACCGAGAAGACCTGGGGACGAGCTTGTGTTGTTTTGTTGTTTTGATATATTGCTGGTGGGTGTGAAATTTGTGAAAATAAAGCTCATTTTCTCCTTTAAGTGTTTGAAAATATTTTGATAAACTAGAAATACGACTCCCGCAAAAACCTCGCGAAGCTAGTTTTTGAAGAAGTCACAATGCTTTTATATTTTATTTTATATTTTTTATATCAGCGTAATCCCCATTATTTTATTTGTTATGCTATGTTTGGTACAAAATTAGTGACACCTGGTGAAAATTACATGACCAGTATACCGGTCAACACAGTGCTTAAAAATTGACCTTCATTTAGTTCTTTCACTGCCACTGAGATTGCACCAGAGGGAATAGAAGTAAAATTATTTATTATCTTCACAGGGAATACAGAGTCGATGAATTACCACAATAATATTCACTTAACACAAATTGAAAATGATTGTAAATCTTTTGCAGGTGAAATCTTGAAGAGTTGATATGAATGCTTGTGTTTACCATGGTGTAAAAACCTGTTTTTTTTTGTTTTATTTTCTTAGTCTCTACTGCTTTGTCTCCTTTGTTGTACATCCCTTTTAAACACAATATGTTCTTACACTGAGGATGAGTTGAATGCTCCAATTATTTTTTGTTTATGTTTTTTGGTTATAATTGGATGAGGTTCATTGTAAGAAGAATCTTCTGATTAGATATTTTATTGTCTACTGCAGTCATTATTTCATTCCTAGGTAACCACAATTGACAGCATTATGAATAGTGCATGTTTCAATTTGTGCACTCTCTTCAGTTGCAATGGTACTCTCAGTGGTAGATAAGAAAATTCCTCTTCCCTCAAAAGAGATGCCATATTAACAGAAGTGTGAGATACAATGTCATTACATAAAAAATGGGGATAAAACAATTGGATTCTACAACAACTTTAAATAAAGGTTTGGTAATAGTGAGTGCCGACTGTATAGTATGTGGTTGTGCTATTTTTAGGTCATATCATAAAAACAATACATGAAATAAAGAGTTATTGAAATCTTAATATGTTGAAAAAGATTGCTGCACTACGTACTCCTGTAAAAAAATAATGTGAAATCGACATCAATCAGTTAAAAGTATATACCACATGAAAGTTTAATTGTGCTGTTACAGAAACAGGCAAAATATCCATACGCAACAAGAGAAGGTTATATTATTTTGAATATATGCAAATTTCTATTATAAAAACTGCAGAAGAAAGATTTAATATAAGGATGGCATTTCATCGAAAAAGTCATGGCAGCCAGAGGTATTGAACTGTAGCCAATGACATATAGTAATGAGAAGCACTATCATTATATTATTATCATTATTATTATCATTACTATTATTATTACTGGTATTGATATTATTATTATTACTATTGTTATATTTTTTACGTTTAACATAATATATTTTTATGGGGTGGGATGCATGCCCTAACCTTTGTAAAGGTATTGTTACTCTATTACTGCAAGCAACACAAAAATCTTCTTAAAAGGCTTTCCATCAGAGGTGGTAGTAATCAAAACAGCTCCAAACAATACCATTTCTTCTTAAAGGCTTGAAATCTAGTGCGGTCATTTGTCTATAAAGTTTGTGTGGAAAATCATTATTGAAAGGATAGGGCATTTAGAAAACTTGAAACACTTGTTACTACATACAGCACACTTGCAATGAATATATGAGAAAGATCATAAACATTTTGGCATTACAAAATTTATTTTCTTCTTTATATAGTTTTTCCGATGTAAAATGTTAACTGTATGTTGTGGTTTTATTAAATATTGATATTTGACATCATAAAAATGAAGTAAACAACAGAAAGTAACAAGGTTAATATGTTAATTAAGGCTTGAATTAACATTTTATTTGTGGGAAATGGCCAGGTTTCTAGATTGCAATATTATCAGGGGGGGGGGGGTCATTGAACTCTAAGGTAAAACTGACCCATTGTGAAAAGGCTATGAAACTTGTTGTCTATACGTAATATTATTGAAACCTTTCAATCAGAGAATACATACATATATATAGCAAAGAGAAATACTACTCAGAAGTAAGTTATAACATTTGCTTTATTTTCAAATGATCGCATTGATCACTGATGATATTGCAGAACCAGTACTTTATAGTGACACTGGGTATATATTCTGTTGAAAATGCTAAACATAGCTGCTAGATCAAGAAAATATACAATATTTTCACTGTTGCAATGACATCAAATTACATCGTTGTAAATGATTGTTATAACAACTGCAACTCTCTGTGTTGGGAATTTCTTCAAAATGGAAACGCTATCGCTTTATTATGAAAAATACCTACTTACATTCTCTTGTAATCTGTTGGTCGTCTTCCTATTCCGTTTTTAGACTAATATAATTATTTTCCAGAGACATCTCCAATCGTTGTAGTTGTTTCTACTCGGTTTCCCTTCTAAGCCGTTTTGCTAAATTTAGTACGCTAATATATTTCGTTATGTAATCGTTCACTCCTGTTCTGTATTTCTATCAATAACACATTCAAATTCAAAACTAACTTGGTTGAATTTCTGGTCCTTTTCCCTGCTGTTTCGTTTGCCTTTTTCTAGAGCGAGCAGTTTTTATCTTTGCTGCGATGACGGATGTCTGTTGTTATTCGCCCTGCTGTCGTACTCTTTCCCTGCTTTGAGTCGTGCTTTCCTTGTGTTGATTTTCACGGTGTTCGAACTTACTCGGCGACGATCTCGGGCTACTCTTTCTTGAATATCTCGGAGATCATCTTGCTGGGATACACTTCCAGGACGAGTGAAATCCGTTTCCACAAAATTTACATCTCTTTCAAAAAGGCATCACCGCATTCGAAATGGCGGAAATTCAGGAGTTCTCAAATACGCTACTATTGCCAGGTAACCTGGCCTGCGAACGGACACCTTTAAAATATAGATATATATATATATATATAAATATATATATATATATATATATATATATATACATATATAAAAACTCTCGGCTCGATTTACTCGGGCTTGCGAGCCACGTGGTCTGACCGGAAGCGACACGATTAGTAACCTCGCTTCGCGAGGAATAATAAAGCAATTAACTAGAAATACGACTCCCGCAAAAACCTCGCGAAGCTAGTTTTTGAAGAAGTCACAATGCTTTTATATTTTATTCTTTATTTTTTTTATATTTTGTATTTTATTTTTATATCAGCGTAATCCCCATTATTTTATTTCTTATGCTGTGTTTGGTACACAATTAGTGACACCTGGTGCAAATTACATTATCAGTATACCGCTCAACACAGTGCTTAAAAAATTGACCTTCATTTAGCTCTTTCACTGCCACTGAGATTGCACCAGAGGGAATAGAAGTAAAATTATTTGTTATCTTGACAGGGAATACAGAGTCGATGAAGTATCACAACAATATTCACTTAACACAAATTGAAAATGATTGTAAATCTTTTGCAGCTGAAATCTTGAAGAGTTGATATGAATGCTTGTGTTTACCACGGTGTAAAAACCTGTGTTTTTTTCTTTAGTTTTATTTTCTTAGTCTCTACTGCTTTGTCTTCTTTGTTGTAATCGTTCACTCATGTCCTGTATTTCTATCAATAACACATTCAAATTCAAAACTAACTTGGTTGAATTCCTGGTCCTTTTCCCTGCTGCTTCGTTTGCCTTTTTCTGGAGCGAGCAGTTGTTGTCTTGGCTGCGATGTCTGTTGTTATTCTCCCTGCTGTCGTTTCTCTATCCCTGCTTTGAGTCGTGCTTTCCTCGTGTTGATTTTCACGGTATTCGAACTTACTCGGCGACGATCTCGAGCTAATATTTCTTGAATATCTCGGAGATCACTTTGCTGGAATGTACTTCCAGGACGAGTGAAATCGGTTTCCACAAAATTTACATTACTTTCAAAAAGGCATCACCGAATTCCCAATGGCGGAAATTCAGCAGTTCTCATGTGCGCTACTATTGCCAGGTAACCTGGCCTGCGAACGGACACCTTTAAAATATAGATATATATATATATATATATAACTATATATACATATATAAAAACTCTCGGCTCGATTTACTCAGGCTTGCGAACCACGTGGTCTGACCGGAACCGACACGATTAGTAACCTCGCTACGCTCGGCCTTCGGCCTCGCTTCGCGAGGAATGAATTCGGCTTTCGTAGGATATGAAGAATTAAGCGGATCTCAGAAGGGTGTTATCCACCTCGGCCTCGGAAGGGTGTTATCCACCTCGGCCTACGGCCTCGGTGGATAACACCTTCCTCGATCCGCTTAATTGTTCATATCCTACTCAGCCTCATTCATTAATTGCTACATGATAAGCGAAAGACATTGTGCTCTTTAGAGGTACGTTTTCCGTTTCACTGATATTGAAGTTTGCACGCTTACCTTGTCGCGTCACATTTTTTCCATAAAATCATATTATCATTTCTGTTTCGGATGTAGTTGCATTTTAACGATCCAGGTCAAGCTATTGATTTAAAATTTGCTACGTGGCTCAAAACCGTGATAGCTTACACATTTTTAGGAATAATCTTTGAAAGAAGAGGAGCAGAATTCATATGGTGCATAGCTGGAGTTTCATAATTATAAACAGATTCAGCACCCAAAATTGTTAATCCTGAAAACTGTGCCGTTGAACGTTTTGACGGCTATTAAGGAAATTAAATTGAATTTAACGATTTTATTATATCTTTCTTGCAGACTTTAAATCGCAATTAATTGGCCCAAGGCAGCGCGACTTTACCACCATGTTGATTGCAAATCAACTCTTTGTTTTCAGCCGGTGAGAAGGAAACACTTTCCTTTTTAAAAATGGATGAATCTAACCAATCTTTTATAAAATATTGGTCCTGACCGAACTCCCGCAAATGACTTTAGCGAGATTTCAGACAAATCTGCACTGCACCGTAGTCTGATTACCAATATACATTTATCTTTTTTTAGCGGTTTGATTTAAGCTCCTTAATAGTTCATATTTAATCTCACTGAACAAAGTTCAGTATGCCCAGGAATTTTTCCTTCATTATGTTACTATTTAGATAATGTTGCTAACAATCCAGCTTGTTATAACTTAAGGCTTTGTCCTTTAACAATTACCTGCAGAAGTAGGAGTCGTCGGCGATGTTGTAGTGGCTGGTTGAGAAGTTGTGCTTGAAGGTTGTGCAGTAGTTGTTGGTGGGTTAGTGGTTGATGGTTGTTCGGTAGTTGTTGGTGGGTTAGTGGTTGATGGTTGTGCAGTAGTTGTTGGTGGGTTAGTGGTTGAAGGTTGTGCAGTAGTTGTTGGTGGGTTAGTGGTTGATGGTTGTTCGGTAGTTGTTGGTGGGTTAGTGGTTGATGGTTGTGCAGTAGTTGTTGGTGGGTTAGTGGTTGAAGGTTGTGCAGTAGTTGTTGGTGGGTTAGTGGTTGATGGTTGTTCGGTAGTTGTTGGTGGGTTAGTGGTTGAAGGTTGTGCAGTAGTTGTTGGTGGGTTAGTGGTTGATGGTTGTGCAGTAGTTGTTGGTGGGTTAGTGGTTGATGGTTGTTCGGTAGTTGTTGGTGGGTTAGTGGTTGATGGTTGTGCAGTAGTTGTTGGTGGGTTAGTGGTTGATGGTTGTGCAGTAGTTGTTGGTGGGTTAGTGGTTGATGGTTGTGCAGTAGTTGTTGGTGGGTTACTGGTTGAAGGTCGTGCAGTAGTTGTTGGTGGGTTAGTGGTTGAAGGTCGTGCAGTAGTTGTTGGTGGGTTAGTGGTTGAAGGTTGTGCTGTGGTTGTTGGTGGGTTAGTGGTTGAAGGTTGTGCTGTAGTTGTTGGTGGGTTAGTGGTTGAAGGTTGTGGAGTAGTTGTTGGTGGGTTGGTGGTTGAAGGGGGGGCCGTTGTGGTGGGCGGTGGACTTGTCGTCGGCTCTGAAAGTATAAATAAAATACAAGTGGCTAACAATTGGCACGTAAGCTATACCCTTTCACCTTTAATATCTTCTACTCACTAATTACAGGCTTCTGTTAGAATTATGTCCATTTGAATCAATCTAAGGTTGACGTGAATCAGAATCTCGAGTTCTGTTCTTTGTTAGGGAGACTGAGCATAATCTGGAAAGGTCAATGTCTCACAAAGGCGTCGATTGTTCTCTCAGTTAACACTATTCTGTGTTTGATGCTGTCAGTTGTGGAACTGGAAAAAATTGCTCTGGTGGAAGAATGAGTTAATTTTATGTGGTCATTAACATTTTTAATGCTCTGTTCACTTCTATATTCTATTCTATATCCGGTTGTTTTATTTCGTTTACTTTAATGAGGGTTGTCGAACACTCGAACTCTAGTCATGTATGCGTCTAGAACGAACTATACTACTTGTGAAGTGTGCTTGCATGTGTCTCGGGTCATGGCTTCCTGGACGGTGTATCTCGCGACATGCTACGGCCTTCCCGAAAACCCAGTGGACTCGATGGACTCCACTTGAATCTAGGGGAGTATATTGGACCTTAATCTACGTCTCGTGCTGCGATTTCTGAAACAACATTTCGCGTGGAAAACCCTCGTTCAGTCTGTTTGAAAGTTTGGTATTTCGATTTTTACTTACGAACACAGAAGCCACAGGACGCTTGGCAATTGTGCAGCATGTACTGGTAATACTGGCTCCGAGGAATACAGTAACCACGATACATCCAGCGTTTACAGTAAATTGACTTGTCTAAAAGAGGGATGCAACCTATAAAAATGAAAGTAGTAACAACTTTCAAACCTGTAGCTATCAAGAAAAATTACGTTACGACCATGCAATATTCTGTGAACGAATCGTGAATAGTGAGACCTCTATTAAGCGGCCACTCATTAAACGGCCACTTTCTAACGCTTCGAATTATTCGTCACTTAAAATGCCGTATTCAATACCTCTCTATTCAATGGCCAATTCCATCAAGCGGCGACACCCACCTTTGTTTTTTGTTGCAAGGTTATTATTAATCACTTTTTTCCCCTATTAAGGCATGGGTCGCACTTGGGAAAAGTTTTTAACTTTGCCGGCAAAAAAACGTTTGCTTTCAACTATCAGGGTCGCACTAGGAAGTGATGACACTTTGCATAACTTAAATAAATAAACCAGACACACGTTTATCTATGACTGTTTGCTAACGGTATTTCAAACTTTGGCCTGCTTCTTTCGATCGACGAGGTACTTAATTTTCTTCTGGTACTCGTCTGTTGTTTTCTTGGTGCCGAATTTGTCACTTATTTTCTTGGCGATATCATCCCGCGCTTTTCGGGCTTCCCTGCTTTCAAGGCGGACAAAATGTTCGGCCCATAATCATAGCAACATCGTTTCTTCGTCGTTCGACCAGTCTTGTCTTTGTTGAGGGGATCCAACATTGTGTAGTTGGAAGTTTTGCGCTGGACCTTTCAAAGCCGTTGAGTGTGCCTTATTAACATACATATTTGTTAGGGAAGCCATCGTTCTAAACAAACACTTACTGTTGGTGTTAAAGGAGATCTATATTGTAAAACTATCCATACGAAATACTGGAATTGACAGTTCTTTGCGTTCACTATTAAGATTAAGGGTGATACCGAATCAAAACTGCATGATTCCTGTTGGCGACGAGGCGACTCTCTAAAGAGCTCATAAATTGCCCCCTTGCGCGCCGTGTCGAAGAATGTTAATTCTGTCTGGTTTTAAAAATTTCAAAGGGCTGTCAGTCGCGACTGCGCCGATAATCAGAGCCAAGACTTTGTAGTATGAAAAATGACAGAAGAAGCGCTTAAAGTTTTTAATAAAACAGATATTGCTTTCCTGGAAATAGGAGGTTCATCTTTTTCTGTTAGCGTACATTGAGCCTTTTGCCAAGCATTTTAAAATCATATTTGTACCATTAAAAAAATTGCCTAATGGACCGGTCATTATTTATCGCCTGGGGGGGAGCGGAGTATTTTTGTTGCTACATCGTAGAAATTACCTGATCTCCCCGTAAAGTATTTAGTTTTTTAATGATCCCCCCTTATCGGTAGTGGAAGATGTCATGATCCCCCCCCATCCTCCCCCCCCTCGGGTCCTGCCGCGACCTGAAATTCCATTTTTTTGGTCTGATCCCCACTTTACGCGTGTCAATTACGGCTGATCCCCCCCCTCAGTTCTTCAGATAACCATCTGATCCCCCCCCTAAATCCTCCGCTCCCCCCCAGGCGATAAATAATGACCGGTCCCTAAGAGTAAGGACTTATGTTGTTTCGTCTTTTCACTTTACGCACCACAATGTTGGCAGGTTCCTGGACAGTATGCCCTCATGTAGTTGAGGTAGTAATAATGACAGAAGCCTCTTCGCTTCCACTCCTTGCAGTAAATGTTATCCGGGCAGTCCCGATCTAAAAATTGCATAAAATAAAGTCATCACTCACAAACAGCTACCTGTATTTCATTTTAAATTTTGAAACCCAGTTGCAGCCCTTTGCAAAGCGAAACCGATCTGAACCCGGAGTAGCTGTTGGTCGAGATCTCAAGAGAACTGTTACAGTGAACTGACGTTTCGACAGCATAAGCGAGAGTCCAGATTCAAAGAGGATGACTGAAGATGACGTGTGCTCAGTCTACTGCAACGTCAACTACATTTTTTTCATCTAAATTTCAATTTGACCTGGATTATAAACGCATTTGGTCATTTCGTCATGTTAAAATACGACATAGAAATTGACAAAATAATTATTATTAGTATCATCATTAGTATCATCATTAGCATTTGCATTATTACTATTATTGTAATTATTATTATTATTGGTAGCAGTAGTGGCACTAGCAGTAGTTGTAGTAGTAGTGGTAGTAGTAGCGGTGGTAGTAATAGTAGTAGTAGTACTAGTAGTAGTAGTAGTAGTAGTAGTAGTAGTAGTAGTAGTGGTAGTAGTAGTAGTAGTAGTAGTAGTAGTAGTAGTAGTAGTAGTAGTAGTAGTAGTAGTAGTAGTAGTAATAGTAGTAGTGGTAGTAGTAGCGGTGGTAGTAGCGGTGGTAGTAGTAGTAGTAGTAGTAGTACTAGAATTTGTAGTAGTAGAATTAGTAGTAGTAGTAGTAGTAGTAGTAGTAGTAGTAGTAGTAGAAGTAGTAGTAGTAGTAGTAGTAGTAGTAGTAGTAGTAGTAGTAGTAGTAGTAGTAGTAGTAGTAGTAGTAGAAGTAGTAGTAATAACTAAGATAGTACTGTAGTAGTAGTAATAGTAGTAGTAGTGGTAGAAGAAGAAGAAGAAGAAGAAGAAGAAGAAGAAGTAGAAGAAGAAGTAGAAGAAGTAGAAAGGGGTATGACTGTTTTCATGACCACTGATTATTTTGATTTTCTTTGGGTCGGTAGCAAGTGGCTTGGCTTGGTAGCCCGCCTATGGCAATTATAAGAATCAAATAGAATGCTGCCATGTAAGAAACTTTGATTGACATCTGTTAATGCTTTTGAAACATACTTACCGCCACAGAAACCACAAGAGGCTTTGCAGTAGTCTCTCATGTAATTGTAATACCTGTGGCCTGGTTTGCAGTACCCAATGGCTTTCCATATTGCGCAGTATCTGTGGTCTCCGTAGGTACAGGTTTTTGTGTCTGTTGTGGAAGAGACATGAGATGTTGATTGTTTAAGTTCAAAAAAACTATGACCCATTCCCATTTTTATTCTCGTATTAAGTCCACAACACATTTCTTTTATTTTCTTCTTCTCAATTTCACTCGGTCTATTTTTCATAACTTAATTTTCTGTGGCTACGTACAGTCCATTTTCATCACAAAAAATTTCTTGTCATTCCATTTTGATTCCATATCATCCATATACCGTCGCGTGCCATCTGGAGTGCAATGAGTTTTCAAGGTCATTGTCAAAAGTTAAGTTATTTTGAGATTGTGTTGCAACCTCAGAATCTGATTGTTTAAATTGTTGCATTTATTCATTCTCATTGCCTGAAAAAATGCCATACGACACATGATTGATTCTGATTGGTTTAAAGCTCTTCAAAGGTTTCCAAATGGTACAGAAAACTCGCACTGTGTTAGCAAAAGATGATAAAAATGCACTTCCGAAGCTCCTTGTATGTAAACAGTCCGGGCAAAAGCACTCAATTTTTCTGATTCTCTGGAAGCACCAATCTTGATATTCAAAGTTCAATAAATACATCGTGGAGCAAAATCGCATTTTTTTAATTTTCAAGAACAGTAATATATAGCAAGTAATCGCTCTTGTTTCTCATGTTATTTTTGATATGCAACTCGTCAATTCTTTGTGCTGATAGTTAGTATTCATTAAAATTAAATCCTTATTTCTAGAAATTTTACTCGAGATCGCATTGCTTAGCTAGGTCCAATCACGGCCGTTTGCGTGAGTAACGAGCGACTTCGAAAAGGTTGTAATGAATAATGATAAAGAAAGTTTCTTCTCCGATAACTGCCATTTATTGTTAGAAAAAAACGACCATTCGATTTTTTTTCGTGGGATTCACGCTTTCTTTACCGGCAGTCGTCTTTTTTTAAACGCAATTTGAAGTAGAGTATATCGGAAGAATATGTTGTAGTTTACTTAGTCACCCGTCGCGTTCCGAGTGTAACCTGTGATATATAACTATATATCAACAACAATCTTCTCTGAGCTGATTTAAAAGTCTTGAGAAATGACAGTGGAACTACTTACGTGAACGTTTTCGTAGAGTGTGATGCATTAACAAATCCTTGGCGGTTTTATGTGGCTTCGTAAAACAGGTGGTAAGAGATGCCGCAAGCAGGAGCAATGATAATAAGCCATGCATTTTTGTGCTAACTAGAGTGGTTTAGATTGGGAGGTGTAGAAACAGTTTGCTTTTATAAAAGAGCTTCCTCTACCACCCTAGAGATGCCTTTGTGTCGATTCAGTGAAGGTCCTAGATTGCTGTATATTTTGTTTTCGAAAGCCGCATTTGTACATGCTCGTACGAAAAAATAGCAAACATGAAAATGCCGTATTTATTAAAGATGACAATGTGGTATTGCAACGGTGACAGTGCAACTGTTTATGAACCTTTCAAAGTGGACCATGGCAAGCTTTACTACAATAAACTGTTCACTTATAAAAGAAAACAAACGATTGTTTGAACGTTTGCTTTAGACCCAGATTATAATGCAAACGTATTCCATTCGCAGAACATATAGAATTTGAGAGACAAGATCGCTTTCTCACGAACATCATACAATGAGTCACTCACAGTTTGTGTACACTGAACAAAAACAAACCAAAAGTTGAAAGTGATGCTATCAACACAGGAGAACAAACATTTGCGACGTTTTGCTACAATTTATAGCGAAAAGTGGTTTACTTGTTTTGAGTATTTTCAGCTAGGGGTTTGACTTAGGAGCGATAACATTTGTCTAAAAACATTTCATAAAGGGATAGGTTTCTAGAGAAACTTTTGTTTAGTCGGAAGGGAAATTGAACCACAAAGCAAAAACCATCGTTCAAGGTTTTTAACTCCCTGATTGTCAAGCTAAATATTTTCACACAAAAGATTGTTCTTCACTGAATGAATTAAGGTAGCTTAGCTTGACAATCACGGAATTAAAAACCTCCAATGATCTCTGTGCAAACGGAAAACAATTATGTTTCAAAATTGAAGAAGTATGGTATTCTGACGTTGAAATTACCGTAGTTCAATTTTAAACACATTGTAGCATGCTTATCTGGACAAGACTACTGAGAGCTTTTGCAGAGTGTAGAGATGGGCGCTTATCAGTTTATTACCTGTTTTAACTGTGGGATTTAAGAACATGTTAAATAATTAGACTCTTACTTAATATGTAATACTCAATATTTACATCACCAGATCTTGATTAAAATGTTTACTTTTTTTGCACTTTGAATCAACAAGTAATGAGGTTTACTTTATCGTCAAATATTAAATATTGGAACTTTGTACCCCAACAGCTGTTTTCTGTTCTTTCATGTCGTAAGAAATCAGAAAATGATATTCTAGCGTACAGCCTTGTTTAGATGGAGGGTTGATAAATTGCAAGAAAAAAAAACATGAAATCGAAATTCCTTGGCCTATATATATATAATTTAGTCCATTCAGATGAAAACAGCGCCAAAGGAATGCAAATTCCATCTACCGACTCTCGAAATGTTTTCATTTTTTTCTGATTAACTGTAGCTAAAGCAACGAGGTTCAGTTGGAGAGAAAGATACACAGAAACCTGATAGTTTCAGCCACGTTTTATGATCAGCTTAAAATTAAAAAGGCAAAGAGAATGTCTTCATTTTAAGACACGCTAGAAAGCCTTCCGAAATGCTCTGACAAAATGAGGGATATAGAATTACTCAAATTGCTTCGCACTTAAGGTGAAGAGAATTGTTTTATTCTAATTAATATCTTTTTTTTACTAAAAGCACCTTAAGACCAGTTTTAATCAGATGAGCTTCCTGTACCGATTGCCAAGTTTTATTAGTGTTGAAAGGAAAAAAAAAAACAGTTGTGATCGTAGGTGCCGTAAGTCCACGTGTAGGCGGTAACATTACTGATGACACAGAATAGAATAGAACATAATTTCTGCTCTGCCTTGCCCCTACCAGGTTAATGTAAAAGGTTGAGTCTAGTAAGTGAAAAAGTCACCGTATTAACGGTACTTTATCTACATCTTTAATGTTCTTGCATCAGTCTCTTAGTTGCTTGTTCCGTTATCTCTTCTTTGGAAAATCAAATGTTTTCTTATCTACGATCTCGAGGGAAAAGATGGATTGCCACAACGTGATCGGCCTTAGATTTGAAACCAGACTTGTAGTTATTATTCTCGCACAGTGCTGACTCTTTTCAAAACACGCAATAAGTAAGTGGAACTGAAAAGACCCTTCATGTTTTACTAGGGACGCCCCTTCATGTTTTACTAGGGACGCTTACTTTCATCCATGGAGTCCGGACCTCAACAAAATACTCGCTTCGATGAGCTCTATTATTCATTCTATTATAACTCATTCTAGTTAAAAATGAGCAGCCAGAATCGTTTTAGACGTCACTAGCGTATATACAGTGTTATTTCCTTTAAATACAAGTTAAAAAAAATGATTACCTCTATTAACGCCGTTAATTGTATCCAGTTCCACCTGGAGAAAATTTTGTCCCGCGATAGGGTTAACCTTAGGCATGCTGTGACAAATGTCTTTCAAAACTAACAACAGAAACAAAACGAGCAAGAGAGGCATGTTTTGACCAGATAAACACGCCGTTTTGGGCATACTGCTTAAGTTGATGGAACGCTCCACTTTATTTATTAGAAGAGTTCAAATGAGATACCCGCTTAAATTGCGGATTAACTAAGATGCAAATCTATGCGGCGCGGAAGTGCAAGGAAAACCTTCCATCACACGTTACCATAGCAACAGCTTCCTTCTGTTGCTTAGCTGCAGTTGAGCAATAACAACTGTTCTTATACTGAACAGGAGAAACAAATGAAAGCGGACCGTCACATCAATCTAGCTTTGGGAAAACAAAGTTAGCTTAATCCTTAATTTTAATCCGAAGGTTCTGTTACAACATAAAAAGTTGCATTGTCTCGCCGCTTTATAAAAACTCGATTAATTCAATAGAGCCTCAATTTTAAAACGTGCGGCCGAGGGTCAATTCAATAAAGCTTTTACAAATGCAATTTACCAGTGTAGCTTTTTTTTTTCAAACTCACAAACAATAGCAATAACACTTGTATGAGAGAGAGATAGTTAGATAGATAGATAGATAGATAGATAGATGGATAGATAGTTAATTAAAATAAATACATGGGCAGCCAGAGGCTGAATTGCGTATTTACAAGTAAAACTAAGCCAACAACAGAATAATTTACAATATCTTAACGTAAAAAATTCATACATATAATACATAACATTAAAACCGAATCATTTAGTTGTACTTTAGGCACGATGACACAATAAAAGTAAAATGGGCCGTCTTCTACCTTGGAAGTGCAAAGTGTCGATGATTTCTCAGTGAATATAGAGCCTTATTGGCTTCAGTTAAGAGAACAGCAAGTTTGTTATTATTGTTGCCGATATATGTCCTCGCAATATGAAATAATGGTTGGAATACCAGTTTCATTTAAGTGCTTCATCGTAAGACAGACTGGGGCAAATGATTGACAACGGCCTTTTTTGTACCAGCTCCAACTCACATTGCAAATACTTGGGCAGAGCATAAACGAAAACCGGCGCTGCATATATAAACTAGAATTGATATTGTACATGTGGCATAAAAGAGGACCAAGTCCTTTTATGGAAGCTTTGCCCGTTTAAGCTAGACTAGGAAATGCAAACGTTTAGACGGAAATCGGGAATGGAATAGAACCTGGGTCTCCAGATAACCACTGGGATGCCTTGACTACGAGACCGCTGAACCAACCACAGTGGTAGCACATGCGCAATGAGTTATATTAGCAGCTCATTGACTTATTCACTTTATAGAAGATGTGTGGAATAGTCTCCTCGGACCTAGCCACTTAAAGGCCACATTGTGTATGTGTTGCCAGTGTGGTTGGTTCAGTGATCTAGTGGTTAAGGCTGGTTTAAGGCTGGTTTTCACTACGACGCAAGAATAAGAATTAGCAGAAAACAAAGGAGGACACAAAGGAAATAAGTCAAGCGTATGACACAAGACATCGACATAAGCATAAGACATCGACATAAGACCAAGCATAAGCAAAGTAAAGACAAAGGAACTCTCTTTTTTTTGCTCGGGGCTCCTACGGTGGGTGTCGTCGGTTCCCTCGTGTGGCAAATACAAGAGCCCGCCAGTCCTGACTGTCCTGTGCTGCAGCCACTATCTCACTCACGGTCAGCGGAGTGTCGTTGTTGATGACTTTGGCAATGTAGTCATCATAGAGCCGGCTTTCGCTAGAACGGGTGGTGTGCCCATGACTAGGGGAGTACAGAGCGTACCGACGGATGGGTTCGTCAGCATCTCGACAAACAAAGGATCAAACAAAGAGAAACACCATCCTTTTGTCTCCTAAAGCCTCAATGGACACGTTTTTCTTTGTTTTTATTTGCTTATGCTTGCGTCGTAATGAAAACTAGGCTTTACATTACAGGTTTATATACAATGCGTCAACTGGTAAGAAAAAGAAAGGAAGAAAGTAGGTCAGTGCAAGCATTAAAATCAGGTGACAGGCGCCTACGAGGTCGGAGCAAAAACTCGTTAGTTTTTCAATTGCATTGACTGAGCAGTGTGACAAAATGATTAAGCTTTAATATAGGATTTGTAAGCAGGTTGATCAATAACGTCTATTCTGTTCCTAACAGCGTAACCGGGGTTGGTTACGATTTACCCGACCTTCCTCAGCCGCCACGGTTACACACACGAAACATGCGTTAATTAAACGAGTTGATAAATGCAACTTGTTCTACCGTAAGATAACAGAGAAGCATACTTAAGTGAGTGAACCATTCACTCTTACAAAGGACAAACGCCCACAATATCGCCTTTTCTTTTATCTACGGTGGTAAAACGTACATTTATTAACTCGTTAAAACAACACATTTGTTTGCTGTTTATATTTTCCACCTGCGCAGCAACAGTTTCTTCACAAACTTATCTTATGCATTATTATGCATTATCCCTTGATCAAAAGTATCTATTACGGCATCTAACAACATGCAAATGAAAAATCGTTTAGACGTTTACCCCACAAGTTGCTTTTATTTCTGCATGTAATCAATCTTGCATTTGACAAGAAAACTTAATCATCTACTAAATATAGCATGTTTCGCATAATAATTATATTGAAACGGCTTCTCTGGATCTACTTTTCCTGTTTGCTGCTTATCTTTACGTACGGCCTGGTCAGCGAAATCTGGAATGTAAACTACGATAGTGAAAACACAGAAAATACATAAAACAGGAGCGGATCTAGGAAAGGGGTCCAGGAAGTGCGCATGCCCGTCCCCTTGAGATAACCTGCAGCTATCTAATATTACTAGTATTCTGAAAAAAAAAGAGAACAAAAAACTATTTGATTTATTGGTTTATTGGTTTATTTATTGGCCTCATCCACACTAATGTGTTTTGAAAAGTCGTCTACGTTTTCATTTTGGCAAAAACAAAGCAAAACATTTTCATCCACACTAGCGTCTTCGTATCGTTTTCACCTATACAGACTAAAACGTTCAAAAATGATAAAAACGATTAAAAACGACTGGGCAGGTGTTAGATGTTCGATTTGGACCGGAACCGATTGCATGTGACGCATTTTAGGTCACCGTTTTCACCTGTCCACACTAGAAACGGAGCGTTTTCAAAACAATGCGTTTTAAAATGTTTCCATATTGGAGAGCGTTTCATTAAATCGATGCGTTTTCATCTGAAAACGCATCCGTTTTCGAGCGTTTTAGTGTGGCCGGAAGGCCAAAACGCATCGTAAAGTGTGCGTTTTGTACAACTCGGTCTAAAATTGGATTTCTCAGAGAACCTCAAATTTGTCGTATTTTCTTAAGCCGCAAGACGTTTAAAAAAGTGGCTGTAAGCAGTTTGATGTGGCACAGGAAAAGAAGAAGTGGTTTCCAATTAAAATCTAAATTTGTTCATGTTTTGTTATTCTTCTCTGAATTTATAGCGGCCATTCTTCGTGACCTTCATCACAGTTAGAAATTCGAACGTGGGTCATACTTACCTAAGATACTGGGTTCACGTTTTCAGAGAATTGTCCCAGGATATTCCCCTGCGGGGAATAACGAGCTACTAAGTAGGTCTCGGTAAGTCCGTTATTGTTAGTGAATGCTTTAAGTGCAGCTCCCACGCTGATTGTCCCGTTCCAAACAACCTAGTGGGCAAACAATTTTTACTTGGATAAAGAAAAAATTAATTACATATATACGCTTAAACAGCAATGTAGCTAAAAATGACTTTAAGCTGCGGTTTGTTATCGTATTAATTGGCTTCAAAGAAGATGTATGATGAGAAGATGTAACTACTCAGCTCGCTTTGTTTGTTTCTCTTCTGGGTAGTGTTTTGGCAAATAAAATGGTTGGTTGTAGATGACTATCTCCAGCAAGAATCCAGGTATTGACTTAACACGAGCTAGAGTGTTTCAACGCATATAAAATACCAGGAAGGCAGTTAGAAACACAACGCGTTGTGGAATATTTTTTGTTGACATTTGAGGTAAAAGAATTAATTAATTACACAAATCAAATGAAAGTTGTATTGGTAACGACACGATTTCCATATCGCTTCAGAAACAGGAATGGTGGCGGTGTATGCTTTTATATTAAAACTTCTTTTAACTTTGTAATAAGCCGTGACTTAAATTTAAATGATCTTGCGAATTTATGTTTAGAATTTCAAAAACCATGCTCTAAGCCATTTCTCGTGGTGACTTGGTATAGGCCTCCTTGTACTTCGGTCGAAATTTTCTCGCATTATGAGACCCTTATCGGTAAATTAGATTCTCTAGGTCTTGAATATTATCTGATGGGTGACTTGAATTGCAATCTGACCTCTACCCAGTTCGACTATAACACACGCTTACTTTCTTAATTTCTTATTTTTATGGACTACAGCAACTTATAACTGAACCAACTCGTATTAATGAATCATTATCGTCGTTAATTGATGTAATATTTACAAACTGCATTAACAGGGTAGTCTGTTCAGGAGTTTTGCATATTGGCATCAGTGATCACAGCCTTATTTATGTTTATCGTAAACTGTTTCCGGAGTTTGCTTTAAAAGGCATCACACTAAAACTTTCAGATAATTTTTGTAATTTTAACAGAGAAAACTTTCGCAGTGATATTTCGCGACGGGATTGGTCCTGTACCAGTCATGATCCGAACCTTTTGTGGGCTGAGTGGAAAGCTAATTTTTTTACTACTGTAAACAGCCATGCTCCAATCAAAACAAAACGTGTTAGATCGGCAAGGTTCCTTGAATGACATCAGACCTGCGGAAAGGTATGCGCGATCGTAATGGGGCCAAACAGAAAACTACAAGGTCTAATGATCCTTTATACTGGGCTGGAAAGCCGTAAAAACCTAGAACAGAAGTTTATCGTCCAACTCGGTTCTCTTAATCCCTACGGTATCAACGAACGTTTCTCATTTATTTAATCATTTATCTAATTTATTCATTTCCATTCACACACTGCTATGGTTCCACCAATAGCATAGCTCCAAACTTCTCTGTAAACTGTACGTAACCCACAATCCTCTCATTCGCTTGGACGAAGCACTAACGCTCGAAGCGTGAGCACCCTCCTTTTTACCTTACGGTGATATAACTTACTTTATAAATTCGTTTGATTATCCCAATTTCTTGTGTACAAAGGGCTACGTAATATCATCGCATTATGTTAAAGCATTTTTTCAGTCTAATGGCGATTTACGCAAAACCTGGCAAATTATTTAATGAACTCACGTCCTGTCAGAAAAACAATGCGTCTGTGAAAGAATTAAAACTAAACGAGAACTCGATAACCAATTCTCACGAGCTCTCCAGTGCATTTAACGCCAGTTAAGGATAAAGGAACAACCAAGGCACAAGCGAACACTGAACAAAACGACTTTACTCGGGGAATAACAACTTGACAAGAGTAAACTAGAAAAACAAGATGGCCGACCCAGGGTCGGTCACATGACTAACAATATGTACCGCTGACCGGTACTGGCGTAATGATAACTTTTCAACAATTGGAACCAAACTTGCTGATGAGGTAGCCCTTGTTACTGATACGTCGAGCTATGCTGATTATATTGTTGGCAATATTTTCTTCTCTTAAACAAATTATCTAAATCCAAAGCAACGGGTCCGGATAATATTTCTGCCAAACTAATTCGGGAATGTGCAGATCTTGTCTCGATTCCTTTATATAACATTTTCAACAAGTCTTATTCCCAGATGATGGAAATGCGCTAGGGTGACGCCATTATTTAAACAAGGTGAAGGAACTGATGTGAATAATTATCGGCCGATCTCTGATAATAATAACAATAAAACTTTATTTAACAAGGGTATAACATAGTTTACTGGTTCCCCAGTAGCTTACAATATGGTCCTTCCGAAACATTTCAGATCAAATCAATTCAAATCAAATCAAATGCTGGTTTTTGTGGAGAGATGAAAACCGCAGTATCCGGAAAAAACCCTCTCGGAGCAACAAACTCAGCCCACATATGACGCCGAGTCGGGAATCGAACCCGGGAAACATTGGTGGAAGGCGAGCGCTCGAACCACTGCGCCATCTCTGTTATCTCGGATGTTGCCGACTGCCCTTGTTAGCGGTTCAATTGCCAGCGGTTCAAATTATTAAAACCCAATTCCTTTCGAACAGTTGCACGTGCTTTTTCCCCCTTTGAGTTGTGAGCTGCAATCGCCCAGTTTTTGGAATTTGACCGAATATGTATCATGTAATCTCTTTGGCATTTCGAGTAAATAAAGTCAACTAAAGGTTAATTCTACACATCGACCTAACAAACCCAGTAACAAGTGAGGATGAGCGTGACTTGGAATTCAGCGAAATGACCGTGGAGATAGAAGTTAATGAGCCAACAACAAGTGAATTAGTAAGAGCAGTAATGAAGCGATTGGAGAATGGCAAGGCTCCGGGAATTGATTCAATCACAGCCGAGCTTTTGCAAGTAAGTGTAGGTTTTTCAGCACAAAAGTACATCAACTGATAGTGAAAATATGGAGAAAGGAGACAATCTTGGAATGCTGGAAGAGAGGCCTCATTATCAAGCTAGCAAAGAAAGGAAATCTCACAGAATGTGACACAAGAACTCAAGAGGTATAACCCTACTGTCTCTTGTTAGCAAGATTCTCAGAAAGGAACAAGCAGCTCAGGTTACAGGAAAGGAAGAGGAACCACAGACCAGATATTTATCTTGCAGAATATCATCGAACAGGTAAATGAATGGCAAGCTGCCCTATACTTGAACTGCATAGATTTTGAGAAGGCTTTCGATTCCATACATCGAGAAAGCCTATGGAAGATCATGAAGAAGTATGGTATCCCAGATACGATTGTGAGAATGGTGAAGCTATTTTATGATGACTTCAAATGTACAGTAGAAGACCATGGAGAAACCTGTGAGTGGTTTGACATTAAAACGGCCGGGTGTAAAGCAAGGATGTAATATGTCGGGGTGTGTTTTTGTTCTTAATTGGACTGGGTGATGAGAAGAACAGTTGGGAAAGGCGAAAATGGCATTACATGGAAATTTACATCTAAACTGGATGACTTGGACTTCGCAGATGATGTAGCGCTGCTCTCTTCCACCAAAACATCAAGATTGAAGGATGCATGAAGCCAGATGAATGGATCTCAAAATCAACAGAGAGAAGACGAAGATGATAAAAGATCAAATCAAGAAACAAGGAAAGGATTACCATCATGGGGAAAGACATCAAAGAAGTTGACGAGTTCACACACCTGGGAGCTACAGTTTGCAAAGAGGGGGAGGCATGAAGGACTTGCAATTGAAGAACAGACTCTCGAAAGCCAAGGGCACATTCATCCGGTTGAAAAAGATCTGGGGCTCTAGAAGCATCACGAGAAGAACAAACTCAGCTGAGATTGAGTATAATACCCTTGTAATACCAGTTATGCTGTATGGATGTGAAACGTGGAAAATGAACAAGGGGAATGATAGGATGGTAGATGTCTTTAATAATAAGTGTCTGCGAAAGATTTTGCGAATTAATTGGCAAGACAATATTAGTACAGGAGAGTTGCTGGATACAGCAGAGATAAGGTCAGTGAGTAAGGACGTGAGGAGGATAAGGTGGAAGATGATTGGCCATATCCATCACATCGACAGCAACGTGGGACTGACATTGGCACCAGAAGGGAAAAGGAGAAGGGGAAGACCAAAGCCAACATGGAAATGTACGGTAGAAAAGAAAAGGAGAGAAGCAGGATGGAAGACGTGGGGAGAGGCAAGAGCTGTCGCAGCGGTCAAGCAAAGGTGGAAAAGCTCCGTGGAGGGCTTATGTGCCAAAGCTCACTTTGAAGATAGGTAACAGGTAAGAGGATCTCTGTTATCTCAGTAATAGCTTAAGTGT
Organism: Ricordea florida; assembly: GCA_949710005.1. Taxonomy (NCBI): domain Eukaryota; kingdom Metazoa; phylum Cnidaria; class Anthozoa; order Corallimorpharia; family Ricordeidae; genus Ricordea; species Ricordea florida. The sequence goes on from OX453277.1 coordinate 25,543,457, forward strand.
TCGAGAGAATAGTGTACGATCAACTGTATAGTTTGAAGAGATTATCACTAACAAACAATCAGGTAATCGCTATTTGCACTCGGCTGTCACTGCTCTTATTGAAGCGACTGATAGCTGGGTTTTCAATATAGATCGCGGTAATGTAAATGCAGTAGTTTTCCTGGACTTGAAAAACGCATTTGATACCGTTGATCATGATGTTCTCTTAGCTAAACTTTGTATGGAATACAGGAATCCGCTGATGATTGGTTTAAGTCATATCTAAGTAACCGTACTCAGAAATGTGTCGTTAACGGTTCGCTTTCTAAAGTTTGTTCTCTGGGCTGTGGGGTCCCTCAGGGAACTATACTTGGCCCTCTCTTATTTTTGATCTATATCATCGATTTGCCAAATTGTTTATCGTTCTGCCAACCTAGGATGTATGCAGACGCCACTCAAATAACTTGTGCTAGCACAGACTTACACTCAATATAAACTAGTCTGACTTGTGATTTAAAAATAACATCCACAAATGGCTTCTCTGCAACAAACTTACTCTGAATACGACTAACACTGAGTTTATCTCAATTGGTTCTTGGCAAAAACTAAGTACTTTACCTGAATCAATTAAGCTTTCGATAGATAATGCTCCTATAAAACAAGTATATCCTCTGCGAAATCACTTGGGATTCTTATTGATGATAACATGATATGGCATAGTCATATCGACAAACTGTCCAAAAATATTACCTCCGTCATTGGTGCCATAAAGCGAATTAGACCTTTAGTTCCACCAGATAGGCTACATTACATCTACAATGTCTCAATACAACCCCATTTTCATTACTGTACTATTGTCTGGGGGAATTGCGGCAAAACGCTCTTCGAAAAATTACAAAGCTTCATTTACAATCGTGCTGTCCGCTGTTTGACTCCCTCCTCCTATGATACTGATAGGTACTTGTTACGACAGGTTGGATGGAAAGACCTGAATGCCCAACATCAAATTCATGTAGCTTCAATGGTGTTCAAAGCTCTTAATGATTTGGCTCCTGACTACTTATCCTCTATGTTTACTGAGCCGAGTGCGTCAGGATATGTCTTAAGAGACTCTATATACAAACAAATCAAATGTCCCTTTGCCCAGAACCAAGTGCCTATTTAGTAAAAAGGAGTTTTAGTTGTAGAGGTGCAACTCTCTGGAACAGTCTACCCAGCAATCGAACACAATCTCTAGATCTTTTAAGCAACTATTAGACCTTTTTTTAGTTAATTACTTTATATACACGGCATCCATAGAAAACAGGTCTAGTTTTGAGTAGTATTTTTACTAAAGAGACTTTTAAGGTGTGCATATATTGTTATAACGAATAACTATGTATTTGTAATTCTTATTGTAATTGAATGGTTGGATTTTTACCGTGTTAAAATAAAGAGTTTGATTGATTGAATAAACTAGACGTACAACGGCGCAAACACGGGCTTCCCACGGGCTTCTTCATTGCTTGACGCAATGGTAGAAAGCTTAGGGCTTACTTACGCAGGGTAGGATTAGTTCCTTTGATTCTAACATTTGTGATTTTTCAAACAATACTCGTGCTAATTTGTTGTTTGTTGCATTTCTTTAGAGCCTCTGAAGATGAGGCTTCTAGTTGTCGACAATTTTTTTTAATTATCGTTATTTGTCGCACCCTTTAATTTGTTTTTTTTTTCCATTTTGGTTTGCAGGTTCTGAAGCGAAAGTGGACAGTAGAAAAATTAACAATTAATTAAATAATAAATAATAAATAAATAAATAATTAAAAATAATTAAAATAATTAAAATAATTAAATTAGTGGAAAATTAACACAGTGAAAGTTTGTGTTGAATGTAAAGTGGGGCAGGTTTCTTGGTTGCAAAACAAAAACTAACGCCCAACCAAGCCCATTTTAAACTCAGGTATTCTCACGGACGCCCGAGCAATCAACACAAATCACTAAGTCAATTTCAGCACCCTATTATCCTTCTGCAATCTAGAAAAAATCTAGCAGCAGCATCCTCTAAAACAGTTCCAAGTAAGCATTCAAACCTGTGTAAAATGGCCGATATCTGGACCAGAATTGAATTCAGCCTTTGTTTCCGGTGGATTGTCGTAGTCGTAATCGTCAATTTCGCTGTACCTGCGTTCATTAAAAAGAGCAAAGCATTTAACCCTCACATTCTTTGCCAATATTGATTTTCGTCGATGGATTTCTTGTCTTCAATGCCACGCCAGCCAAAACAAAATTCAGAAACCATTTAATAGTTATTTAAGTCCCGAATCTGGGTATTAAAAGAATATCAATATTCGAACAGCCTCGCCAAAATACACGTCCGTTATATCTGCTACATTTTAAAACTCCAGAGCCTACTATTGCTTTCTTTGTTGTTGAATAATTTCAAAATCATGAAGCATCGGTGATGTGTTGCACCAGTTGCCCATAAACAGAAGCGTTCTTATATGTTGGGTGACGCCCCTAGCGCTGTAGCAAATGTGGCCACACATATCGGTGAATATGCACCGATAATCACTTTGCCTTCGGCGAATAATTGTTAAATATCGTATTTTGTTACCAGGACTCCACAGCGTCCAAGCAGGAATATGCACCTCCAGAGCTATACCCCCAGAATAGGTTTTCTCCTTCAGAGATGCCCGGCTCGTGGTAAAAGGAATCTGTGATAGCCAAATGGTCGGCCCAGTCCTTTGCATCTTGAGCCAGTGTGTTATCCCACACTAGTGGAGGCGCTCCATGCAAGTCACGCTTTTGATTGTGGGCATTTAGACAGGAAGTTGGGTCGACTACAAGTCAAGAATAAAAAAGAACATATTGCGGGAAAACGGCTCATACTGTGCTTGAAAATAATTACCACCACCGTAGGCTCTTACTGCTTCCATCCTACTTCTACCAACCCGGTCCTAGCGAATCTATGTCTTTTTAAGGTTTGTTTATGTGCATATATATCGTATTAACCATGCCATAAAAAACAACAACAACAAAAAAAAACTTCCTTAGAAAATATAAGACTAAGCTACCCTGTAAAATTATTGTTCAAGAACGATACTGGTAAAAAGTGTAGTAAGGAGGACTGAAATTTCTAGCGCACTTTGGATTGAAGGAATCGTTTCCTAATTTATAAAAGCAAAAATGGACCAATACGAATGCAGTACTTACCAGCTGGGGGTGGTGTGGGTGGCACTAGGAATAAAATAATAAAAAAAAGCAGCTTAGAGGATATACATGCATTAAAACACTTCCTGATCAACTGCTTATCGGTATTTTTGTATTTTGTTTCTCTTTGATCCTTTAAACTATGAAAATTTGAAATCTTTTACCTTAAATTCTTTGCTATTCTCATCACATTAAATCCGGACCTCCCCCTCCCTAACCATATCTTCTCCTCAATCACACTCTCTCCCCAATCCACCTCCTCTTTCCCCAATTCCAGATGTATCAACCTTCAGTCCAAAAATCTAATTGGGAGCTTAAGGACACGCGTTTCTGAGACGCGGATGGCAACCGGAAGAGAACATTACGCGTGCCAGGTCAGTGGTGTCTCCCAGATTTCTATAGTGATGATCTCTAATGGAGATACTAATCATTTTAAATGTGGTTGTGTGAAGACAAGTTAAAAGGGGAAACAGCTCACTTCCGGTTGCCGTCCGCGTCTCAAAAACGCGCGTGCTTAAGCTCCCTATTGTTAGCTCTATACGTGGACAGTCATGAGTGGTTCCTTAAGTCCATCTCCCTTTTCAATCTTCTTGTTCTTACTAATGACAGTTGCTTCTGCCAAGTACAGGTGAGAATAAACTAAAGCATAACTGCGCAGGCTCTGGTTGAAATAAAAGATTTACTTCTGAGTTATAGTGAGTTCACGGTCTCTTAAAAACACAGAGCTATATAATACATGATTTGTTCCAAACAGTATTATAGATTTTCTTAGTTAAAGGGGATTTAGCCCAGAAGAGGAACAAGTTGTAAACGAATATGCACCCAAGACACTGCAAAAACCGGTGCGACGCTCTACCAGCTGAAGTAAACCAGCCCTTTACGCTGGGAGAAGGTCAATAGTGGGTTCAATTGGGTTTATACTGATGGGGTCAAATCCGCAATAACGTTCTGACTGAAGTACAAATACATGACTCAATTCATTTATGCTCAAAATTGTCAGCACGAAATTATATGGTCATGTGGGTATTGCTCAGCCAACCTACTTTGACAAAATCCACAAGACGCTTCGCAGTTTGATGTCACATATTGGTAATAAGGACTGCTTGGATCGCAGGATCCTTGAGCGGCAAAATAAGGGCATCCATCGATCTGATCTCCTCCTCCTTCAGCGCAAACTGGGATTGGATGAAATCAAACCAGCCCCCAGTTAAAGACCTTGCGTCACTATTGGAGGATCATTGCTTACAAGGATTGCCTCATATGATAGAATTTCTTACTTCACTACAAAATCATGTTCACAATTTCTCATCTAACTGCGTAATCCAAAGTAAGAGTTCGCGTATGTTCTGGTTCTGGCATCAATAGGCACGACAATTTGTATTTTTTTGCTTTTCGATAGCTCGATGTATAGCAGGAGCCCATTTGCAGGAGCGTCATTCTCCCATACTGGGTCTGGCCATCAGCACAGTCGCAAAGGTGTCTATTTTTAGATTTCCTTTTTCCGCGAAACAAACAAAGGGTGTCTTTTCTGACCAATCACAATGTGAGAGTTATTACGTCACTGACAAAGTAACGTGCAAGAAAACGCTGTATGGCTCACACTGAATACTCATAAGACTGAAGGAGCTCAATTAATACGATGCCGGAAATTCAAACACGGTTTGTGGCTTAGTAATTACTTTTATTAAATTTGCTTTTATTGCACGATCGGCTTCTTTATCGTTAAGACAGGAATGGTTTAAGCTGTCTTGGACCACGTAAGTACGGAAAACGGACTGTGCCAATAGTTTTTCCGCCATATTTTTCGCTTCTGGTCTTCGCAGTCATCATGGTAATTGCTTTTCGTGGGAAATCGGGATCCAAAAATAGACACTTTTGTGACTGTGCTGATGGCAGGATGTACCGTACAATCACGCTCCTGGTAATGGGCTCCTGTGTATAGTAAGTACTTTGTAAAATTTGATTTCCGTTTGACCAGAGACCTTTTCGTAAGAGTCGGGGTGATAATCTATAAACGGGAACGTTCAATGCGTACCTCGTAACATAATCAGTGTCGCTTTTTGACGGAAAGCTTGAGCTTAGCGCATGAAGAAATACTTATTGTATATAAAAAATATGTTTTTAATTGTCTGTAACTGTATTTTATTGTAGGAGTCATCCACTAAATTAACCTTTGCTGTTTGGATGATCCCAACTCGCTCCCTATTTTGTTGTTACATTTTCTTCTTTTATTCCTCAGCTGTTTAGTTGCCTATGTAAATTTAACCTATATATCATGTCAAACTGAGTTGAGTCATCTTGTCTTACAGTATACCCATAGCTCTCTCCGCTGGATCATATTAATCACTCAAAACGTTCTCTTTTGACCTCGTAGCGCAAGCTATTAAACTTTGTATTTGTATATATATGAGAACGACATGGATATCTAGTTGGGATTGGCTAAGTGTGAATATACACACTGCACTTACTTGCTCTTTTTTCTATAAAGCCAGCATCAGATTTTGGCTCGCGAACTTTTGGAAAGGCAGGGAAAAGACGAGCAGCTTCTCTGCATAACAGCAAGGACACTACAACAAAAGCAGTGCAAAGCATGGACATGATGTTCTTCACAAAAAAGACAACCTCTTTCTTTGGAGCAACAAAATTGTATGACACCAAAAATTACTTTGGAGTCTTCTTATAACAAAGCTCGTGGGAAAGAGCTATGTGTCTTTGATCTTTTATTGTTTTTTTTTCTTTTACCCCTTTTTGTATTGGACGAGAACATGCCACCTGCCATGTGTTTAAACTACATATAAACGCTCCTTAAGGTAAACAAAAGTTACTAAACTTTTGTTCCTAGGGAAACACATGCCAGCAGATAATCAGGTCTTCCATATTTTAACTGCGCAATATCAATAAATGTCAGTAAAGTCGAACAAATATTGTTAGAAGTATGGTTTTAACTATTTTACATATTTCGGTTTCTTTCAATTTTGTACAAAACGTGCAAATTTGTAACACGTTCCATCAATAAACGGAACTTTGTAACCTTCTTTTTTTTATAATTGGGAACGAAATTCTCAGATATGATGTCCCACCTCCGCACAGTCATCATTCTTTTGAAGTTTTTAGAGTCTTGGTAAAACAAATCTCTTTTCCCCTAAGTACCTGTCATCAATTGCTTACTGTCAGCACGACATTATAAAGAAGCGCATATTTAGATTTCTATTGATAAAAAAGGTTAAATAAACCTTTTCAGTAACAATGCAAGTTGATAGAATATCTATTGAATTCTTAAAAACAAATAAACTCTATTATGATGATAATATTCACTGTTGATATTAACAAACGGTAACACCAAACGACTTCATCCGACACGATGAATGTTTAGCACTGTGTTTCTAAATGCAATTATGAAAGTGAAATGTGAGGAATTTAAACAGTTTAAGAAGTAGGGAGGCCTCAACTAAAATAAATACCAAGGAACTCGTTTCTGAAGAATCTGGTGCAGCATGGGTGGGAAATTAAGACTCAAAAACTGGTTGATCAAAACAGTTGGTGAGGTAAGTTTACTAGTGTAAAGTTTAAAGTGGGCTGACGTTTAGAGTGTCAACCATTTATCAGAGCGAATGCCATCGTTGTAATGTCGCTCTGACGAAGAGCAAACCCTCTAGTTTGTTCCACTAGACCTTGCCTTGATTGTAGGAAAGGAAAAGCTTTGCTCTGTTGCACGGCAACTAACTTGTTGCCACAATAATAAATATAGGCAACTAAAAGATATTAAACGGAACAAAACAATACAATGCAAACAGTATTATAGTCTTAAAGCTTGTCTTTGTAGTGGTGTTTACGAATAATATTACCATAACAGTAATCAACTAAATCTCCCGCTTGTTCTCAATAACGGTATCTTTCAGTACACAGTTCATTTCAAATATTGATCACAAGAGGCTGGTATAAATCATATCTTCAACAGCTGGCATTCCCTGTTGAGTTGCGTTGTTTTTTTTTGTGGTAATTCGCAGCTCTCAAACATCTTGTAGCTTCTAACTTACTCTTTTGGGGGGACATGAGGGGGATCCAAATAACCGCAATACCGCATGGACAAAAGTAAAAACACCGCAATCACACAGGAAAACTGCAAAACCACAAGCGGTTGGTCCCAAGAGAAAATAGTGGAAGCGCAACAAGACATGCATATTTGTCACCGTTTACCGCGACCTACAATTCCAAAAACGCAGAACGCTTAATTTTTCAAAACAGTAATACATGTATGTACCTTATTATCAAATAAAAATCACTTTAAAACCGCAAATAGCGCAAAACCGTATTACCGCAAACATTTACGTCCACCTCTTCTTCCTAAAATTCTCGCCTTGATAACTTTTTCTCAAAAAGCTCCACCTAAAAATAACGATAAGCGTCACCCCGACCAAAAAGAAAAAAAAACATTGTAGGACTTTAAGTTAACAAGGGCGAAGCTTCTGGGACCTATAGATAACAAATCTCTAGTCTATTTTCAGGATTTAGTCAATTGCGGCTTCTCTAACTTTCCATGTATCAAGTTCTTTTTGAGAACTAAGGAATGCCTGTAGCCTAGTATTTGTCGATTCCATATCACCTCAAATTTTCCAACAGAGTTTAAACAATGATCATTTCGCGTCTTTTTTTACAGAGAGCAATGAAGCTTACCAGACTGCATTTTGCACGTTCAGATTGATTGTACTTTAATTTTCATTGTTGTTGCTGTCTAGTACTATTTCCTGATGCTGCCATTATAGTTTGACATAGCTCCCTCTTCAGTTTTTTCAATTCTAACGTAATTAAGTAGCACAAAATTTAATAAGAGTTTTACAAATGTGCTGCAGGAAATCTCTCTTTTCAAATGATAGCCTTACAGCCCACGTCCAACTTATGTTAACATATTCTCGGCGTATTTCCAAAGCCCCCAATTTCATTTGTTTTTGTGTTTGATGAGCGATGTTTTGTTCGTTTGAACAGCCGTATCAAACAAGTTTGGCGCGCGCATGCGTACCACGCCTGCTCGGCAGCTAATATTCCTATATTGTGGCCCATAGTTCTTTGCTTATGGAGTTTGAGCTGTGTTGATCAAACATGTGTTAACCGTTTGGCCACTCAGTGCAACGTGGGTGGTAAGGTGGTATGGCACCTTCGACGGAAGCCACCACCCAAGCCGACAGACATCCTGACAATTGCTATTTACAATGGGCATGCGTTTGTTATCAAAGGCTTTGCAAAGTGAGCAAAGACATAAGTTTGCATTCATTGTCGAGCAAGATTCACAAAAGTGTCGAATCTTCCACGACACACCGAGAGGTGTTCCCAGGGGAAGACGACCATCGATTGCCCAGGCGTAAGAGTCGAAGCACCGCAGACACCCCATGAGAGGACATTCTATCCAAAACATACAGCGTCTCTCACGTCTCTAGGGTGGCTGGAGTGCCAGGCCAAGCGGCGAAGGATCCACATTCACCACGCAGGATGTGGGCACGGCGGTGAGCGCTGGGTAGGGGGTACCCCAGTGGACGGGTGCGACCCCAACACAAAGAGGTGTATAAATACCACGGGTGTGACTGGCACGGGTGTCCCAAGTGTTTCCCCGATGACTGGAAAAGAATTATCGTCCATAATAATGTGATGCGAGAGGACCGGTATAGAGCGACTGTAGAGCGAACAAGAGCGATACTGAAGGCCGGGTATACCGTCGTTGAGGCTTGGTCGTTCGAAGTGGGGAGCTTGGGTTATACCCATCTGCAACCCCAAACACGCAGCTACCCGCACACGGTCTTGTACGACTTAGAGGCTCTTACGGGAACAGGAATCAGTGGAAGGAGCCGACAGGGTATACTCACGATCGACAGCGCGCACGTGCCAATCTCAGTGAACGTTGGGGACACCCTCGAACGCGAGCCTACGCGTATATCTATGCGTTCATGTATATTTGAGTTCATGCCTGGCCATGTGGAACTACTCCCAATAAAGCAGCGCGCCATGGTCGAGGACTGGTCTGATCAGGTGCCTGTCTGGCAGTTACGATCTGAACCTTACCAAGGAGCAGTCCGAGGCGTGCCTTGCTGATACAACCGAGAAAGTCAGATTGGCGAAAAAGGGGAGCAAGATCATATTCCTGCTTACCAATGGCTTCCGTTTCCTCTACATAATGAAATAACTAGGGCCAGGTACCAGCTTTGAGAAGTGGGTGAAAGCCAACGAATTCACGACCGCGAAATCGTGGTTCCCGTACGTGTGGTTCGACTCCGCGGAATAGATGGCGTGGTACTCTAAATTGAAACGCTCGTTTGTCCTGAAACTCTCTGAATGGAAAATTTGCTAGAGAGTATTCAGGGAGAACTTTTGTGGATTGGTTAAGGTACTACAACAACCTCGATGTGACCCCAGGCTTAGAAGCCTTGGAGAGGATGTGCGTTTTTTATACTGAGAATGGGATTGATATTGTGAAAGACGCAGTGGGAATCCCAGGTGTGAGTATGTTTTATCTTTTTCGTGGGACGGTCGAGCGTGGTATGGTGATGTACAGTCCAGGTAAGGAAGAATATGGGATGGAGAAGGAGGCTGTTCTTGGGGACCCAAACGTCGTGTTCGCGCGGTGTGACGAAGTCGAGGCCACGAGTATAAGGGACGGACCATTAGAAAGGTGATGGGTGGGGGGGGGGTGGGGAATTTTCAGCTTGCACGAATTTTTTTTTCACTCGCTGCTTGTGCAGGAATCTTTTTTTTCAGGTGAACCCCTCTGCACGATTTTTTTTTACTACCTGTGAAAAAGTCACAATTGGACCTTCCTTCTGCATGAATTTTTTTCTTTACCTTCTTCTTTGCATGAATTTTTTTCTTGGCATTTTCCCTTGCATGATTTTTTTTTGGTTCTTTCCCCACCCCATCACTTTTCTAATGGTCCGTCCCTAAGGTCGCATTGGACAGCAGAGTCGAGTCTTTGTAAGCGCATAGTTGGCTACAAGGTCAACGCTCTTTACTTGTAAACCATGCTCTGGGACATTCCTTGAGGGAAAGGGAAGGTTGTTTGAAGGCTCGAAGGCTCGAGGCTGGGACCTGGTTCAAATTCGCTGTAGTGGATATAGAGATACCAAGGTCCCTATGGCCGAAGTTCGAGGAGATATGCCCGTTATTCAACAACAAAGAGATACCTATCGAGGCCGTTCCACAACACATGCTTGATTATATGAGACGCAAAAAGGAGGACCGCCTACGAAGCCGACGACATCCACCAGATTATCTTTATTAAGAATTGTGGGGAACGTTTCTAAAGAAACTGGTGCTCCGTCGGTGGGGAATTGAAGCACAACAAAATGGGATAATCAAACGAATTGATAAAGTAAGTTATACCACCGTAAGGTAAAAGGGAGGTGCTACGTTTCGAGCGTTAGCCCTTCGTTGGAGCGAATCGTCGCACCTCCTTTTAAGTTACGGTTGTATAACTTACTTTATCAATTCGTTCGATTATCCCAATATTTCTTCTTCATCAAGAGCCTGCTGGACTACTCGGATGATTATGCAAGAAGCGCGGCGCACCTACAACACAACTGTAACAGCCGGCGTCGGAACAAACGCCGGAAACAAAGAGCACACGTACGGCACTTTCACATGCGGCCAATGCAGTCGAAACCCTTATCCCACTCAACCGCTACTCGTTCTTATAGGAGCTCCAAGACAAGCTGTTGATTGCCGCCCATGCACGTTGAATTTGAGTTTGTGCTTCAGGAGGACAATGAGATGATCTTCCAAAATTGACCGTAGCGGGCATAGGATTGTTGTCCGGAAGCTCGAACTGTGAATTCCGCGGCTGAAGCTGACCTTGAAAGGGCAGAAAATGGTTAATAAGGCCTTCCTGAAACCGACCAAGTGGAGTTTCTTGCAAGAAAGGCTACACCCCAGTCCAAGCCGAAGAGACGCAAGCGGCGCCTAGTTGATAACGGCCGACGTCCAGGACCCCAAGCATGTCTTTATCATCCTTACAGCCGTTTGACACGTTTAAACTCAATGCTGCCAGCGACAACTCGATGCTGTCCTCATGCCGTGTACAGTATGGAACCGACTTCTTCCCCGGGCTAGAGTATGTGGTGTAAGCACCAGACCATGGTTGAGTGGAGACGTTCCATAGTATGCTTAATTTATTGAAATTGCAGAGGTTATCCGAACACATAAATGACGATTATGATGATTATGAAGCTTATGGTTCGACTGAAAAGCAATAGGTTAAGATAACACTAAGAAACTGGTGAACTAACTGAAAATCACTGAAAGACTGACACTTACAAATACTCCTCTGATCCAGTAGAGCGAAGAAAATCAGGATATAACGAACAAAACGGTAGCAAAAGAAACAAACAGCAAAGAGATCAAAGCACGAGGCGGTTGTGTAACCCATATGAAAATTGATACCAATCACATGGTTGCGCCATGGGCTAACGCAAAGTCACGCGTGCTTACAATAAGGCGTGTAAATATAATCAAACAAACAAAGCGAGACGTTTGAATCTAACATGCGGGTGACGTCGAATTGCAGATCCTTAACGACCTAATGGACTTCCAATACCGGAAGAACGACTACAACTCAGGCGTTCAGTTGCAAATCGCCAACTTTGCGAGACTCTACCCCATTACGTTCTGCGATCTCAGTGAGTCCAAGGGGAATGTCACTGGTGACCCAAGAAGTCAAACTTTGCATTATCGGCTAGCACAAGCGGCTGCCAATGATTATATCATCTATGCCGCGGTACTTAATGAGCAAGAGTTCGTACTGAAACAGGTAGGCAGCGAATTGATCTCGTCTGAGTGCGAAAAAATTAGTTGGTAAAAAAGGGAAGGCCTAGGTTTCGAGAGGTCCAGATTTCCAAAGTTGACTTGCGGCGTTGGTGTGACTACCTCAGCATCCTCATCAAAGGGACATTCTCTTGCAACGAAATGAGAGCCTTACACTACTCCCCCCCTTTTGCATCATCAACATGGGTTATTTCGGAAGTTTAGGCACCCACTGGGTCTGTTGCTGGCGCACAGGCCGCGGTGACTACGAGTACTTCCACTCCCCGTAGGAGTGGGAACTGGAGTTGAAGAAGGTTTTCCTTCGCAATGATAACCAACTACAGTCCATCAAGAGTGTGAGGTAAAATAGGTAAAGGTAAAGACAAAGACACGGTATTTCCTTCAGGAATTAACAATATTTAATTAAAGAAATCTAACTACCTAACTAAATCAATTATTGAAATATATTACTGATAAAACCTGCTTTACAAGGAAGCCATGTATAAAAACAAAATGAAACTTAGATAAGACTACAATGAAATTAACTAATTCTTTAACTTACAATAATTAGTGCAGATCCGGAGATGTGGAATAGCAAGGTTACAGTCATTATCTCTTGGGATATAGGCTAAAGTTTCGGAACATAGGACAAAGCGCGAACTAAGATAATCCGGAACCATATTATTTACAATATTCCGCATTAATATTATTTATCAACTAGAAATTTCAATGTGAAAGTGAGTGCTGGCGATGGGAAGTTGTTTGGAATAGAGGAGGGGTAAGCAGAAAATTAGGTTAGTTAAAGATCCTCTGGATATTCCCGTAGTAAAAAGATGGTGGTATTTGGAAGGAGATTTGGTGGCAACTATTTATTTATGCTCTAACGCTTTGGTATGTTTTCAAAGCGTGTTTTTGGAGTATTTCTACAATTATCGTGTTAGTAAAGGGAAGGTCTGAGTTCAAGAGAAGTGTATGTAGTATGAAGGGTGTGAAATACTGTTAAGACACAATTGACACTGCAACATCAATATTAGAAAAGAATGAACAATTTAATTAATACATTCATTCATCTAAGCGTAACTGTAAAAAAAGTGTAAGATCTTGGTGTAAACATTTCTCAGATATTTAAGGTAAAAGTGACTTCAAGAAGGTAGTAGCAATAACAAAGAAGTCCAGTTCATTCTGGGAACAAAACAGTTGCATAAATTCTAAGGTCGACTGTTGTGCCTCCTCGGGCGACAGACTTTGTGACTCAACGGTCGAGTATTTTGCCTCAACGGGCGACAGACTCGTGCATGCTTCAGCTTGACGCGCTCAGAACTCAGTTCAGCGACAGATCTGTTTTCCAATTGACCTTTCACGAATATCTCTGAAGGCAGGCAAGCTGGAGGTGGTAATTTACTCAGAGGGAAAGTCTCTGGTGAAAAGTTAAATATCTGGTGGTTGCCCCGTTTGAAGTGTATCGAGAAACAAATCATCTCCATGAAGCAAGACGCAATCGATTTCTTCACACCTCCATTGTTGAATTGGCCACAACTGGTCTCATAGTATGGCAGACAAACTCATGAAAACCTCCCGTCGTCCTCGCGATTCATCACTAAACTGAACGTGACCTTGATGAATACTTCCCCGGGCATTTAGAAACATGTAGGCAATAGAAATAAGGAAAATTCCTCACCTTTTCAAATCGTCCGGACTTGTCAACCGCCAGCAAGACGTGAAGTGTGGTGAAACGTGCAGAAGAAATCATTGAGACGTAACACAACGAAAACGCCAAACTGCGCATGCCCCGAATCTGACATTCAAAAGATCGAGATTTTTCACCGCTGATATGATATGGAACACCGCTGACCCTCTTAAATAGTGTGCTGTCTCGCTAGGGCTCGCCAGCAACAAGACGCCCGTTGACGGTCCAATTTAACCTAGTTAACCATCTGTAACAATTCATTAGTAGTACGATCGTAATTTGAAAACGTTATGACGCGTGCTGCACGATTTTGTAATTTTTGTAACTTTTGAGAAAGAATCTGGGGACCAGATCCCTATACTAACCTGTAACAATCAAGATGAGGTTGGACTAATGAATTGTAAATGGAAAGTAGAGTGTTATATGGGACCGAATAACTAATGCGTTTAATGGCGCTTACACCAGAGACAATGTTTTTTAGAAAGCTCGTTGATATGACGCTCCCATGTAAGATTCTCTTTTTAATGTTGTAGTTATCCTTGGTTTAAATTTAATTTTCCTTTGCTTCAAACTCATTATCATACATTATCATAGCAAAACACGAAGGAAAATAAAGTTTAAACCAAGGAAAAAATTGAACTACAACATATATACCTAATGATTAACCAGTCGAGACTTGTTTTATCGGAAACTGGTTGATCGTACCAGCGGTAATCGCTGTAAGATTTGATAGCCTTTGCTTGGAACCAATCAGTAGGAATCCTGTCTTTGTCATATTTAAAGTTACACATGAAACTGGGTAAATCAAACCAGTTGATTAAGTAAGTTATACCACCGTAAGGTAAAAGGGAGGTGCTGACGCTTCGAGCGTTAGCCGCTCCGACGATGGCGAAGCCAATTTCTTGTGTTTCAATTTCCCACCGACGCAGCACCAGTTTCTTTAGAACCTATTCCCACAATATTTAAAGTTAGTTTGTTGGCTGTAAGCCACACACGAATTGTGTCCAAATCAAGATTAATACAACTATTTATCTCATCAACATTACTATCAGCAAAATTAATACTAATATCATCGGCGTACAACCTTGGTTGGGAATGCTGTAGACAATTAGGCAGATCATTTATGTATAATAGAAATAGTAGGGACCCAAGAATCGTTCCCTGTGGAACAACACAACAAAGAAACAATTTGGACAATTTACTCCCGTTTACTAGACACGTTTGGGTTCGGTTTTTTTTAAATAAGAGCAGAACCATTGGTTTGACACTATATAAACATTCAGTAGTCTCATTTATAGCACGCTGTAGCGACAGATGAACAATGAATGATTGTAATTGAAATGTTGCGCCCTTGCCTCGGTCACCTCAGTTACATAGGTCTCCAGTTTCAAGTAGCACGAGCTGTTGTATTATCGTTGGCAATCGGTTCTAAAGCCATCATTTGATGAGTTTTAGGAAGAAAAAAAAGGTAAGATTTCCGTAGGACTTACTGAGTTGATTTGCTTATACTTGTTTTAATCATGAGTATATAAATAGTCTATGAACATGTTCGTGTCACGTTCTTTGACGAACGAATCGAAAGCGGTGATTCTGTTGGGGCCTCAGTGAATAGACCTTATTCGCTTGTACAGTTTGTTTTCCCAAGAAAGATCATGTGATGATACTCAAGAGATTTGGTGTTTGTGCTTGTTCATTAAAAAGAGTGCAGGCAGATACATTCATGCTTGCATGCATTCTTTTTAATGAACAAGACAAAGGATCAAGTCTCCTATGTATCATCACATTATCTGTATCGGGAAAACGAAATGTACAAGTGAATAACGTCTATTCTGCTCCTAACAGCGTAACCGGGGTTGGTTACGATTTACCTGACCTTCTTCAGCCGCCATGGCTACACACAGGAAATTTAAACACGCGTTAATTAAACGAGTTGATAAATGCAACTTGTACTACCGCAAGATAAAAGAGAAAAATACTCTAGTGAGTGAACCATTCACTCTGAAAAAGGACAAACGCCTTCATTGTTGGCTTTTCTTTTATCTACGGTGGTAAAACTTGTTACATTTGTTTCGTGTTTAAATTTTCCACCCGCGCAGCCACAGTTTCTTCACAAACTTATCTTATGCATTACTAACTACTTAATAACCGAGAGTGAGGTCGTTACGGGAAAATCTCAAACTGAGGCCTCGCCGTATTGACCGAGCGATAGCGAGGTCAATACAGTAGGCCGAGGTTTGAGATTTTCCCGTAACGACCGAACGGTCGAGGTTATTAAGTTGTTTATTATATGGCACAAAAACAAAAATAACGCAAAAAAGGCAAACGGCTAGCGCAGCGGAAGTGATCACTTTACATCCGGCAGTGCGCGCGCTTCCCTGTTCATTCATCTTTTCCAACTGCACAAATCAGGTGAACTAACGCGTCTTTCGATCTAAAATAATTTTTATTTTCGTCACAATTTATAGTGCAGCTGTAAAAAGTTCATGTGGAATGTTATGGTCACGTTACAACAAGGAAAATTTCGTCAATATTTTTGAGAATCAACGGCCAAAGTCAATACGTACAGAAAAATGTCAACGGCCTCGTTGAAAATATACTACAGGGAATGCACTGTTCAGAATGTTCAGTCTTCATCACTTTCGATGAAGCCAAAATGGAGGGACAAAAACCACCACATGGCTCTCTGCAGGGCTTCGGGACTGAAAGCACCAAACTGGCCTCTTTTGAAGAGTTTGTCTTCTTCATCTGTCAACGAGCGGGTGGCGATTGGCCTGTTGCCCTTGCTGGCTTTCAGAACTAAACTTTTCCGTTTGGTTGCGAGAACTTTACGTGACATCTCAAATTCCTTCAAGTTTGCACAAGAATATTGAATGGAGATTTCCCATCGGAAAGGAATCTCTGAATGCTTCGTTGTTAACCCGACAGCTTGTCAGGCTCATACTCGTCGCCATTAATTTTACGTAAGTCCTTGAAAACTTTGCAAGTAAATGGTCAAGGTCATCAGCCGGTAGGTCCAAAACTTCTACATCGCCCTTGTTTATTGATGACAAATAGCGTTGAAATGTTGTCATGTCGCTGACTGTTTTCTTAGTTGTGTTGTCACTTAATTGCTCCTTCACGAAAGTTTTAATTTCTTCTTGACTGTTTCCTTCGTTTCCTCTCTCGCCAACTCATTCTGTCAAATCACTGTTGTCCTGAAATTGTAATTCGTCCGGATAATAAAATTCACTCTCACAGTGTTCTTCTTCGTCACTCATTCTCAGCCGCTACAATTTTCAGACCAAAAAAATCGATGGTTTTTTAATTCCTTTTTGTTTTGTTTTTGCAAGTCCGTAATCGGCCCGTGGGCATTACGGGAGAATAATGCCCTACAATTCATTGACAGTTAGCCAATCATAGCGCGCGTTATATCGCCTACAAGCACAAGCCATATAATAATATGCATTATCTCTTGATCAAAAGCATCTATTACGACATCTAACAACATGCAAATGAAAAATCATTTAGACGTTTACCCCACAAGTTGCTTTTATTTCTGCATGTAATCAATCTTGCATTTGACAAGAAAACTTTATCATCTACTAAATAGCATGTTTCACATAATAATTATATTGAAACGGCTTCTCCGGATCTACTTTTCTTGTTTGCTGCTTATCTTTACGGCCCGGTCAACGAAATCTGGAATGTAAATCACGATAGTTAAAACACAGAAAATACATAACACAGGAGCGGATCTAGGAAAGGGGTCCAGGAAGTGCGCATGCCCGGCCCCTTGAGATGACCTGCAGCTATCTAATATTACTAGTATTCTGAAAAAAAAAAAATGAGAACAAAAACTATTTGATTTATTGGTTTATTGGATTATTTATTGGCCTCATCCACACTAATGTGTTTTCAAATTAAAGTCGTCTCCGTTTTCATTTTGGCAAAAACAAATTAAAACATTTTCATCCACACTAGCGTCTTCGTATCGTTTTCACGTATACACACCAAAACGTTCCAAAATGATGAAAACGACTTAAAACGACTGGAACCAAGGACTGCGCAGTTGTGTTCGACTTGGACTGGAACCGATTGCATGTGGCGTTTTTAGGTCACCGTTTTTAAAAGTCTCCGTTTTCACCTGTCCACACTAGAAACGGAGCGCTTTCAAAACACTGCGTTTTCGTCTGAAAACGCATACGTTTTCGAGCGTTCAGTTAGTGCGGTGGCCATAAGGCCAAAACGCATCGTAAAGTGTGCGTTTCGTACGACTCGGTCTAAAACTGGATTTCTCAAAGAACCTCAAATTTGTCGTATTTTCTTAAGCCGCAAGACGTTTAAAAAAGTGGCCGTAAGCAGTTTGATGTGGCATAGCAAAAGAAGTAGTGATTTCCAATTAAAATCTTAATTTGTTCATGTTTTGTTATTCCTCTTTGAATTTATAGCGGCCACTCTTCGTGACCTTCATCACAGTTAGAAATTCGAACGTGGGTCATACTTACCTAAGATACTGGGTTCACGTTTTCAGGGAATTGTCCCAGGATATTCCCCCGCGGGGAATAACGAGCTACTAAGATGGTCTCGGTAAGTCCGTTATTGTTAGTGAATGCTTTAAGTGCAGCTCCAACACTGATTGTCCCTCTCCAAACAACCTAGTGGGCAAACAATTTTTATTTGGATAAAGAAAAAATTAATTACATATATACACTTAAACAGCTATGCAGCGTAAAATGACTTTAAGTTGCGGTTTGTTATCGTATTAATCGGCTTCAAGAAAGATGTATGATGAGAAGATGTAACTTCTCAACTCTTTTAGTTTATTTCTATTCTGGGTAGCTTTTTGCCTATTTCAGGTAATTTATATTTTGCTGTAATTATTTCTATTTATTTTGGCAAATAAAATGGTTGGTTGTAGATGACTACTGCAGCAAAATTCCAGGTATTGACTTAAAACGAGATAGCGCATATCAAATACAAGGAAGGGAGTTAGAAACACAGCGCGTGGTGGAATATTATTTTCTGGTTGACATTTGAGGAAAAAGAATTCATTAATTACCTAAATCAATGGAAAGTTGTATTGGTAACGACACGATTTCCATATGACTCTAGAAACAGGAATGGTGGCGGTGTGCGTTTTTATATTAAAACTTCTATTAACTTTGTAATACGTCGTGGCTTGAACTTTAAATGATCTTGAGAGTTTATGTTTAGAAATGGGCAAAAACCATGCTCTAAGCCATTTCTCGTGGTGACTTGGTATAGGCCTCCTTGTACTTCGGTCGAAATTTTCTCGCATTATGAGACCCTTATCGGTTAATTAGATTCTCTCGGTCTTGAATATTATCTGATGGGTGACTTGAATTGCAATCTGGCCTCTACCCAGTTCGACTCCAATCAGGACACGCTTACGTTGTGAAATTTCTGATATATATGGACTACAGCAACTTATAACTGAACCAACTCGTATTACTGAATTATCATCGTCGTTAATTGATGTTATATTTACAAACTGCATTAAGAGGTTACTCTGTTCAGGAGTTTTGCATGTTGGTATTACTGATCACAGCCTATTATTTACGTTCATCGTAAGCTATCTTCGGAGTTTGCTTTCAAAGGGCATGAAACTAAAACTTTCTAAAGTTTTTTTCTCTGGGCTGTGGGGTCCCTCAGGGAACTATCCTTGGCCCATATCCTATTTTTGATCTATATAAACGATTTGCCAAATTGTTCAGTTATCGTTCTGCCAACCTAGGATGTATGCAGAAGACACTCACACAAATGGCTTCTCTGCAACAAACCTACTCTGAATACGACTAACAGTGAGTTTATCTTAATTGCATGGTTCTGAGCAAAAACGGAGTACTTTATCTGAATCCCTTAGGATTTCTATAGATAATGCTCCTATAAAACAAGTATCCTTCGCGAAATCACTTGGGACTTTTATTGATGATAACATGGCATGGCATAGTCATATCCACAAACTGTCCAAAAAGATTGCTTCCGGCATTTGGGTATAATTAACAATTATTCCACGAAATCGAGTCGTACAGGAGCTAGTTGGCAATAGTTCATATACGACGAGATTGAGTGGAATAATTGTTTTATAATATCTCTAAACCCTCGATTGTGAGAAACTGGAATTAGTTTGCACGACAGGAATTGACTTTGTTATTGTTTGAAAACAGAACGATGTTGTTATCGAGTTTAATATACTTATCAATTTTTTTCGAGTGAGCAAACCAGTCTGAGAATTAAAAGTGGACCGGAAAAAGTAAGCAGAAGTAAAAAAACTTAAGCCAGTTTACGGATTCAATGGATGTTTCAAAATGGCGGCTGTTTGTAAGAGTTTCACTTTAGTTCGTAATAAACATTTAAAATAATGTCAGTTTCGTTGTATAATTTGCTCACTTACCGCCGAATAATTTCATCCCATATTTATTTCATTCAGTAGTATTTTTTGGTATATTCTTTTCAAGTAAAACTTGAATTTCTCCCCTTCTAATTCAAGAAATCTTTCCTCCATGATGGCCGTTTTCCGTACTAATGGGATTTGAGCTGATAGCGTGTGAGTAGGAAACCAATCACAGTGCGCGTTTGCTCATATCCAGGGTTTGTAGATATAATAAAGCGAATTAGACCTTTAGTTCCACCAGATAGGCTATAACACATCTACAATGTCTTAATACAACTCCATTTTGATTACTGTACTATTGTCTGGAGGAATTGTGGCAAAACGCTCTTCGAAAAATTACAAAATCTCCAGAACTGACTACTTATCCTCTATGTTTAGTGAGCGGAGTAGGTCAGTGTCGTATTCCGATGCCGTATTGAAACCGATGGAAACAGATTAGTGCAGGCAAGGAACACACTACAAGTTCAGTCCGCCATGCTGCTTTTTTAATGAATCCCTTCATGTAAGATACACCGCAATGTAATCTACAAACACTACAGTCAGGCTGACATGTCGTAAGAGACTCTACAAACAAATTAAATGTCCTTTTGCCTAGAACCAATTACCTAAAAAGGAGTTTAAGCTATAGAGCTGCAACTCTCAGGAACTGTCTACCCTGTAATCTAACACAAGTGAAATCTCTAGATCTTTTTTAAGTAACTATTAAACCTTCATTTTAGTTAATTACTTTATATACACGGCGTCCACAGAAAACCGGTCTAGTTTGAGTAGTATTTTTACTGAGGAGACTTCTTAGGTGTGCATATATTGTTATTATGAATTATTGTGTATTTTTATTTTATATTGTAAATAACCTAATGAATTTTTACCGTGTTAAAATAAAGATTTTGATTGCTTGATTGATTGAATAATCTAGACGTACAACGGGCGGTTACGGGCTTCCCTACCTTGACGCAATGGTAGAAAGCTTAGGGCTTACTTACGCAGGGCAGGATTAGTTCATTTGATTCTAACATTTGTGATTTTTGAAACGATACACGTGCTAATTTGTTGTTTGTTGTATTTCTTTAGAGCCTCTGAAGATGAAGCATCTAGTTGCCAACATTTTTTTTTAATTATCGATATTTGTCGCACCCTTTGATTTCTCCATTATACACTTAATGTATGATCCCGAGGGAAGCAGTTAGTTTCCTGAGGGACCATACAGTGCTTTGTTATATATTTCGACTTTCCCTTAAACAAAATATAGCAAAAACAAACAAACAAACAAGACGGCACAATTGGTGCGCGGGCAACAACTGCGCAATTGTATCCCGGTCGGTATACATTTAAATTTGATCGGGGGCTAGTGACTAAGAATCAACCAATCACAGTGCTCGTTTTGTTGAGTGAAAGTCTAGGTATATAACAATGTGGTTTGCAAGTTCTGAAGCGAAAGTTGACAATGGGATCATACAGGCACGGAAAACAAACACATTAGCACAGAGTTTGTGTGGAATGTAAAGTGGGGCAGGTTTCTTGGTTATTCGTGCAAAACAAAAACTAACACCCAGCCAAGCCCATTTTAAACTCAGGCATTCCCACGGACGCCCGAGCAAGGAACACAAATCATCAAGCCAATTTCAGCACCCTATTATCCTTCTGCAATCTAGAAAAAATCTAGCAGCAGCATCCTCTAAAACAGTTCCAAGTAAGCATTCAAACCTGTGTAAAATGGCCGATATCTGGACCAGAATTGAATTCAGCCTTTGTTTCCGGTGGATTGTCGTAGTCGTAATCGTCAATTTCGCTGTACCTGCGTTAATTAAAAAGAGCAAAACATTAAACCCTCACATTGTTAGCTTTGCGAATATTGATTTTCGTCGATGAATTTCTGGTCTTCAATGCCACGCCAGCTAAAACAAAACTTAGAAACTGTTTAATAGTTAAAGTCCCGAATCTAGGTATTGAAAGAATACGGATATTCGAACAGCCTCGCCAAAATACACGTCCGTTATAGCTGCTACATTTTATAACTCCAGAAGATACTATTCCTATCTTTGTTGTTAAATAATTTCAAAATCATGAAACATCGGTGATGTGTTGCACCAGTTACCCATAACCAGAAGCGTTCTTATATGTTGTGTGACGTCCCTAGCTAGAACCCATTTTCACGGCAAAACTTTCTTCCAGAAAACAAGACATACAACTCAACAAAAAATGTTCATTTGCCTAATTAGGATATTATCTGTCGCAGTTTGATTGCTCCGTGTTATCAATTTTATCATTGCCTTTGATAGGAATAAAGAAATAAAAAAAACCAGTATGATCTGCCACTGTGTTTGCGTGAAGGCCCAATAGAGATGAGGAACGCTCCTGCTTGAAGACAATCCAACGTTCAAATAAGAAGATTCTATTTACGTATATCATATTTCGTTACCAGGACTCCACAGCGTCCAAGCAGGAATATGCACCTCCAGAGCTAGACCCCCAGAATAGGTTTTCTCCTTCAGAGATGCCCGGCTCGTGGTAAAAGGAATCTGTCATGGCTAAATGGTCGGCCCAGTTCTTTGCATCTTGAGCCAGTGTGTTATCCCATACTAGTGGAGGCGCTCCATGCAAGTCACGCTTTTGATTGTGGGCATTTAGACAGGAAGTTGGGTCGACTGCAAGTCGAGAATAAAAAAGAACATATTGCCGGAAAACGGTTCATACTGTGCTTGAAAATAATTACCACCACCGTAGGCTCTTACTGCTTCCATCCTACTTCTACCAACCCGGTCCTAGCGAATCTATGTCTTTTCAAGGTTTATCAATGTGCATATATATCTTATTGACCAAGCGCGAGGGCCGCACTAGGAGAGTATCGGCCCTCGGTCTTTTTTCTCCTTTTAAGAAGAAGTTTTAAATTTTTAATACTGTAACATAAAAAACAAAAACATCCTTAGAAAATTTAAGACTAAGCTACCCTGTAAAATTTTTTTTCAAGAACGAATAGGTAAAATGTGCAGTACGGAGGGCTGAAATTTCTAGCGCACTTTGGATTCAAGGAATCGTTTCCTAATTCATAAAAGCAAAAATGGACCAATACGAATGCAGTACTTACCGGCAGGGGGTGGTGTGGGTGGCACTAGGAATAAAATCAGAAAAAACACAGCTTATCTGATATACAAGTAATAAAACACTTCCTGATCATTCGACAACTGGTATTGTTGTATTTTGTATGTTACCTTAAATTCTTTACTTTTCTCATAACATTAAATCCAGACCTCCCCCTCCCTAACCATATCTTCTCCTCCCCAATCCACTTTCTCTTTCTCAGGTGTATCAACCCTCAGTCCAAAAACTATTGCTAGCTCTGTACGAGGACAGTCATGAGTGGTTTTTAAATTCCATCTCCCTTTTCGATCTTCTTGTTCTTACTAATGACAGCTGCTTGTGCCAAGCACAGGTGAGAATGAAGTAAAGCATGACTGCGCAGGCTCCGGTTGAAATAAAAGATTTACTTCTGAGTTATAGTGAGTTCACGGTCTCTTAAAAACACAGAACTATATAATACATGATTTGTTCCTAACAGTATTAATAGATTTTCTTAGTTAAAGGGGATTTAGCCCAGAAGAGGAACAAGTTGTAACCGGATGCGCACCCAAGACCCTGCAAACACCGGAGTGACGCTCTACCAGCTGAAGTAAACCAGCCCTCTACGCTGGGAGAAGGTTAATAGTGGATTCAATTGGGTTTATACTGATAGGGTCAAATCCGCAATAACTTTCTGACTGAAGTACAAATACATGACTCATTTCATTTATGCTCAAAATTTGAGCACGAAAGTGTATGGTCATGTGGTTATTGCTCAGCCAACCTACTTTGACAAAATCCACAAGACGCTTCGCATTTTGATGTCACATATTGGTAATAAAGACTGCTTGGATCGCAAAATCCTTGAGCGGCAAAATAAGGGCATCCATCGATCTGATCTCCTCCTCCTTCAGCGCAAACTGTGATTGGATGAAATCAAACCAGCCTCCAGTTAAAGACCTTGCGTCACTATTGGAGGATCATTGCTTGCCGTGAGAATTGCTTTATTACAATAAGCCTTTTAGTTTCTAATGAAGCCACAGAAATATTACCATGATTGTTTAAAGAGCATAGTGTGATTAAGTATCCGTAGGAATTTAAAGCCGATAGGTGTGACGCGGGCTTAAATACTCGCCAATTTACATAGAATACATAGAAACGCTATAGGCGTTATAGACGTTTTGACTGAAACAGACTCTTTGCCCTGAAGACGGACTAATGCTCCAAACGTACGAAGAGTCAGTTAAGATGGAGTACCGCTAGAAATTTTATGTTACGTTTATTAGCTTACAGATTTTGTAAATAGGCAATTTTCATGTAAATTGTGTTTCTAATTAGTTAGCGTAATATAGTTGCGTTAAACTTGTTGGGCTTTAATTAATTATAAGTTAATGGATACTCGTTAATAATCGATCCTTTTGTAATCTAGATCTGTATCGTTAATTCGTTAAAGTGTAGTTGAATTTATTGTCTTTTAATAGGAGTGTTCTTTTATTTGGCTTGCCCGGCCCCGCCTTGATTAGCTTTTTCTAGCTATTTGCGGGGTAAGCCATCCACTAATTGTTATATTTAGTTAAATAAATAAAGTTGTTGTCTATGTGCTAGAAAGGAAACTTAAGAAGATTAAAAGTAATTATTCTTACTCACGTTCACGCTTCTCCACGTAGAGACCAGACTGTTTTGAAAAGCTCTCGGGAAGATTCGGTATCGCAAACGGAACTTTTGGTGCGCCACAACAAGTTTTTTGAAGGACGACGAAGTAAAAAACAACCACAAAAGTCTTCATGGTTTCTTCGGAGTAATATACTTTAACTTGAGAAACCTGCAAAATGATCAATTGAAAAGTCGGAATTTTACTTAGACTTAACTGGCTGAATACCTGTTAAGAGCTTATACATGTCTTAAGGTGCGTTTCTTGGTATCATCCGGATTTGTATTGTGATCCGAGATTACTCGGATCATGGTACATCAAAGATGCTGATAAATCCACCCTGGATACAGATTTGTCTGTCCCTTTGATGTGCCGTGATCCGTTTGATATTGGATCACAAATCCAAATCCGAATCATAGAAAAAAAAAAACGCTTCCTTAAATCAAGATCGTTTAATCGAATGCGGAATATTTAAGATTGTTCTTATTGGTTGAGTGAATTTACAAGAACGCAGTTGAAAGAAAAATCAAAGGCTCCTTCGAGCTACCTCACGTTATGTGGTAATTATTGCATGAAGTGCTGTCCTTTCCGCAGACCATAAAGCGTTCATTCCGAATAGTTCGTTTTGGGCTACGACTGATCGATTACTCGTCGTCCAAATTGGAGACACCGTCACTTTTAGGACTTTAAAACCCATTTCTTTCCACTCGAGCATTCTTGACCACATTTCCTTTTCGTTCGCGAGATCTTCAAAAGTGTATTTTTATCAAAGATGGAGCGAGAGGAAGCAAAACCCGCCTTGACAATCTTTGTTTCGGGCTCGACACAACAGACGCCATTTTGTAAACATGTGCTGCCGCTTTGTCTCACCCCCTCTTCCCCACATATGTGAACATAAAACAATTGCACTACTTTGTGGACAAAACCAAACCTTGTATGGGAGACTGAGGTAAGCCTATTTAATTCACATCTAATGTAGATTTAATGCATAAATTAATTGTCTAACGGGAACGGAGTGACCAATCCAACCATCACTGTACCTCATGGTATGACGTACATACCATGAGGTAAAAAACCAATTAATAGATCGTACATTGGGGACACGAACGATAGTAACGGCTCGCATAAGCCTTCCTTATTTCACTGAAGGAAAGGATTAGCATTTCAGGTCAAGTTTCGATTTTAGTGAACCCAATTGAATAGATGAATGTTAGATGCAAAACCAGCCCGCACCCAAGAACTCAGAGATCACTCTACAGTTCATTAAACTTGTAAACAAGTTTGTGTTTTAAGTTGTTGTCTGTAGGCAAGACAAGTTGTTGTCTGCAGGTATGAAAAAAAAATTGTCTCCAGGTGTGGCGCAACGAAACAGTGCCAGCAGGAATTGACTGGATGTTCTAGCCAATCAGAATGGAGACAGTGACACCAATGTAGAGTGATAAGCTTTGTCAGCTTAGTTCACTAATTTCTATAACAGTTTTCCTTCTTCTGCAATTTATCGCCTCTGAGGTGTTTCCACTTGAAAGCCAACAGATTACAGCTAAAGATCTTTTTTAGGGTCACGTAAGTGTTTGCGGTAAAGTGTTATTGTGTTATTTTTTGGTGCAATGTTACGGTTACTCTTACATATTTCTAAGAACGATATGCGGTATTGCAAGACCATGTGGTGTTTGCATTTTAGTAAATCTCGGTGCGGTATATATATTGCGATATTTTTTTTGTCCGTGACGGTATTGCTATATTCGGGGCCCCTATTATGCCCCCTCCTTTTTTGTCAACCCGTATTTTGATAAACCCATTCCCAACATTGATGTTTTGACTTGAGCTATTATAATGTCAATAAGGGACAGACACATTTGCATTAGGCTTTTTAACGATAAATCTGGACGATTAAACTCAAGTGCGACATTTATCGCATATTTAAGCTTTAGGTTTCGTAAAGAAGGCGATTTTATTTTGTTTGTTGTTTTTCCTTTTGCTTTTATTTTCTTTTTGTGGTTGGTTGGCGTTTCGATATCATCTTGGTATATTTTAGCTTCCTCACGAAAAGTGATAAACAAGAGAATCCTGAACCACTTTGAAATTGGAAATAATAATAATAATAATAATATAATAACTTTATTTCTATAGCGCTCTTATCTTATGTTCATGGCGCTTTACAGTCATGTAAACAACATTATTAAAAATATTTACAAATTTACAACCATATCCTATTATATTTACAATGAATAAAAAAAGGGAAAATTAAAACTAACGGAATATATACAAATCTATAAAAACAATGATCTGTTTTTACTGAATTTAGTAAACAAGTACGTCTTAAGTGATCTTTTAAAACTCGAGATGATGTTGGACTTCCGAATTTCATAGGGTATTAAGTTCCATTCTCTTGGTGTATGAACAGCAAATGCTCTATCTCCGTAGGTCTTGGTATATGATCTAGGTTGCATTAAAAGTTCATTACTAAGAGACCTCAATGATCTAGTATGAGCACGATAATATAGTTTCTGAGCTAAATAGCTAGGCGATGTCCCATTCAGTGATTTATACACGAGGAGCAGAATCTTGAAAATAATAACCAATCGTAACCAGCTCACAATCGGTGTTTTAAAAGCCAGAGTCATTAATTTGGATTTAATTTTGCGGCAGTTCTTGAAAGCCACTCCATGTAAATCTGTACAGATTTTGAGATTTATTTAAAGGGAAAGTGTTCATTACAACACTGATCCCGCGTTTAAGCCATTTCCACCATTTCTTTGACTCGGATAATTTTCGTCCTGTATATGCAAATTTTAAAGCTTAATTCAGTTCAATCCTTTTAGGCTAGTATAATGAAGGTGAGATATGTTTAATTTATTGTGTTCAAAGAGCTGGTTTGATTTAGTGGATTCAAAACCATTGTTTTAAAAGGGCACCCGTACACCAACACAAAACATTTCATTGTAGCTTTTAACATAATGCACCATACAGTTTAGGTATGGTCCCGAGGGAAGCAGTTAGTTTTCTTTTCCCGAGAGTGCTGGTGTTCCACGAGACGAAGTCGTGGGAAACATCAGGCCTCGAAGCAAAACGAAACTAACTAGTTTCCCGAGGGATTATATATTAATTGCTTTTTGGAAGATCACGCCATTTTTGTGGCTACTGTTGCTATAGCAACAGTACTCTGTTGGGACTTACGAAAGTAAAGTTAAGTTAGTAAATCGGCATGTTTTCGGAGATCATAGTCTTATGGTCGACACTTCGCTCTTTGCTAGCCATCTTGAGAGATCCGGAGCACTGACACGAAAGTGAGTTGATTTGTAAAATACGTTTTTGATCAATTGAAATTAAACTTGGGCACAACTCTCAGTCAGTGTTTCATGAGTTTCTCGGGAGCAACTATAGAATGCAGGGCCACTTTTGGAGTGGCATTAAGCTAAGTGACTCGGCGGCTCGGCTCGGCTATTCAGGGATATGCAAATATCTTGGTCCTGTAAAGACTGAAACACACTCTAGAATAAATTATTTTGACTGCAAGTTTCAGACATGGTTTGCCTTGTGTGCTACTCCCCCAGAAAAGAAAGCAAATGGTAACAGCATTTGACAGAAAAACTACAAGCAAATAGGAACAATCACGAGAGACAGTGGTCAAGCTACGATGAATATACAATACCAAAACATGCAAAAATTGAGCCATGCCAAACCAACTTTGAGTTCAACGTATTGTTGGATGACCATCTTAACACAGTGGAAGAAGCTCTTGAAGCTGATGTTTACACAGTCGTCAACCTAAAAGTCAAGGTCATGACCAAAGACGAAAACAGGCAAGTGGTTGTACAAAACAGCATATCAAAGCATAAATCACACTGTACAGTTGCTGATGCATTCCAATCCATGACATTAGTGTTGTAGGAAGAAAGAATAATTATTGATAAAGTCAGAATTAAAAAGAGTTACCAATTTATGTAATAAAAAAATCTGATAATTGGAAGATTGATGATGTTAAGTTTGTAAACAGAAACGAGTCGACAGAAATCAAAGAAATTGCGTAATGTCAAGATTGACAACAACAACAACATCTTTATCTAGAATCAACCAATCACAATGCTCATTTTGTTGAGTGAAAGTCTTATTCTATAGCATTTGCACTTGTTTGTTTCATTTCGCCCGAGGGTACTTGGTTTAACATTACGACGCCAAGGGTGATCAAAATAATAATAATAATAATAATAATAATAATAATAATAATAATAATAATAATAATAATACTGAATAATAATCCTGCTATCGTTATCACTGGAAATTTCACTATTTGGATACTCATGAAATCTAGCAAAACATCATAAACCAAGCAATTGACTGGGCTACGCGACTAGTAACTGTGAGAATATTAGCAAGCAATTCATGTTAATTAATAGCTGCAGCATTGGAGACATACGTTTTACCTTTAATAAAAATAACTGGGTTCTGTCCTCATATGCTGGTACACGAAGGAATAACCATTGTATTTTGTTTGTTTTGGAGTCATTGGTTAGCAGTAATATGTTGTTAGTCTTTTGCATCGGCTATTGTAAACCGGTACACGGGAGGATAGAACCAATAACTGTAGTTTCTCATAAAGCGATTTGACCAGGTAAGCTCAGTTTTACCACCGTAAGATTTAAATGGTGCTGATGTTTGGAGCGTTAGCTCTTCGTTAGAGTAAATGCTCGAAAACGTCAGAACCCCTTAAATCCAACGGTGGTAAAAATTACTTTATCAACTCCTTTGATAAACCATGTTTCGTGTACTGAACTACAGAGTTCTGCGTATTTGCATGTAGCATGAAATTCCCACACATCATCAGCCAATATATCGAGCAAAAGTGTGCATAAGCGTTTGCTAAATTAATGTTATATTCGCGTTGTTCTTTCTCGCATAAAAAATCCTAGAAATAAAAAATGAAAGGGAAGCATCAGTCATTCTAACGTCCTCAAAACATTTTGTGGTATTTATAAAAGGTTCTTCCTTCTATTCAAACAACAACTATGCAGAAAAAACGACGAGAAGGGAATACAGAAAATCAAAATCACACCTCAATTTTGAATTTTCGATTATTTGCATCAGCAGTGTGTAACGGAGAATTCAAAGTAGTCCTTAAAATAAGAAATTGTTGGAAAAGATCGATAATTTCACTTCATTTTGACAGAAAAATCCCCATGAAGATGGCCTCCCTACCTTAGGTCACTGCTGCTGAGGGTTTGCTTGGCCCGTTCTGTTAACAACCAACCTTCAAGGTCAAAATAGTCAACTTTCATCTATTCCTAGAAGATAAAGCGCCCAAATATATTATGGGTTATTTGAGACCTGGCACATTATTGCCCAATAGATAACGGTTGGCCGGGAAATTATGGTTTCGTTATTAAGTGTCTTGTTCTGGGTCATATCACCATTAAGAAACATTGTAAGATCGATCTAGCCGTATTAGAATTTGAACCTAAGAATATAATACCTCCATTGATTCAGTTTACTTTGGCTAAATTGGAAAGAATTCCGAAGTCAGCTTGCGTCGATCCATAAATTTGTTTTGGTATCATTGTATTGGCTTTTAAACAGGCAAAATGTTAATTGGAGCTTTACAAACAAGCAAATACAAAAATACTCAATCAATAATTGTTTGCGCAACTGTTACCACAAATACAGAGCACAAGAAACACTTTTTTGTCAAGAAACAAAAGGATTAAGATGTCAAAATATTTGTTGATTGCTCACCAAGTTCCTCACGTGCAAATATTTTCGCTACATAAATCCATTGTTGGCATGGTGCACTGTGCCAGTTCTTCAGGAAAAAATGTTGAGTAAATACTTGTTAAAAACTCCCTAATTTAAGAGCAATGAGCCCCGCAAAAAGGTGCCAGTGAT
Organism: Ricordea florida; assembly: GCA_949710005.1. Taxonomy (NCBI): domain Eukaryota; kingdom Metazoa; phylum Cnidaria; class Anthozoa; order Corallimorpharia; family Ricordeidae; genus Ricordea; species Ricordea florida. Next base: position 25,574,075 of record OX453277.1, read on the forward strand.
TGGAATATTCAACATTAGTAGAAATACTCAGGTGAATATACAAAATCGCGCGCTCTGATTGGTTCGCTATCTCGGATAATCAGCCGATAATCACCTCGACAAACAAAATGGCTAATAGTTGTTCGCGCGCTTTTGATGAAATAAAATTTTTTCGTGTTGTACAATGCTTTTTCTATTCTTTTTTTTTAAATTATCACCTGTGTGTTTATACTAAAACAATTATTCGCCTCAGGCTCAGTGATTATCGATAAATATTCACCGATAATCACTTCGCCTTTGGCGAATAATTGTTAAATGCTGTAATATGGTCATGATCGTTTCCCAAAATTTCTGTTCCGTTTGTTTAAAGGTTCAAATAACTTGACCTGAAACATAAATCTTCCACTGACTATATTTGCACACAACATTGGGATCGCGGATCGTGCAGGCCCAAAAAAATCGCTCCCCTGCTCGAACAGGCAAGATAAAGTAAAACCAACCATCATAATGCACAGAAGCGTTCCTTTAAATGGGAACGGGTACAAATAGGTCCAATATTTGTTTTAACTGCAACGAACGGTACAGTTTAATTCGATGGCGAACCACATCAAGTACTGTGCTCATTTTACCCATCACACTTAGCAAACCACTGCGCTAAATCAACTTCGAAAAATATAAACTCAAAGAGGAAGAAATTACGGTAAACCAGAACTGCTGCAAAGGAATACAAAATGCTACATTGTATACCGAACGTAACGCTCTAAATGAATGCTACCAAAGGTGTACATAATTCTCTATTCTCTTCAGTTTTAGGAAAGAATGACAATTTCTACACACGTCTGTTTTGTTTGCCCACTCAGTGGTCAGGCATTCTTTTTGACATCAACACGAATCCGTCATATTCTCAGGCACAGTTATTGTATTATGAGAAAGGGTAAATGTAAATTGCAGCAAAGAAATTACATTGAGACGACTAAGCAACCCAGAACTGCAACAAAGGAATATAAAATGAGACATAAATTATTATGCTTGACAACACAACTGCACGTGCTGTCACCGTTCTATCTGCCATATCCTTTACACTTAGCTTAAACTGAAGCCAAACTCAAAAAGATATAAATTACTACTACTACTGTTACTACTACTCTCTTTCTCTCTGTCTCTCTCTCCTTAGAGAAAGAGAGTAGTAGAAATAGTAGCAGTATTTGAAACTGTAAGTTCTCTCCGCGATATTTCTTATCTCTCTCTCACTCTCTCTCTCTCTCTCTCTCTCTCTCTCTCTCTCTCTCTCTCTCTCTCTCTTTCTCTCACTCTCTCTTATATATGTAGGATATGACACATACAACGGGGACAGCACTTGCAGTTCTGTTGTCAAGCATAATAATTTATGCTATCTCTCTCTCTCTCTCTCTCTCTCTCTCTCTTATATATATATATATATATATATATATATATATATAAAGTGTAAAAGTTGATTAATCGTAAAACAGTGCTCAATACATGAACGTAGAGCGAAGTAGTTGTTGCGGGAGAAAAAACACACAAACAAACTACAGGTTTATCCCTACAAGCCTGTTTCGTGGTTGCCCACTCATCAGGGGATATCCCCTGATGAGTGGGCAACCACGAAACAGGCTTGTAGGGATAAACCTGTAGTTTGTTTGTGTGTTTTTTCTCCCGCAGCAACTATATATATATATATATATATATATATATATATATATAATATAAAGGATATGACACATACAACGGGGACAGCACTTGCAGTTCTGTTGTCAAGCATAATAATCTATATATATATATATATAGCATAAATTATTATGCTTGACAACAGAACTGCAAGTGTTGTCCCCGTTGTATTTGTCATATCCTATATATATATATATATGAGAGAGAGAGAGAGAGAGAGAGAGAGAGAGAGAGAGAGAGAGAGAGAGAGATAAGAAATATCGCGGAGAGAACTTACAGTTTCAAATACTGCTTCTATTTCTACTACTCTCTTTCTCTAAGGAGAGAGAGACAGAGAGAAAGAGAGTAGTAGTAACAGTAGTAGTAGTAATTTATATCTTTGTGAGTTTGGCTTCGGTTTAAGCTAAGTGTAAAGGATATGACAGATAGAACGGGGACAGCACGTGCAGTTGTGTTGTCAAGCATAATAATTTATGTCTCATTTTATATTCCTTTGTTGCAGTTCTGGGTTGCTTAGTCGTCTCAATGTAATTTCTTTGCTGCAATTTGCATTTGCCCTTTCTCATAATTCAATAACTGTGCCTGAGAATATGATGGATTCGTGTGGATCGCAAAAAGAATGCCTGACCATTGAATGGGCAAGCAAAACAGACGTGTGTAGAAATTCTTTGCTAAAACTAAAAAGAGGAGGTAATCATGTACACCTTTGGTAGCATTCATTTCGAGCGTTAGGTTCAGTATACAATGTAGCAACAAGATGTGAAGTGTTACACTTGCGATGGATCACGATCAGCATTTCATTTTATATCATAACTCAAATGCTAATTGGCGCAACATGTGCGAAAAGGCATCATGGAGGTCGAGCATTCCTAAGTCAGGCGAGCGCCAAAAAAACAGACCAACACAAAGATTAATTACTTCCAAAGTTTACGTAACCTAAGCTGCTGGCTGAAAGCAAACAAGCTTAGTTAAAATGTTGTCAAAACAGAGTTAACTGACGACAATTGACTCAAGGCATAGACTATCTGTCTAAAACGAACACGTTAAAATAAGAATTGACGATCAAATCATCAAGAAAGTTGGACATACCAAATCTTTGGGTGTTACCATAGATGATCAACTTACTTGGTGCAAACGCGTTTTTGGAAATAAGCAAGAAGGCATCCTCAACTGAAGGGCGAGACCCTTTATTCCGAAAGAAACTGCCATTCAAAAGTTATAACGCTTTTATTTATTGCCACATTTTAATTATTGCAACCCGGTTTGGTACTTTTTCAGTGGCTACTTGAGCGATAACCTCCAAAATAAAATTGCAGAATCGTTCAGCTAGAATAATTACGAAATTGCCCTTTGATACAAACGCATCCCTTCTCCTATCCATCCTTAAATAGGAGAGGCTATCAATTCGACGAAGGAAACAGAAAGCCTCATTGATGTAGAAAACAGTAAACGGTCTCGTCCCGGAATACGTTTAACGTCTTTTTGCTCAGTTACTCTCATTACAACCCGAGAAACTCCGAGGGAAAGCTGGCTTTCCCAAAACCGAGAACTAACTATTTGAAAGGAAGTCTCTCCAAAAGTGGGTCCACATTATGGACTCACTTGTTCCATAGCTTACAAAATGCCGTATCTGTTGTGCGCGCAATTTAGGCGAATACTGAAAAACGTGCCCAACATATCGGATTCCCACACGGCAATCATGTAAAGCAGTTGTACTCATAGTCTTCGTTTGTAACTTAAACTGATGATTTTCCGTGTTTAAATAAATGTTTCCGTACATACATATATATATATACATGCAATACATAGATTACTAAGAGCACGGCATTTATTTCTGACACGATTTACTCGGGTGCTTGTTCTCGGAAAATCGTCGCGCCGCCTAACTCAGCAAAGAGTTAGGCGTCCTGCCTATTTGAAAGTGAAAGTCGGGATCGTCGAGAATCGCTTTCCACTGACCGAAACCGTATCGCCTCAGACCGGCTTTGAGATATTTGTCTTCTTCGGGAGTAAACATGACGTTCTTCCTTCGCGCGCAAATTTCTCTCCCTCCGAAAGCGTTTTCGCGTCTCGAGCACGGCGTAGTTGAGATCGCGTCGCATTCCTCATTGGAAGAAGTGTCGGACTTGCCCGCACTTTGCTCGGAAGAAGACGTAAAATTCTCGGAAAACCTCGAGCGCACGTCCATTTCCAGCTCCGATCCCTTTTCGCCGTGCAATTTTTCAAGATATTGGTGCGCTTTGCTGGCGACTTCGCGCGATCGTAGTTTTTGATAGTGGACTCTTGCCACGACGGAACTGTGTTTTTGATCCTCGGAAATCGCGCTTTGCGCGAGGCTGCTGAGCTCTCTGGAGCTCGCGGTTTCAACGATCTGACGATAGCGAGTCGGGTGAACGTACTTGCCCGTTGCGTCGAAAACCAATTTGCTCATTAGCTCTCCCAGCTTGTGGTGTTGTCCGCCGTTTCTCGTGACTAACACGTAATTGCACGCGGGCCTGAGAAGAGGGCGAATGTGATTGACGTAACCATCCAATACTTGCACACTGGTGTCCGTGAGAAAAAGAGAATCGAAGCCGTATTTGCCCGCCGTTTTTAACATTTTCTGATCTATGAATCCGCCGTTAGTCTTGGCTTGCTCGACCATTTCCACAGTCAGATATTGATAGGTCATCGGGCGAGAACCTTTTACTTTGATGAACAAGTAAACAGCCACGGTTCTGGGTTTGTCTTTGCACGCTTTCATCACGCTCTTGTAACGCGGCAAATAACGCCCCACCACCTCCAAAAGTTCTTCCAGCGTGGCCCAGTGGCCCTTTGCTTCTAAGGCGTCGATGTCTAGTTCGCTTGTCCACTGCAAACGCATCATTTTCGAGACCGTTTTGCGCACTTTTTTCAAGTATATTTCTGTCGTAGACAAGCCTCTCCACACCGATTCCGAGGCTCCGTTGGCTGTCCTGAAATCCTTCAATTCTGCAATGGCGTCCAAATAGCCTATGCGTCCACTCGTCCTGCATCGTGTCGACAAATTTGAAAAGCAGGTTCGGCGAACACAAACTAAAGTCGACGACGTCAAACGTGAGTTCCTCCTCGTCATCGCAGCAAAATTTCAAAAACTTCAGACACTTACTGTTGCGCTTGTCGATCTCTTAAGCAACCTCTGCTACTACCGGTGTCCTTCACGATGCTGTTCGACGAGTCGAAAGAGGCAACCTTTCTCGATTTTTGAAGGCTCCACCGATCGCGGGCTTCGCTGTTGTCGTCTTCATCGTTCGAAAGCGCGAGTCCAGTGCTGTTCGGCTTTTCGTCAAAGTAAAAGTACCAAGGGTGTTTGTTTTTAACATTTTTTCTGCAGCCCCTTGGCGTTGTAAATCCTTCGTGATTGCAGCTTTGCACCGGACAGCGAATACATCCGTCGGCATCGTCGCCTTCTAAGTGAAGTCTTTTCGGTTTAGGCGACGCGTTTGGCAGTTTGGACCAGTCGATTTCGACTTCTCGTTTACTCATTTTTAATGGTGTACTGAGCGTCAACTGACAAAACGACACCGCGCTCGTTTAAACACGAATTTGGACGATCGAGTGTTGAATTTGCAGGTCGCTACAACTTGTCCGTGCTAATGTAGAAAGGTCCTTTTGTTCCTTTCGACACCAACAGCATAAAGAAACACAAGTTCCTTTTGAAACCTTGTTCCTCATTGTTCCATTGCGGTTTCGATCGGAACCCTAAATTGTATAAAAGAGGAACGAAAGTTCCTGTTCTACGAAAAAAGAACGCTTGAAAAAGGAACAAAATGCATTTATTCCTTGAACGGATAGGAACCAATTGAATCGTTTGGAAACACCTTGTTCCTAACGGTTCATGATAGAAGGCAAAATCGAAACAATTGTTCCTTCATTGCAAAATGCATGACCAAAGTGTTCCTCTTTGTGCGAATGATGCGGTCTAATTAGAAACGATGGTTCCCTTTTTTATCTGCCCCAAAGGGAACGGGCTGACAGAAAAGGAACTACTAAAAGGGGTCCAATTGTTCCCATTTTAATTGCGTCTGTTCCCAAAACGGATTCGCGACAAAATATCGTTTTCTGTTTTCCAAAGAGGAACTCGCGTTCGCATTTGACTAAAAGGGGTCCATTTGTTCCGTTTTCTGTTTTCCGAAGAGGAACTCGCGTTCCCATTTGACTAAAAGGGGTCCATTTGTTCCGTTTTCTGTTTTCCGAAGAGGAACTCGCGTTCCCATTTGACTAAAAGGGGTCCATTTGTTCCCATTTTAATTGCTTCTGTTCCTAAAGCGGATTTCGCGGCAAAATATATTTCCTATTCGACTTGTTCCTCTTTGCAAAAAGGAACAAAAGACAAAAACTCGCGGAACGTTCCATTTTTGAGAAACCCATCTTATTTCTTCTCACGTCGCTTTAAATGTTTTCAAAAATGTGATTCTTTGACCCGTTAGTGTACCGAGACTACCACAAAAATATCAAATCATAGTCTCTCGTTTAACACACCGTCCGTCATTGATTTTGGGGAATGTATATGATGATGAGCCTATCACTGGCGGCGTTCCTCTCCTTTGTATCTTTGATCGGGCATTTTGACAAACCTAGGTATTATTTTAGTTATATTCTTAGAGGAACCGTTAGCAAAAAGAAGTGGAGCGACAGTGGCGATATAGGCATTTTGGAGGCCTGTCAGTCGGTCTATAGGGACCTTAGGATTGAGGTTTTTCCGCGTTTCCCTCAAACCGCAAAAGGCAAAATGTCATGTGACTCTAATCTTGCCGTCGCGTTTGACGTTAGCGGTTCAGACTTCAACTTCGCGGACGGTGTCTAGAGATAACTGAATTATGGCAGTTTTTTTCGCTAGTTTTACGAACATAAAGCCACGTTCGAGCATCAAATTCGCTTTTTTTGAAGATCCATCCCGATGACTAGGAAGTTCATCTGATTCAGTCGCGAGATCACAAGAATTACCAGCCGCGATACTTGGTTCCATAGTCATAAACAAACATGGCTGCCGTACCGTAATCCATATTACGAAGACATTTGAAGGTCACAATGGTTTAAAACTTATATAACAGCAGACAATGAAACATAATTATCATATTTATTAAAAATCAGAACTCTAGTAACGTATTTCGACAAGTTGCGCTGATTTCCAAATCATACTGTTAGCGTCCCATGATGCCTTAATAAAAGTAGGCCTCAAATCTTTAAGCCAAATTTTGTAAATACGGCGAACGTCGAACGGTAAACTGGTAGCTGGCGTTTGCGGTTTGCGGTTAAAGAGGGAACCCTCGATCTTAAGGTCTCTAACAAGAAAGGGCGCGCCCCTAGGGCAATAATTTTCCTGACACCAGTTTCCATAGGTATTCGATATTGTTGGATTCTGACATTCTGATTGGACAGAAGAAAAGAAACGTTTTTCCAAGAATTGAGCTTTCTTACAATTAAAAAAACATAAAAAAACATGTTGATCTATAGAAATAAAATTAGCACTCAGATTTAATTCTCTGTTTTACAATTTACGTGCTGCATGGACGGCACATTTCATGTGTATAGCATTCCCTCTGCCGCAACTTATATTACCTCCACAATCACCCACTATTTTTAGTTCTCAAATCTGGTCTCGTACCTCAGTAGGCCTAACAATGGTTGGTAAGCTCTGAATAGAGATCTTGAGTCAAAGGATTTTTTTAAGAAGTGGGAAAAGTACCCAGAAGTAACAAAATCTCAGCTTACGGGGTCCAAGCATGTTTCAACATGGTGGCAGTTTAGAAGAGTTTCACTTCAGTTCTGTTATAAACAGTTGAAATATCGTGTTAATTTCGCTAATATAATTTGCTCACTTACCCTCTAATAATTTCATCTCATATTTTGTTGCTTTGGTTGTATTTTTCGGTATATTCTCTCTAAGGAAGAAATTGATTTCTCCCCGTCTAATTCAATACAATCTTTCAGCCGTGATTGCCGTTTTCCGTACCATTGGGATATGAGCTGATTGCCTATAAGTAGGGAAACAGTCAGAGCGCGCCTTTAATTTGCTCATATATCCAGTGATTGTATCCCGAAACAGCCAGCCAATCAGGTAACTAAAATTGCAAAGGCTGCTAAGTTGGTGCATACCAATACCAACTGCCAACGATAGCGGAAGCAACATCTTATTTTGCATCAAACGTAACATTAAAAGTCGCTACTAAATCCGCGATTTTACATGTCAAGGAGGCTTAAAACTTGCAAGGTCTAAGCGTTCGTTAAGGCCGTTTTTACCTATTTCTATTCTGGGGCATTGCTATCATGCGCTTTACTGAAGTACAGTATCTTCCCTGATGCAGTTGAGAAAGGGTAAAACAGACAGGGGTGTGGGGTGTGGCAAGAAGGCAAAACACGGTTTAATGGGCACTCGTTTCCAGTTCTATTATGGGTTATTTGCACATGAGACCTGCCACATTGCCCAATAGATAACAGTTGCCCGGGAAATCTTGGTTTATTACAAAGTATCTTGTATCAACGTAATGAGTTTTAAGGCGCCTTCCAACCATGTCAGCTTCTATCACTTCGACTGGATAACGTTTGCGATCGATCTTTGTTTTAACATTCTTCTGGTTACTAGAACTGAAGAACAAAAAAGTCTTGGGCTTATCGTTTTGAGGCGACAGATTCCCTCTTCGGTCTCCCGGCTACCATGTCTACATCTGTAAATTGCATGATCTCAAGTATCACGAGATATGCTATTGCGCAAGCAAAGTAAAGAAATATATTGTCCGAACCAAACGTGGGCGACAATTGGGGCAAATGTTTACGCTTGAGGGAGATAAGTTTGAAATAAAATATTAATTGATGACTGCAGAATTGGAGGCATAATTTCTTCTCCTTTTTACCTTTGACATGAATAACTGTATTTCAGTATCAAAATAATGCACTAAAAATGAAATAATTGATATTTTAAAATTTGCTAAGAGCGTTGAAACATTTTCTCTTTAAATCGATTTTGGTTTTGGTCTTGAGGGATGTTGGGAAAGGCAGGTTTACATTTCTTACTAAACTAAGTGCGACCTTTTGCCAAAAAGATAAAACAGCTGGCCCTACAAGGTACAATTCTCCAATAATTGATACAATGACGAAAATTGGCGAATAGAAAAAAATGACTGACCTGAGGAATAACACATTCCGTTTCGTTTCAACTTTCTCGGCTGATAATTTTTATTTGTTTTTATCTCACAATGAAAAAGCTTACCACTGATAAAACACAATTTTCATATTTTACCCAACCAGGATGTTGTCGTCTGTAAAGGAAAAATGTCTATCGCACGTTATTGTTAGAGGGTGGTATGTGCTCGCATCTGTTATTATAATTATGCAATAGCAGTAAAGTCGAGTGTTCCAATTTGCTAACGTAACCTGTAATTCATATTTTTATTAATACTCATGGAGAAGAGAGATTTATAGCTTTTTACTGTCGCATACTTTCACGTTTAAAGAAACAAACTATTTACGATATCAAGACTTTTTGTTTTCGATCTTAATCCTTTTTTCTCGCCAGTTAGAACGGTTCAACCATTCCTTTTACCATTTAAGATTCATTGACGCTGTTTTGAAGTTATTGTTTCTTTTCGTGGTTAGAGACCTCAGTGGTAAAAGATTATAACTTATGAAAAAAGAGATCTTCTTTAAAAAGCACAAGCTATTTTATCATTTACAACACAATTGTTATTTCTTGGCCTGTCCGCGTTCCTATGCGTTACAGGAAAGAACATTCTATGGCCAAGAACATATTAAGGTTTAGTTCAGGTAGTTTACATGTTTATGTTAGTGGCTTTAAGGAGCTGCATGGTTAATATAGGACCAAACCCGCCTAGCGTTTTTAGTCAAGTCTAGCTCATAAACAAGGTAAAACCCCATAACTGCTTGGAAAAATTATATTGTTTTTGGAAGATGAATTGCAATCAGTCAAATCCAGCTGGGTTCAGCGTTTGAAATATCAACTTTCAATAGATGACACAAAGACATAAAGAGAGAAAGAATAACCTTCTAGTTGGCATTTAAAAGGCAGTATTATAAAAGTGAAGTCAGTCCTGCAAAAATCATTTGAAAACGCAAGGAGTATTTTGGTTCGCATCGAACTACTGCACTACAGATATGGAGGAGTTAATCACTCTTAAGAAACACTTGCTTCCCTAGTGCGAAATTGAAAGACTCACAAAGTGGTTTATAAAACGATTTGATCAATACCACGTTACCGTACTATTTAAGGGGTGCTGAGGATTCGAGCGTTAGCTCTTCGTCAGAGTAAACGCTCGAAACGTCAGAACCCCTTAAATCCAACGGTGGTAAAAATTACTTTATCAAATCGTTTGATAAACCATGTTTCGTGTACTGAACTACAGAGATCTGCGCATTTGCATGTAGCATGAAGACATCATCAGCCGATGTCAAGCAAAAGTGTGCATAAGCGTTTGTTAAATTAATGTTCTATTCGCGTTGTTCTTTCTCGCGTGAAGAATCCTAAAAAAAAGAACTGAAAGGGAAGTATCAATTATTCTAACGTCCTCAAAACATTTTGTGGTATTTATAAAAGGTTTTTCCTTCTACGCAAACAACTGTCCAGGAGAACGACGGGAGGAGAATGGAGAATGTCACCCCTCGGTTTTGAATGTTCGATTATTTGCATCAGCAGGGAGTATTGGAGAATTAGAAGAGATCCTTAAAATAAGAAATTGTTGGAAAGCATAATTTCACTTCATTTTGACAGAAAGATCCCCGTGAAGGCGGCCTCCCTACCTTAGGTCACTGCTGCTAATGTTTTGCTTGGCCAGTTCTGTTAACAACAAACCTTCAAGGTCAAAATAGTCAACGTTTATCTATTCATAGAAGATAGAACGCACAAATATATTATGGGTTATTTGCATATGAGACTTGGCACATTATTGCGCAATAGATAACGGTTGGCCGGGAAATTATGGCATGGCGGCTGGGGCCACGATGTCGTTAGTTTACAATATATTTTGTTTTAAGACGGCGTCCCTATCTTGGGTCACTGCTGCTAAGAATTTGCTTGGCCAGTTCTGTTCGTGAACGGAATAACGAACCTTCATCGTCAAAATAGTTCACCATTTATTGCTGCCGGGCATGAGCCGGCAGCAGATCATATTCTTGATCCACTTGAGATTTTTGGTTCAATGGTTCGATGGTTCCATGGTTCAATCGTCGATAAAGAAACAGCCTATTAGCAATCTCTTTACATAAGCCAATCATTGACTTGCTTTCAAGATCTTATGTCTAGCTGTAGCCAATCAGCAGTGCTTTTATAACGAATGAATCTCACGTGCACAATACAAACTACGCAGTATTCAGGAAAGAGTTACGATCGAGGTGAGTTTTATAGACAATTTGTACCTTTTTGAACCCTTTTTTGCCCATGTGCTATGATTAGTTGTATTCGAGGAAGCATTCATCAAGGTCATGAAGCCTTCAGTGAGCATTCAAGAGGCCGACAGTGCGCATTTATGTCACTTTCAGCTTTGCTTTTACATCGATCGTATTCGGTCAATTTTTGGACGCAAACAAGTATTGATCTGATGACATCTTATTTCATGGAGGTCGCATGTATTTGTATTCTTTAACGAATGAACTCGTACCTGATACCAACAGTCTTTCAATCAACGAGTTGCCAAAGGTGGCAACCTCGCTGAACAATGTTGAGTACTGTTTAAACTACAGTCAATTTTATCAAGGGCGCATTGATCGCTCATTTTGCGGCGAAGGGCCGTTTTGCTCACTGAAGCAGGTTTTGAGCAATGCATTTTCTGACAGTGCAAATGCAGTGATAGTGCTTGATGGTTACATTACGGCTGTAATCAAAGACTCAGAGTCTTTTTATCTGTTTAATTCACATGCAAGAAATTCGCGGGGAATGCCAGATGAAAATGGTACTGCTGTTGTTTTAGAATTTAGTGAATTAAATGAATTACAAAATCATATTGAAACTTTAGCGAGTTATCTGAATGTAAGCATATTTGAGATAACACCTGTCCACGCACATGCCAGTTTTCAGGTACATCAGTTATTTGATGAAAATAATGTGACAAAAAAGGCAATGAGATCACTTCTGGAAACACATGTACCAGTAACGGAGAGGGAACAAAACAATTTGACAAACACTCACAGCTATCCCCTTACTATTACTATCATTTCTCTGGGCTACCTTCTGAAATACCTTTTACCTTATATCAGATTAAGTTACCAGCTCCACAATTGTACAAATAATTCATCATTTCCTCAAACACTCTAACTGTTTGCCTTGCATTACGTCCTAATTAAGCTAGCTTTTTTTCCTTTCAGATAAATAAGACCAAATAGTAGGGTTCATTCACAATGTATCGCCCATAAAAGAGGGTAACTTCTTTGACTTCCAACTTCAATCAAAAGACAAATACATGCGAGGAATTTGTTTTGCCCCTGTAAAAAGAGAACTCTTCCAGTCAGTGAAAGGTAACCCTGTCAGAATAAAAAGAATCAAGGTAGACCAGAGAAGCAATACTGATGATTTGCTGATGAGCAGTAACGTTGAAATACAACAAATTCAAGAAGCACCATTTCCTAAAGTAGAAATCTCAAGCACCTTTGACCTAGGAATGCTGAAAACCATCGCTGCTGGTCAATTAATAACAGTGAAAGCAAAGGTTATTACTCTGCGAACACCTGTATTACTGCAGACAGGCAGTGGTCCCTTGGACATGCTAGAAGGACAGATCGTTGATGCAAAAGGTTACTCTAAGATAATATTCTGGGAGGACTTTTGTAAACAAGTAGAAGAAGGAAAGACATACATTTTTGAAAATGTATGAGTCAAGAAAGATAACTTTACTAAGCAACTATACATAAATACTGCAAAAACAGGTACTGTCATAAGGCCAACAGAGCCACATACGGAAGTTTTAGCTTTAGCTCCCAGATTAACTGATGATTACCTGACTACAACTGTGACAGGATGTGTCGCAGGCGTTACTGCCACATCCATTTATGTTGCTTGTGTTAAGTGTAATGAGAAGATTGACAATGAGGACAACTCAGACATAATAACTTGTAATAATTGTAATATGCAGCAGATGAAAGAGTTCTGTCCTGCTCAGTATTATGCTCAAGTATTTTTCCTCACCAAAAAAGGAAAAGCTCTCCCTTACACTTTTTGACAGTCATCACACAGCTGTTTTCCACAAATTCTATGACTGATGTCACCAAAGTTGAGTTAGTTAAGCTATTAGTGACCTAAAAAGACATAGTGGTGACATATAACAAGAACAACAAAGTAGTCACCAAAATTACCCAACCCAACATTTAATTTACTTCTTACTTTAAGCTCATGTTGAGTTTTCAACCATGATACTAATAATGATACTGAGACTAGATTTATGAAGTTCTTACAACGCATGAAAGACGAACTTCTCAGTTACATTAACAACATTAAACCACTTATCACAAGGCTTGGTCAGTTCAGTTTTCATATCTCCAACAAGTGTCACTTAGTAACGTAAATAAAATTCATCTCTTCAACTGGTCTACATACTGTCTGGCCTATTCGCATTGCATCTAACGGCAGCACTTCCTTTCTCAATGAGAACTTCTAGTCTACCTTATTTATCATGAATATATGAAAGACCATATACCTTATTCTCCTTTATTTTCGCGGGTTTTAAATTTCGCGAAAATTTTCTCGGCATATTTTGCGAGTCTTTAATTTCGCGATCGCGGAGAAAAATTGTGTTTGCAGGGAATTTAATTTCGTGAAACAGGCTCCTGCGTGAAACTGACGATTAAGTGACTTTATTTTTTCTTTTTTTACAAAAAAATTGTACGTTAATCAATAATTGTCAGTCTAAAAGTCAGTCTAACAGTAATAAAAAAAGTTGGAAAGATGCAAGACATTCGTAACTACATACTACAAGGCGCCGGGACGGGATGGCCGACTGTACAAAGGATGTATTGGAGGAACTGTGCGAAGATGATTACTCAGATGCCGAAGAAGAACTTGAGGCGAATCTTGACACTGATTAACTTCTCAAGTTTATATATGATAGCCCCTTGTACCAACACCTTGTGTTAAAAATCGTTTAGGACCCTTGAAAACAAAAACACATGATTTTTCTATGTCCATTAAATTTCGCCAGATCAAAGTTCGCGGTCGTTATTTTTCGCTGATCTTTAAGTTCGCGAATTTTTTAAAATCGCGATAATCGCGAATTTAGGAACCCGCGAAAATTAAGGAGAATGAGGTATTTGAACTGTGGAGTAAAGACATTAATTGATCATCGCAGTTATGTACACAACTTAAGCAGCTGTGAAATTTTAAAAGGCCTGATAAAAACTCAGGCCTGAACGGGGTTCGAACCCATGACCTCTGCGATAACGGAGCAGGGCTCTACCAACTGAGCTATCAAGCCAACTGGGAGCTGGTCATGTTGTGAGTTCGTAATATACCCGTAGATGGAGAAGAATATGATTGAAATGAATATATGAAAGACCATATATTTGAACTGCGGAGTAATAGCGGATTTCCACAGCGGCTCGAAGAGCCGCAGAGCGGAGCCCCATAACTACCGTGCGAGGATAGAAATTGAGAAAACCATGCGTTTGAGTTTTCATGGTCATCGTGACTAGCGGCATGGCTCGCGGGCGCGTGCGCCTAGCGACGACGACGACGACGACGACGTTGCCCCAACATGGCGGCCATAGTCATCCGGGATATTTAGAAGGTCTTAAACCGAAACGAGGCTTTGTTTTTCGCGCGCTTTTCGCGGCTTGCCGCGGCTACACAACCTACAGCCTGCAGTCTACAGCAGTCTACAATGTTTTGCTGAAGAAACGGATTATTCATAGCGGTTTTGGAGGAAAAATTTTCTTCCTACAAGTTTTCAAGTGTTTTTGGAGGGACATAAGCATAAAGCTGAGTTCTTCCTACAAGTTTTCAAGCATTTTTGGAGGGACATAAGCATAAAGCTGAGTGTCTATTTTTCATTTGTTTAAGAGCTGCCTAGCTGCTTTTGGTGTTGCTTTAAAACTATTATAATTTTGCTGACCAGGTAATGGTTCTTCCGTTGAGTCGCGAGCTAGATGTTTTTTTTTTTTTGACGATTTATTTCAGCTATCGAATCTTCTTTAAGTAGTTGCGTACACCAGGCGTATTTGATAACTTTAGTGACAGCATTTTCAATGTGTGAGGGTCTGTGTGAGGAGCTCCGCTTTTAGGCTTGCCTAAATCTATTTAATATATTATGACATTTTATAATATAGCTACGTTCTTACGCGCGCTCTGATTGGTCAAAAACCTATGTTTTATTTAACAAATAAAGAAGCCTAAGCCGTGTATTACAATGCGATAAAACACGACGGGCATTTGAGAACACGAGTGAAATGTAGAAAACACGAGCCGCAGGCGAGTGTTTTCTACATTTCTCGAGTGTTCTCAAATGCCTGGAGTGTTTTAATCACAGTGTAATACACGGCTTAGGCTTCTTTATTCGCTTTATGATATAGATTTTACATGCCGCGAGTAAAAACAACAAAGCACTCAGATATCGATCGACAAACCGACGCCATTTAATACCAAATTCTCGACTTTTTTCGCTTCTTCTTCTTTATTTGTTTTATTATTCTCAGCTTCAAAACTTTCTGCCGCTTCGCAGAGAATTCCATCATGAATTTCTTCAAAGAAAAATGTTTTTCGCCATCCCTTAGAGAATTGTCGAGTGGAGGTAATATGGCGAAAAACAATAAAACACGCTTTTTCTATGTTTTATACTCTCATAAAACATAGGTTTTTGACCAATCAGAGCGCGCGTAAGAACGTAGCTATATTATAACAGAGTGTAAAACATAGAAAAAGCGTGTTTTATTGTTTTTCGCCACATTACCTCCACTCGACAATTCTCCAAGAGAAGGCGAAAAACATTTTCTTTGAAGAAATTCATGATAGAATTCTCTGCAAAGCAGCAGAAAGTTTTGAAGCTGAGAATAATAAAACAAATAAAGAAGAAGAAGCGAAAAAAGTCGAGAAGTTGGTATTAAATGGCGTCGGTTTGTCGATCTGTGTGCTTTGTTTTTTCTACTCGCGGCATGTAAAATCTATATCATAAAGCGAATATTCTACATTTCTCGAGTGTTCTCAAATGCCCGGAGTGTTTTAATCACAGTGTAATACACGGCTTAGGCTTCTTCAGTTATTTGTTAAATATAACCCCCCACTTTCGTTCATTAGGGAGCTTAAGCACGCGCGTTTTTGAGACGCGGACGGCAACCGGAAGTGAGCTGTTTCCCCTTTTATCTTGTCTTCACACAACTACATTAACTTTGATTAGTATCTTTTCTCCGTTAGAGATGATCACTATAAAAATCTGGGAGACACCACTGTCCTGGTACGTGAAATGTTCTCTTCCGGTTGCCGTCCGCGCCTCAAAAACGCGCTTGCTTAAGCTCCCTACTGTCTGAAAAGTGGAGGCGGCCTTGATTGAAGCATAGGAGAGCGGGGCTGAAACAACAGCTGATAATAGCAAAACGATGGCACATATTCCGTGCCTCGCTTTAGTCTCCCATGTCTAACCTCTGAAGAAGAAACAAACAAACACAGACGAACAAATGTGACTAAGCCTGAAACAACGTTCAGAGTCGCACACTGTGTAAAGCAAATTGGCCACCGACACTACGACTAAATCTTCGCCTTCCTTTTCCCTAGGAAGAATCAAATTCCTTTCGTTTGCCCAGTCATTTCAAACAACTGGATGTACCGACCATGCAGTGGTCCTTCGCGTGTTAGCTGGTATCAGCTCACTGTCAGGGGCACCCATGGCCAACGACGGTTGCCAAATGCATTGAAAACACTTTTTAGGCTCTCCAGACTACTTTTAGATCTCTGGAAATGCATTCTTAAAGGTGCTATAAAATTTGCATCTGTTCCGTCGTCCTGGGGCAACTTGAGTCTTTTCGAAATTACCAGAGCCTTAATATTAATTTCCTGAAAATTTTACGAAAGTGAGAATTTTTCTGATTCTTTTCTCCATCGTATTTTCAAACCCGAAAAACCTAGGTTTCCTTTTTCTACCAAAAATAGGCTAACTTGATGGAACTTTAGAAAATCGTAGGGCATTAATTTGTTGGATATGCTACAAAAATTGTAAAATTGTACATGAATGAGACAGTGCAGCCCTAGAAATTTTTATCCTTCCTCAAGCTATAGAAAATTCTAGAACGTTTTTGCTTCTCTGAACAGACATTTTACAGAAAACAGTCTTTTGGTGCCCCTGCACTGTTTCTTTTTATAACCTCTTCTTCGGTAACGACTATTGTACTGTGTTTTTCCCCTTTTCACTCGTTCTCAACTTCTTCTTCTTCTTCTTCTTCTTCTTCTTCTTACTCGCGGCAACGACATTGGTAGCGGGTGGACCTTAAAGCAATAAATTACTTTCTCCAAGAATGTTGAAGTCAAATAAATCTGAGGGCAGCATTTTCATCGTTTAAGTCTGAACATCCTGGGTGGGAGTTTGACTTGTCCCATTCACCATGATTCACAAAGGGATCCAACCGCCGAAAACGAACTTCGGAAAAGCTGCTTTGGGTTAAAAACAATTCTTCTTCGGAGTTGCTTATTGCTTTCAAGAACTTAGTGCACACTCATCACACACATGTGCATGCTAATCCTCCAGAGAATTTATAATTTTTTTTTTTTGTAGAAAACCTCACCATGCAAACTGACACTGAATAAACATGTTATTGACCTGTCCCTCGGGGATATGTGATATATTCCCCTCGGGCTCGGCGCAAGGAGAATATAGCACACATCCCCGAGGGACAGGTCATGGCGACACGTTAATTTTGCGAATTTCGCGATACAAAAAAATTGCGGAACTTAAGTGACGCGAATAGTAAGTGTTGCGGATATAACATGACACGAAAATTAAGCGGCTCACATAATGTCGAATTTTCTTTTTAAATGGTTCTTGTGGTCAATTGACTCAAGATCAATAGGGTTAAATTAGAATCGACTAAAACAGCGTTTTTTATAAAGGGACAGATATTTTTAATAATTGTATGTGAATTCTAGTTTTAGTCTTTTTATCTCTTTCATATGGATAATTTCTCGATTTCTTATACAGCTTTTTTCAGATCAGTCTAGTTTTTTCTTTTTTTTTAACGCAGGACCCATGTTGATAGCAGTTTTTATAACTGAAATGGTCATCCTCCATAAATATGTTTTTATTATTATTAAGGACCAAAGGGCCAATAGCTACTGACCTGTAGCCCGGCGACCTCTTCGCGCTTAAGCGAAGTTTCGCAGGAAGATTTAGTATTTTCAGGGCTCTAAGTTTATTTTTGGCTTTTGGGGGCACTGGTGCTACAACGTGTAAATTACTAGGCGCCTAGCTAAAACGTTTAGGAGCACAGCTAAAAATTTTAGGAGCACAGCTTCGAATGCGTGTGGCACGAAAATAAAAAAAAATCCGAAAGCTTCAGACGTTGTGTAAGTAATCACTTATTTCCATGTTATCTTTTATTTTGAACGATCCTGTATTTGTTCCGACCGTCAGGCCTCTATTCTACGTTGGAGATAAAAACAAACTGTTAGGTTTTTTTTCAAAAAAAGAAAAAAACAAACAAGGTCATCCGTGGCGCTACGCTTTAAGCCGGAGCGGATCGGTCGCGGGGATGAGCTTCTCCTGACTGCTGCACAAATCAACCGATTGAGGAAAGTGGTCAGTGAGCGAAAAGGCACGGACCTAAGGATGAGCAAGACACAGATGAAGAGAACAGCACAACGTGGGGCTAACATCTCACCCCTGCTGGGCCTCGCAAAACCCCTCATCAAACCTGCAGCCAAAGCCGAGGTCAGGGCTCCAGCTACCGAAGGACTCTGGTGCTGAGAATGTGCTGAGGAAGATCTTTGGGAAGGGTTACGGGGCCACGAAAATGTAGCTCTACAGACTTGTCCAAGCGATGACGCCAGAAAAGAAGTGGGCTGTGAAGAAACACGTCTTTGGTCGTGGTAAGGTTAACAGTAGTGGACAATACGAAGGGTTCTTTGAGATGCTTGCGTCCATGGGGGTACCCATTGTTATTGATCTCATCAAGAAAGTGTTTGGCAAAGGGTTGCATATCAGACCCCGCCCAACTGAAAAGGCAAAGGTATGCAGATCTACTCACCGCCCTTCAACGGCACTTGGTCTGACTATGGTAAAAAAGGTAAGGCCTAAGTTCCGAAAGGTTCAGATTTCCAACGTTGACTTGCGGCGTTGGTGTGACTACCTCAACATCCCCATCAAAGGGATATTCTCCCGCAACGAAATGAGACCCCCACATTTCTCCCCCTGCATCATCAACATGGATGATTTCGGAAGTATAGGCACCCACTGGGTCTGTTGCCGGCGCACACGCCGCAGTGACTATAAGTACTTCCACTCCTGGGGCATGCCACCCCCGTTGGAGTGGGAACTGGAGTTGAAGAGAGTAGGGAACACGCTCTTCCTTCGCAATGATAACCAACTACAGTCCATCAAGAGTGTGAGGTAAAATAGGTAAAGGTAAAATCTTCATTGAGACACGGTATTTCCTTCACGAATTTACAATATATTGAATTAAATAATTCTAACTACCTACCTAAATTAAATATTAAAATGTATTAGTCAGAACCTGCCTTACAAGGAAGCCGTGTATAAAAAAAAAATAAAACTTAGATAAGACTACTATTAAATTCATAATTCTTTAACTTTAAATTCATTAAGAAAGGGCGACTGTCGAATATCCGAGGGTAAACTGGTCCAGAGTACAGCTCCACTGTAGCACAGACTACTTTTACAATAATTAGTGCGGGGATGTGGGATAGCAAGCTTACAGTCACTATCTCTTAGCGCCAGTAAATGGGACGAACACTTTACGAAAGAACACGTTTAATGGGAAAGGAACGTAACCGCAAGATGGCGGACTAACAACAACAACAATAATATATGCGCGGCCACTACGCGCGCGCATTGCAAACGAACACGTGTCCGCAGGCGCTAGGAGTCTGCTGTTGTAGGATATAGATTAAAGTATCGGAATGGAAGACAAAGCGCGAACTAAGATAATCCGGAATCATATTATTTATAATCTTTACATTAATATTGATTTATCAACAAGACGTTGACGGTCCAATTTAACCCAGTTAACCATCCGTAACAACTCATCAGTACTACGATTGTAATTTGAAAACGTTATGACGCGTGCTGCACGATTTTGTAATTTTTGTAACTTTTGGGAAAGACTCTGGCAAAAAGATCCCCATACTGAGTTGCAGTAATCAAGATGCTGAGGTAGGACTTATGAATTGTAAATGTTATATGGGACCGAATACCTAATGTGTTTAATGGCGATTATACCAGAGACAATCTTTTTAGAAAGCTCGTTGATATGACACTTCCATGCATGATTCTCATCAATGTATACATCGAATGATTTAACAGTCGAGACTTGTTGTATCGGAATCTGGTTAATTGAAGCAGTGGTTATCGCTGTAAGATTTGACATTCTTTGCTTGGAACCAATCAATAGGAATTCTGTCTTTGTCATATTTAAAGTTAGCTTGTTGGCTGCAAGCCACACACGAATTGTCTCCAAATCAAAATTTATCTCATCAACATCACTATCAGCAAAATTAATACTAGTATCATCGGCGTTCGTCCTTGGTTGGGAATGCTGGAGACAATTAGGCAGATCATTTATATATAATAGAAATAGTAGGGACCCAAGAATCTTTCCCTGTGCAACAACACAACAAAGGAACAGTTTCGACAATTTATTCCCGTTTACTAGACACGTTTGGGTTCGGTGTTTTTAAATAAGAGCAGAACCATTGGTTTGTGTTCCCTGCAATTTTGAAAGAAGAATAGCGTGGTCCACAGTATCGAAGGCCTTCTTAAGATCTAAAATGCAGTAACTGTAGAATGAAGCGAACGAAAACCAGATTGGTGTCCACTGAGATTGTTCTCATTTAGATAACGATACAACTGCTCATAAATAATCCGCTCGAAAACCTTGCCCACAACCAGGATAATTGATATCGGTCGATAATTATAAGGGTCACTCCTCCTTCCTATACGTTCTGGAAAAGAGGCGTGATTCTTGCATTCTTCCATTCATCTGGAAAATTACCAGTATCGATCAGTATCAAGTTTCAAGTTGATCAAATAAGAGGTCCTTGCGGACATTATAATTAATATTAGAATGAATATAAAAGCAAATTCCAGCTTCAATTCTGCAGTTTAGCGGTCGGTCGCGGCGAAAGATATCGTAACCATCAATACTGACCTCATTATCGACAATAAGTTCATGTAATCGAGGGCGGTGGATTTTTCGGCGATGCAGCCGACACAGCAACCGAGCTGTTCCTAAGCAAGGGTGTCCCATTCCTCCCCAAGAAAACCATCGAGGTGGGTAGGTACTAAGCCTCCGAGGCGATGGGGAACCCCGCGTCACAGAAGAAAGCACTAGACTATGGCATAAAGAAAGCTCGGCCTGTGGTCGAGAAGATGGGACACGAATTCCTCGACCAGCTATCCACAAAGGTAAGACCAAATAAGCGTTATAGGGATTAAAGAACCGACCTCGACGGCGTGGGCCTGGACATTCATTCAGCCATTGGGAAGCTCCCCGCCCCTAAGAAGGGTTGTACCCTACCTGGGCACAACTACTGTGGGCCATGCAACTCTCTCGACCAGCACCTGAAGTACGACCCGAGATTGGACTGATCACCGAAATATACCAGCAGCCGACTGGTCCCACCGACACAGTAGCTATGCAGCATGACGTCGATCATAGTAGTTGCGCCTAAGGCAGGAGAGGTCTGACGAGAACCAGAAAGCATGCAAGCAAAAAGCAGATCGCAAGATGGTAAAATCTCTTGACTTGATCCCATTCAAGAAAAGACAGTAGGGCCACGTACTAGCGCGTAATGCAATAAACTTGAGGCAGAAACTAGGTCTGGGCCTTCGAGTATATCCCAATCTCTTATCCTACGACAAAGAATAGACGACCACAAGGCCTGCTGCACCGAGTGATGGCTTTTATTTTTGTTTTTGAGGCGCCCTCTGCCCGGGTCTAATAGTGCAATGATCGGTGTGTGCAGTGGCAGAGCGACATGTGATACTTAGTAGAGCCCGGAGTGCAATGGACACTACCCAGTACACACCCCAGGAGGAAAAAGGTCAAGCCACAAGGCCGTCGGCCAAAACCCACTAGATGGTAAGTAAGGTGTAACCAGCCCAACGGGGACGATTACGAGCGGTAGGTGCAATGTTCGTGTCACCATCCCGCGTCAGGTAGTCACCGAGTCAAGGTTTTTGTATTTAAGTGATCGGCCGGGCCCTGTTAAGGTGAGCAATGCCCGCCGGTCGACCGACTCATGTTGACCCACATAATAGCGGGCAACATCCCTCAAACACGCGGGTGCACCAGCACGTCAACTGTCACCCGGGAATCGAACCCGGCCCACACATACACAAAAACAACACGAAACGGGACATGACAAAGACGACGACCCCGGAACGACTGGCGGAAAAAAACGGTACAACAATAAAACAGCTGGGGGGAAAACAAGAGGGTTTGCCAACATGGAGAGGGGTGGCTCCCCAAATCCCTTAATGAACCAAAAGTTCATCAGGGAAGACCACGCGTTAAGAGAAACAACGAGTCTCCTCACCCACTAGGGAAAGAGAGCCGAAAGTTTCAGGTGGACAGACGCCACCCCAAAACCGCCAGCGCTGCAAGGCTGAATAACTAATCGACGAGCTACAAAGTCCTTTTTGCTGCTCCAAATTAAAAACGAGGCTATTGAGTTCGGACAGAGCCCAGGGCGGCATGTAGAAAAGCGACGCAACACACGAAACCCTTGGCAGGCCCAGAGCATTAAGGATAAGGGCTTTGCCTTTATATTACAGCTGACGGGATCGCCAAGAGGCCATACATTTTGTAACAGAGTCAATGCGGGGGCGCCAGTTGGCTTCTGCAATGTAAGCCCCAAGAACCTTGATTTTATCGGAGGTCCACTGGATGGCGACAGGAGAGTCCAGCCGGTCTTTCCAGGAACCCAACCATAAACCCTCACAAGTAGCCAGATTTAATTTGGAGCCAGACCCCTTTACAACGATAAACTTCAAAGACGGCCTTGATAGAATTGTCAGAAGTGACAATTGCCGACGTCACATCTGCATAGAGATCAGAGATACAGTGGGTAAGGGTGACTGAGCTCCTGGCAAGGAAAGATCACAAATGTCAGGCGACGCTCGGATGGCGCAGGCAAAAACCTCAATTTGTAGGACATACAAAAGAGGGGAGAGAGGACACCCCTGTCGGACTCCTCGAGAGAGAGAAAAGAAATCAGAAGAATAGCCATTGACAGTAACAGAACTACGAATATCAGTGTACAAAAGTTTAACCCAAGAAATAAAAAAGACCCGAAACCCATGCGAGTAAGAGTGGCAAAAAGAAACCCCCCGTCAACTCGGTCAACAGCTTTGTCTTAATCGAGGGAATCGCAACCAGGCTGTTGGTCTCCATGCCATACTCCACAACATCCCTGAGGAGTGCAACGTTCTCTCCAATAAACCGTCCCAGGCACCCCACACGTCTGATCTGGGCGGACCACATTGTGGGTCATCTTGAGGAGGCGACCAGCCAACACACGCGAAAGTATCTTGTAATCCACGTTCAGAAGAGTCATGGGACGCCAGTTTTAGGCTGAAGGCGATTGCCTTTTTTAAAAAGCAAAGAAATGACACCAGTGCGAAGGGACAAAGGAAGGCGGCCAGCCTGGAGGGAGTGATTCAATACGGAGACCAAATCCTCCCCAGAAGGTGCCAAAAACGGAGATAGAATTCAGCCGGGAAACCATCACAACCTGGGGCTTTACCCAGAGCCATGCCATGAAGAGCAGAGTTTGTTTCGGCGATGGTGATTTCGCCTTCACAGGATCGGGCTTCGTCAGGGGACAGAACATCCAGGTTGGATAACAGGGAATTTTTTGCAAAGGCTGGTCAGCCTGGATGGCGGGAAATCCAGTTCTCGGCACCACGTTTCTTCTCAAGGCGGAAAAAATAAGAAGATGATGTCTCTCCCTCTTTTGCCCAGCGGACCCGGGCACGGGTTTTAGTTCCGGTAGCCGCGGAACGGTCAAGATCCGCAAGTTTGGCAAGCACAGACTGGTAAACATCAGTAAATGAACAAAAGCCTTGGTCCAATCTAGATTTCAAATGAGACGCCAGCCGAGACAAGAGGTCTCTGGAGGCATTTTCACGGGCCGAACGGTTGAAAGAGAAACGAAATGGCGCTTACCAGTATCCCACCATTTCTGGAGGGAAGGGAAACAGGTCTGTCTGGTGCGCCAGTCCAGCCAAAAGGATGACACGGCGTCAGAAAAGGCATAATCGTTAAGGATGGAAGTGTTAAGTTTCCATCGGCCTGGTCCTCTGGGAATGGCGTCAGGAATCGCGAAACGAAGAACGACCCCACAATGATCGGAGAAAGGGCATGGGTGGATGTCGCAAGAAGAGACCTCGGACACCCATGCATAAGGACATCCAATAAGGTCGATACGAGACGAAAGGGTGTCGTCAGGTTTCGACCACGTAAACGAGATGGAAGAAAGGTGAAGAGTCCTCCAGATGTCAACAACACAGCAATCATCGAACAACTGTGACAGGAGAAGAGAACTGTCACGGAAAGTGTCCGCGGAGTCCAAGCCCCTCCTGTCAAGTGCATGATTCAGGACAGTGTTAAGGTCACCCAATAGAATGGTAGGTATTGCGGGGTCAATTTGGTTGGAAGCAGACTCAAAGAACTCGTTGCTAGCGGGATTCCTGTTCGGAGCATAAGCACAGGCAACCCGAAAGGTCTTGCCATGGGTGCCAAGCTCAACCAAAGCAAAACGACCATCAGAGTCAGACCAAGAGTTGCAGAGAGTAAAGGAGTTGCGGAAATGGATAGCAACCCCTCAAGAGTGATTGGTCCCAGTGGAGACCACAGCCTGGAAACCGAAAGAAGAAAACCAAGGGAGGGCTTCATTGGCAGAGACCATGTGAGTCTCTTGAAGACAAATGATGTCCAGGGTCAAACAAGACAACCACCGGAGTAAACCCATCTGCTTATTGGCATCACGCAGTCCATTACAGTTTAGAGTAATGATAGAGTGAGCCATTTTGGAATTTGGAAAGAGAAAAATCAGTAATAAACAAAAACAATTTGGAATAATCAAGAAACAATTCAAAGAGAGGAAGTGGAGTCAAGACTCAACTGACTGCGACCGACTGAGATTAGAGGAAGAGCCCCTCACAAGTCCAGTCGGGGATGCCTGAGAACGATGAGTGGAGGCCGCACGCCGCAAGCGCTCAGCCGAGAGGGAAAGTTTGTACTGCCTCCTGGAACGGTGAGCCGAACCAGGGGAGGCGGCATGTCAGAGAGAGAAACAGCACTGGGAAAGGGAGAAAGAGGGCTGCGAGCGTCAGTCACCATTTCTGATACTAAAGCTGGCTCGACAGCCTGTGGCTCCACAGAGGGAACAGAGATGGGGGAAAGAGAAGGGGAGTCAGACTGACAGTGTTGCTTCTTAGGAGCATCTACAGAACCTTCTCTTTTGTTATCTATTTTACGCTTGTTACGTTTCTTTCTTTGTTCCTTAATTACTTCATTATTGATTTCATTACTTAGAGTGTCAATATTACCAGATGGGGACGAAAGCGGGGGGAAAGGGTCATCTTCAGTGGGGACGGTATCTGAAAAACAGATCCATAGAGTTTTCCAGAGGGAGGGGAGGGAGAGAGTCACCCCAACGTGCGACATCTGCAGTAGATGCCCACGGGGTGTTGTGACAGAAGCGGGCAATACGAATTTGTGCAGAACTGAACAGGCTTGACCCTAAAGTCTTTGAAAGTCGATAGACCAGACTCAACGATAGAAACCGAGGCAGGACCTTTTAGCTTGCCCTTGGTCTGCAACGTTACCGTTTTGGTATGTAATAAAGACATTATTAATAAGGGGAGAAAAACTCAAAATACACAAATCCAAAAGTCCGGATTCCGATCCGGCAATTCCGAGGACCACAAAAGGGAAACAAAGACCTAACCGATGGCCAAAAACGAAAAGAAAAGGAAACCTAGCCGTACAAAAGGACAGACAAGCCGATTGGCCGAGCGAGGCCTGTAACCAAGCCCCCCCCAGACCAGAACGGCCAGACGGCAAAAGACGGCTTACCCTGGGTTATACAGGGCAAGGCCTACAAGCACGAGTTCCCATGAGGGTCACCGTAAAGAGAGGACAGCAAAAATACTCACAACGTCTAAGCGATGAGAGACTCCCACAAGGATGCCACAGGTAGCAGTAGTGTAGAGCTCGAAGCACAAACTCCGACAACGTACCTAAAACACGCCCTGACTACCCGCGTCAGGTAGTGACCGAGTGATTTTTTTTGTTTTTGAGGCGGTACGAGGGCCTGAAGTGCAATGACTCCCGTCCATAACGGACTAATACACCAACCTCAATGGGAGGGAACCCAGTGAATGAGACCAGTTCGCCAACTACGCCGGAGAATCGAGCCCCGCCTCTCATTTAGAAATTGCACATGAGCAAGTGCCAGCAAGAAATTGCACACGAAGTGCAAACCAATGGTAGAAGAAATTGAAACAAGGCTGCAGGGGTGAAAGGAAACACCCCAAACATCACAAGAAATTGCACAAAAGTGCCGACTGTGCTGCAGTTTAACCAATGAATGCGACCGAGTGAACAGGAAAAGGAGCGAAAAACAGAGCAACACTCGGAAGAGGAAAATACGGACATAGAAGCGCAAAAACAGTGTGTCGCCCCGCACTTGACAAATGACGCCGTTCCCTACCCACTGACAGTGAAAAAGGCAGCGCTTCCTCGCAGATTTAAAACGTTTGAAATGCAAGGGCAAATAGAATTTGACCCTGGCCTTCATATATAGTAGCAATGGGGCCTACAGCACTAGGATGGACAGAACGGAAGCGGTAATCATTCCGTTGAGACCACACTAATAACTTGAAGACATGAAGAAGATATTGGAATACCAAGGGTAGCTCAACAGTTCGTCCGGACTGAAACCGAAACGAACATGTCGCAAAACGATAGAAGGAGCGGTTGGGCTAGCAACAGTCAAGAGTGACTGGATCCAGTCGAGACCGCTTTTAGCCAGCGGGCACGAGAACAAGAGGTGATCCAAAGATTCCAAGACCCCACCACAGAAGCAGCCCGTAATGACGTTCAGGCCGAAGGATGTCAGGCGCTCGGCAGTGTAAGAAACGCCGTGGGTCACTGTCCAGGCGAAGTCAATGGCTTTACGATCAGGAGGACAAACGAAAAGAGAGCGCCAAGTGGTGGGCCAGTAAAGCTCTCCGAAGATCGGGTGATATTTAGCCATGCAATGAGGTACCGTGGAGATCCGCGAGAGCAAAAACTGGCAAACACGTTTGCAGGTGGCTAATGAAACCAGAAAGGCATCCGGGGAGCCGTAGCCTAGAACGAGGCCCCCATGACTGAAGGAATAAAAACCTCCCGCCAGTTGCCACGCCTTAAACAAAGAGGCGTAAAACGGAGGAAGCTTAGCCGAATCAAAATCTAAAGGCCAAGGAAATCCCGCAAAAGAGTCCACCCCAAAATGCAAGTGACACCAAAAGGAGAGCGTGGACACCCATGCATTCTCTGAGTTGTTGAAACGCTGGACCCATTGAATCAATACGGCCCAGGTTTTTAGCATGATGGAAACCAAGGCAAAACCACCCTTTGTTGTAGGTTGGATAATCACCAGCCTAGCCACCAAATCCTTTTTCCCATTCCAAAAGAAATGAAAAGCTAAGGAATTTAACTCGGCCAAGATGTTGTCCGGGAGATGTACCATAGGCGGGACAAGGCGAGAGTATTGGTGACAAGTGCTTTGCCTTGAAAAGACAGTAAGCGGGAGCGCCAAGAAGACAGGCATTTCTCGACCGCCTCAACTAGAGGCCGCAAATTGGCCTCATTCAGGTCTTCATTTCCAATAAAGACCCCCAAAGTTTTGATTTTATCGGAGGTCCAGATAATAGGGACGGGGTCAACCGTCCTACCACGCCAAGCCCCGAGCCAAAGGCCCTGGCATTTTTCGAGGTTCAGTTTTGAGCCTGTACCCCACGCAAACAAAGAATAGGTGTGAGATCTGCTGTGATGGCCAGATCAGTTGAAACAACCGCTGAGGTGTCACCAGCGTATAAAGAAAGGACTGGGAGTGGAGTGGGACATCCCGGAAAACGAATCCCTTCAATAGCTGGGTTGGCTCGGATGTTGGCAGCCAACACCTCCATTGCTAAAACATACAAAAAAGGGGAGAGAGGGCATCCCTGACGAACCCCTAGAGACGGAGAGAAGAAAGGAGAAGTGAAGCCATTAATAAAAACTGCCGAGCGGATGTCAGAATAAGGCAGTTGGACCCAACGGATAAATCAAAGTCCAAAGCCCATAACTCTCATGGTTTTAAAGAGGAAAGACCAATCCTCCCGATCAAAAGCTTTCTCTTGATCGAGGGAGAAAATAGCCACAGGAAGATCTAATTCAGCGGCTAAGTCAGACATATCCCGTAAAAAGGCAACGTTTTTCCCAATGAAACGACCGGGGACGCCACAGGTCTGATCTGGAGCGACCAGACTATGCATAACTTTTAACAGACGTCCAGCTAAGGTTCTAGCGCGGATTTTACAGTCGACGCTGAGTAACGTGACGGGGCGCCAGTTCTTTATAAGAAGTCGATCACCCGTCTTAGGAAGAAGGGTGCTAAGCCAGAACGCATGGATAGGAAGAAACGACCTGTCTCAAAAGAAAAAAAATCGTCTACTAGATCATTGCCCAAAAGGTCCCAAAACGCCAGATAAAATCCTACAGGTAGGCCATCCAAGCAAGGAGACTTGTTGAGGGCCATGCCTTGTAATGCCTTATACACCTCTTGTAAGGAGAGGAGACCCTCACAGACCGTAGACTGGTAAGGAGAAAGGTGATCGGTGACGTGAGACAGGAGATCGGCTTGGGTGTCCAAGTCCACCGCGCTCTCAGAAAACAAAGAAGAGTAAAACTCCACCCATGTGAAGCAAATCTCCTCCGAAGAAGTGACAATGTGGCCGTCATTATTGTGAATGGCTGACATGCAAGTGTCCATGGCGCGCTTTTTCTCCAGACGGAAGAAAAAGGAAGAGGACGTCTCCCCTTCTTCAGCCCATCTGATACGATAGCGTATCTGAGCTCCTTTGGCAACCCTTAAATCCAACTCGGCAATCCGAGACAAAACATTTTGATACGCCTCAATACACCAGGTGTGCCCAAAATCTATGCGTGCTTTTAGGTGGGAAGCCAGGTTCGATAAAAGTGAACGTTCAGTAATAGTATGACTTGAAGACAATTTGCAGTGGCCCGCCTCCCACCAAGAGGCTAGAGAGGGCGAAAAGTGCTTACGACTACGCCAGGAATTCCAGAAAGTGCGCACGAAGGCGCAAAAGGATTCATCGGATAAGATAGACGAGTTTAATTTCCAGCGACCAGGACCACGCGGGATGGCATCCGGCAAAGACCACCCAAAAGGAGGGCGCTGCGTGATCGGAATATGGACAAGCAACAATATCCACGTATGTAACAAAAGGGACCCACGCAAAGGGACACCTATCAAATCAATATGTGAGGATAGAGAGCCGTCAGGTCTGACCCACGTAAAACCAGAAACGTCTGGGTGTTTTAGCCTCCAAATATCCTTACCACAACAATTTTGGAACAACGATTGAAAGACCGAGGAGCTCTCCCGCGACGTATCAGCCGGATTAGAGCCCCGGTGATCAAGAGTGCGATCAAAAACGGTGTTGAAATCATCGCCGCCTCGCAGGATGCAAGAAATTCATCGCACTCAGGATTGCGGTTGGGAGCATATACGCAAGCGATCCGGAAAACTGATCCCCGAAAGGCAAATTCGGCCACAAGAAAACGCCCGGCTGATTCGCTGACTACTTTGCGGAATGTCAGAACGGGACGATATAAAATGATTACGTCCCGGGAATGTTGACTCCCAAAGGAGCCGGTACCAAGATACCCATACGAGGAGAACCAAGAGCGAAGCTCATCTACAGAGACCACATGGGTCTCTTGCATTTGTAGACAGACTATAGACGGTGAGAAGTGAGAGAGCCATTGCAAGAAAGACAAGCGTTTTTTGGCATCTCTCAGTCCATTGACATTAACGGAAATAAGCGAGACCGCCATGAGAAAGAGGAAAAGGTAAAAACGAGCCATTGGAGAAAAAGTAAAAGTCAATAATTACGACCGTGAAGGGCGCGACGGGACTACGGGGGGCATGTGATGCCTAACCGGGCTCGGGAAATCGATCCATATCGAGAGCGACTACTGGACTTCGACCGAACTTTTGGTTTTTTGCGCGAGCGAGACTCCCTGTCTTTAGATGACGTAACTATAGGGGTCTTTTTACGAGCGCAAACCGAGGCCTCGGGACCAACAAAAGTACCCTGACTTGTAGATTCAGCTGGGGAAACCGTCGGTAAAGAAAACACATTTCCGGGGTGGCCTCACTGGAGACCTCCGGAGTGTTGACCAAAGAGCTAGAGTCCTCCTCCTGGGAGGGGGGAGGTACAGTAACAGAATCGGACTCAGGGTCCGCCGAGGCCACAACCTCCACAACATCTGAGGTCGCAGAGGGGACCTCCAGTTCACCTCCAAGTTCACCTTCCTCCATCGAAACTACCTCATTTTCAGGGGGAACACTATCCTCCTGATTCTCAGGTATAACACTAAACTCCTCAGATAGGGGGGGCACCTCAACCTCAGCGTCCAAAACAATGACTGACGGCTGGGCCTCACCATCGGCCTCAGGCGCACCCTCGGCAGCCTGCTCGGGGCGATACCAGGCTCCCTTAGTGCAATTGCGCGCAATATGCCCTTTTTGGTGGCACCTCAGACATTTTTCTTTCAAGGAGCAATTGGCCGCCCTGTGAGCCCCAGAGCAGATATCACAATCTAACGACTCGTCTTTGTACCAAATGGTGCAGCGCATGCCGTCGATGATTACGCTCCGGGGAATGTGGGCGCGGCGTTCAATGCGCACTAAGCGGGTCCCAGTGGCAAAATTCACATCGATCCATATCTGGTTGGACACCCGATCTACTGTTCCGTATGCTGATAGAGCCAGCTTAATTGCATTAATGCTTCCTTCAAAGGGGAAGTGATAGACCAAAACCGTGGTTACACGGCGCGGCCGCTAGATTCTAC
This sequence comes from Ricordea florida, assembly GCA_949710005.1. NCBI lineage: Eukaryota > Metazoa > Cnidaria > Anthozoa > Corallimorpharia > Ricordeidae > Ricordea > Ricordea florida. The sequence goes on from OX453277.1 coordinate 25,605,050, forward strand.
TAGGGACTGCGCCAATAAGGACCTCATCCTGTTCCTCGAAGGATTCTTTTTCTGCTACAAGAACGAAAGTCACCCTAACCTGATTACCAGGACAAAACTGAATGGACTCGATGTTGTCCTGACCAAACTCGTCAGCAATAGCTTTCGCGACTTCTGCAGGAGAAAGCTCCTGCCTAAAACCAGCGGTACTAAAAATTAAAGTTTTCCCATTGCGGGGAGCCATTGCAAATGCAACAAATAGTAAAATCGGGTTCTTTGCCCGCTACAGTAAAATAAAATCGGGTTCTTTGCCCGTTACTAAGATAATTTGGGTTCTTTGCCCGCTACAAAAATAAATCGGGTTCTTGCCCACTACAATCAAATCGGGTTCTTTGCCTGCTAAACTATTATTAAGAACAAACAATGAAAAAACGCTGCTACGTCCAAACAGACGTAACAGGGGAACCAAAAGAGTAAAAGAAACAAGCAAAAGGAAGCAAAGTATCCCAAAAGGGACCCAGAGACAAACAAACGGCCGATAACGACGAAAAACGCCAGGCTGTACGAAGAAAGTACAGATCGGTTGGTCGAGCGAGACCTGGAACCAGGCCTCCGGACCAAAACGGCCAGACGGCAAAGAGACGGCTTACCCTGGGTTATGTAGGGAGACCTACAAGCATTAGTCCCCAGGAGGGTCACCGTAAATTGAGTGCTTCAATTATACTCACAGCTTCTATGCGTTGATAAGGTCCCACAAGGAAGCCAAACGTCAGTGTAAACAAGTCGCGTAAACGATCAACACGTAACCTGAACCTATAGACCCGCGCCAAGTAAGTATCAGTCACCGAATGATGGTACGTGGTCGCCAATTTTTTTCGCCCCCATAGAAGCCCTCCAGTAACGCCTAACCTATTCGATGTGTGGGGTCCATGTGGGACTGTCTGATGGCATTGTTGCCCAAGAGCTCTTCCAAACATTGGGTGACCTCCACATGCATGTCACGAACTTCTCTATTCAACTTCCGTGTAAAGCGTTCCCTCACAACGCAAACTGGCATGTGGGTGAGTGCAATCAGGGTTGTATATGTATGCTACGGTATGCCTATTCAATTAGGCGTCAACTTCTTCACACACCGCCTCCTCCTCAAAAGTAACAATCCTACTTTGGAAGGTCTCTGAGTTGGAGTAGTAGGGAAACGCCGGTTCTAGCGCAGTGCACTTTTTTAATGAAAAAAAAATTTTAATCAAAAATTATCATAAAATTAAACAGAGATTTTATCAGATCGAGCGCAGCACACTTTTTAATCAAAAATTATCATAAAATTAAACAGAGATTTTATCAGATCGATGTCAAGCCATCACCAAGCCATCACCAAGCCATCACCAAGCCATCACCAAGCCTATGCCAAACCGACGCGGTTCTAGCGCAGCGCACTTTTTAATCAAAAATTATCATAAAATTAAACAGAGATTTTATCAGATCGATGCCAAGCTTACGTCAATCCACTACAAAGCCCATGCCAAGCCATCACCAAGCCTATGCCAGGCCATCACCAAGCCTATGCCAAGCCTATGTCAAGCCTATGCCAGAATTAAACTAATACAACAAAAAAAATGAAAATAAATGTGGTTTAAAAAGATGATTAATGAAATATTAAATGGAGAATTTAGAAATATTACATGTGCCTCAATTGAGAAATATTGCTAGAGAGTTAAAAATTAAAGGTTATTATAAAATGAATAAAGAAAATTTAATCAAAGAGATTGAAAAATTTACGGATGAAGAGAGTATTAAGATAATTTCAAAAGTTATTATTAATGATAAATATATTTGTGTTCATGGAAAGTGTAAATATTTTTGTAAAGAATGCGGGGGATCTCAAATATGTGAACATGATAGAATTAAGTATTTTTGCAAAAAGTGTAAAGGGTCACAAATATGCAAACATGATAGAGTTAAGTATAATTGCAAAGAATGCGGAGGATCACAAATATGCGAACATAATAAACAAAAACAACAATGTAAGGATTGCGGAGGATCCCAAATATGTGAACATGGTAAACAGAAAGCTTCTTGTAAGGAATGTCGAAAAAAACAAGACCCACAACAAAAAATATAATGTTGTATAACGCCCGCATGTGTTATATAACATAAAAAATTTATCTAAATCTTAAACTAAAAGTTATGGGATAACCCTTCAGATCAAGTTTTTTCCATTCAACATCTAAGATGCTTAAATCAAAGTGATTTATTAGGGTCTCATATTTTCGAACTGGAATTGTTGGATAATCCTTTGAGGGAATGTTTGCAAGTAGGTTTGATGGTGAGAGTTTCACAAGTTCACCATATTTGGTTTTATTCATATATGAAGACTTATTATCCACTATACTACACATAAGTCTCAGCGGTTCCTTAATCTGTATATTTATGGGGTATAATTTACCTGGATTTATAACTTCGGGTATACCTAAACCAACCGCTAACCCTCTCGTAAGTTTAATGTTAAAGTTCTTATTTGAATATAGATAGTCAACAGTATCAGTCTCAATGATTGCTATCTTTGACGTATCAGTATCATTAAGAAAGATCGATTGAATATCACGCAACGAATATGTACTGGGTTGTATTATTATTAGAGGTTGATTCTTATCATTGAATAATATCTGTTGTTCCTTGAAATTAATCAATGTTTTTGTTTGTATATTACAATCAAGGAGTTGTATCTCACGAAGATTTTTAAGCGGAGGATCTAAATAAATCCTAGTTTCAGACTCATACATGGTAATGCATAACATTTTTGTTTGATTACATCATATTCATCTTTAAATTTCCATTGACGTAATCACATTCCTGAGCGACGTTAGAAACCGACCTTTTTAAAGTAAACATAAAATCTACTTTTCGATTTCAAATCCACTTTACATTTTGCTTGTTGCTATGTCGTAAAAGTATGCAATCTATTGTTCTACATGTGAACGTTAATTCACAAACAATCACAATCACGTGAAATGGTCATGAACTACCGAAATAGATACCACACAAATACACTAGAGACAATTATAAATGCTAATATATTATCTTCATGTTGCGTGGTCACGTCCGACTTTTCATTCAGAGTTGAGGGTTTTTGTTTTGTTTTCGCTTCATTCTGGTCCTTCCCTTTGGTTAGTAAAGGTTTTGGATTTGTATCAGCTATATGAGGTAACTTTACCTTTGAAGATCCTAAGTTATGACCTATTCCGACCTGTTTTAATTCAGTGTTTAGGGAATTATTCACTCCAAAATTCATATCATCACTCGCTTTCATAAGTTTGTTGTTAAAACCAGTCACGCTTTCAGTGTTGATTATCATATTACTTGGCATTAACCATACACCAGGAGCAATAGCTAAATCGAGCCGCAATTTTGCTTCTTGTATAGCTAATTGATATCTTTGGATAGAACTAGAAATGTCATTCTCGATCACACTACTTTCAAATAAGGATAAGAATTCTTGTTGTGTCTCAATCGCTCCACCACCATTACCATAAATCGAGTTTCTAGTGTTGACTTGTGCTCCCAATATACAGTAAACAAAAGCTTCCGCAGATCGATTCAATCTACCGAGTCCAGCTTTAGTGAGTCCATGCCCACTTGTAGGAATAAACCAAGCATATTTGAAATCGGCAAAGTCATCATTACGAATAAATGAGATAAGATTACCATTTTCTTTCTTACCACCGTCATCAGCAAATTTACTACCTTCGCCGGGCCATTGGTCTGCTTCATGATCGTAATTTCTTACTACATGTACATTTTGATATCCCCCACCTCTTCCACGGAATCCAGAACCATAATCAAGGAATATATCTCCCAATCCACCGTTTCTACCACCTTTCCATCTAAAATCAGTCGAAGTACTGACCCCAAATTCAGCACACAATCGATTATATGCAACTTTATTATATGGATTATTATTTATCACAAAAGGTTGTTCATCGGGTAAAGGTAGTTTCAATTCATATAATATCCGCCTTATTGTGAAATATATATGAAACTTTATAAAACTACTAATTACTTTGGGATAATTTAGACTTTCAAAAGGACTAATCCCACAACCAGATGTTGCACACCAAACTGCAAAGTTAAGTTGTTGAGGCCAATAATTCATATCAGGCCCGTTCAACCATTTTCTACTCTGCTTTCCAAATTTGAATGTTACAACTTGTGATGTAAATATGTTTCTCATTTTTGCTGTGAATTTCTTCGTATTTGAAACGTATATATCTAGAAAGGTTAGCATTTTTGTTACATCAGTTGTAAAGTCATCAAAGTTAATAGCTGGTATAGGATAAGATTGATTTGTCATAGTTAAACTTTTTGGGAATGAACTAAATTCAGAATCATCCAACCCTAAATCTTTCCATAAAAGTCTTTTCATATGAGGCGATAGGTCGTCAGACCACGTTTTTCCGGTAGGATCATCATTAGACATGATTGTTGTTCCATTAACTTTCCACTTAATATATCCTCCATATGAATCATTCACAAATGTAAATTTATCAAGGTCAACCTTTGGGTACCTATTTCTAAAATCCGCCCATAGTGTCATTTTATTACTTTTAGAATAAGATGAAAAGTCTTTAGATCACCTCTTTTCTAATATCCGCCGGAAGGTGGAGCTCAGCTTCGTTGAATACCCGCAAAACAATTACAACCCACTTCAGTTCTCTCATATGAAATTTTTAATGAGCGGGCGTGGTTAACTCTTTTAATAGATCTGCTCGAACTTCTCTCCTTATCTGAGACATGTTTAAGTTTTTTTCTGTATCTCTCCTAAATTTTTGACGAACTTCTAGTTTTAGTTTTTGAAACTTTTCCAACTCTGCTAAAATTATGGAAAATTCTTGATCAGATATAGCATTATCTTTCAAAGCCTTTGAAACCAAGTCGTTAATAGTGTTTAATTTTGATTTTGCTATAGAAGCAGTTTGTTCATGCTTGCTAACTTTATTTGAAAGTCTTTTTGAGGCAGCACCGAATCCAACAGATACCCCACCACAAATTCCACCAACAACACCCAATGGAACACCAATCATTGCGCCAAAACCAGTAAGAGAGGTTCCAAGCCCACTTGCAGATAGAATAACTGAAAGAACGCCACTACAAACACTTATTTTTGTAAATATTCCTCTTGCCCTATTGTATTTTTTCCTTACATCTTCATAATGTTTAATTTCTTTCTCAAGATTTTGTAATACTTCACTTGATTTTTGCAGTCTGAAATTATTTGGATCGCCATTAATAGGTAATTGTGGATAAATCGAGCTTCGCTCGGGACCGGCTGGGCCGTAAATTCTATTGTAGTCTTCCATATTGTATTTTACTGAACGGTATGATATCTTTAAATTTGTTACTTTCTCTTCTTTCCACCTTTCATTTGTTCCACAAAATACAAAACCACAGCCATTATCAGTAGCCAAGCGTTCTCACCTAAAAATCCAATAACCTCACCCGCTGTTTTGAAAAGAAAGCTAACTATTGCGCCAACAATTCCTGGTAATATTTCTCCAAGTTTTTTACCTATAGTTTTCAAACCATTACCAACACCCTTTCCTAATGTTTTTAATCCCTTTGAAAGATTAGAAACTATTGCTCCAATGACCACGCCTACAGCACTAGTAACAGCAAAGACTGTAAAACCATACTTTTTGAAAATGTATTTTACACGATCGCGTAATGACATTCTATTTTGTATTATTTCTTCCTCTTCCTCTAAACTAGCCAAATCTTCTTCATGATTAACAATTTCTCTCTCTTCTGCTTCAATTTGATTACTTTCCTCTGGTGCAATATTATGTTTCCACACGGCTTTAACTCTTTTAATTTTTATATTTTCTTTTAGTTTATCAATTAAACCTTTTTTCTTTGTTTTTTCATTATCAATTGATTCCAAAACCTCTTCAGCTGTAGGGCCAAGGCCATATCTTATTGTTTTTGTTTCTAATACTTTTTTGCTTACATCACCATATCTATCATAAAAATTATGCCACTTAACTTTATTAGGATCATTACGCATTATTCCAACTTGTAATTGGCCAAAATCATCATACCTAAAATCAAAATTTGCCCTCGCTTTTGGGAATTTATTTTTAATCTCTTGCCAAGCTTTATCTTTGTTTCTTTGTATCTCCTCAATATCTTCTCCTGCTAATTTTATATATCCTTTTTTGGTTTTTGGTTTTGCGCCCCCAAATGAAGTTTCTGCCGTCTCATAATCATCAGGGTAAGGTGGAATAGAGGTGGATGTTTTTGGAGTTAAATAAAGTGTATCATCATTACCCCTACTATCAGCATCATTTTTTGTTTCATTTAGTTTAGTTGGATCTAAATATTCTGGTAAATATCCTCCTTCTGCCATATTTAGATTTTTTACTCATCAGTAAGAAATCTTTAAACCTACCTAATAACATACAATTAACTCTAAAATAATTTACTAGCTGCGTAACCCAACGCTAACATTCCTCCTCCTACATATGCCATTTCTCCCATCTTTTGATTTTCACTTGGTCTGTAATAATCCGAGAATTTTGGTTCGTGTATTTGTTCATATAATTCGAAAGCTTGATCTGTTTTTGACATATTTTGTGATGCTTGATATTTATCATCTTTTCGTTTTAATTTCCAATCAATTAATTTCTGTCTTTTTTCTTGATATAAAGCATAATCTTTTTGATATTTTTCTAATGCCTTATCGTGTCGTATTTTCTCTGTATCTGTTTTATCACCAGATAGATATTTTGCAAGATATGAACCGCCAACAAAAGCAGTTGCATTTAATACAGCTCCTCCTAACATCATTGCTATTGTTGCCATGTTTCTTCGCTTCACTCAGGTCTATAAATAATTATTTTGGTAAAATCTTTTGATCCTCTAAATATGTTTTTAGATACATACTACCTGACAATACAGCGACCCACTTAGCATAATTTACAATACTCGAGGATGGATCGTTCATAAATGATTCTTTCATTGCTTTTTTAGCTACATATCCAACTCCAGCCGCTAATCCGATAAGGACTGCTGAATCAGTAACAGTTTTCACAAGTTTGTTTTCGTTTGACATGATTTTTTACTACATCGATCAGTAAGAAATCTTTAGATCCCTTTTAGGGTGAGATTAAATTACATCATTCCAATTTTTGGTCGATCTATTGGTTGTGGTTGTGTTGGTTGTGGTTGTGGTAATTGTGGAACTTGAGATAAATCAGGTATTCTATTTTTGTAATATTCAGCTTCGCCGGTTCGAGTTCCCCGGTATCTCATAAACATATCAAATGCTGTAAACCCTATTCCAATTATGGATAAAACAGTAGTAAAAGATAATTCTGGAAGCCACGCTTTTGTATTTTCTTCATTATTTTCTGGTTCATTTTTTATATCCTCTCGTTTCATTTGCTCCGCGGCCCGTTGGTTTTCCCGGGCTAATGCTTCTTTTGCTTTTTTATTATATTCGGCTAATTTCTTACCAGCTTCTACTTTTTTAGGATTTTTTGCCTTTTTTCCCGCAGTTTTTTCCTCTTCTTTTGGAGGATCTCTTGTAATTTGCTCAACAACTTCTTCAGACATTATTTTACATATCATTAAGAAATCTTTAAATCAATCACATAATGCTCAGTAGACAGTATCAGTACCGCTAGCATCTTGCTTAGTAGACTGCTCAGTTTTGTTGATATCCTCTTGTATTTTATGCTCAGTTGTACTTGTAACTTGTTGATTTTTGTTGAATTTTATGTGTTTAGCAACCTGGAACAGCCCGCTAGCAAGTGCTGCCAGTCTTCCTGCTTTCAATGCTAAGAGGCCTACAATGTTTGTCAGTTCACGATTAACCAAATCATCATTCTTCAAATCTGAACAAAGAGCTTCTATATCATCTACAGGAACCATGTAAGAAATGACTTGTGAAACTAATTGAAGAGATGAATCTACCAACCCACCGCTAATTTTCTTACCTAATACCGCCTGATACCGATTATAATATTTATCAACATCTTTTACTGATAATTTTTTTACATCACCCAGACTCATATCAACTCCTAAATATTCCTTTGTAGTTCCTAGAGATGCGAGAATAGCTAGTGATTCTTGTTTAATTTCAATATCATCAGATTTTACATTGTCTTTTACCTCAGGTTGTTCTTCTATATAATCTTCAACTTCTGTCATCTTATAATTTTCTAATAATACAAAGATTCTTTTAAATCACCTCAGGTTACTACCTTTGGTTGAGTTCCGCACTTCGCTACGCTCCGTTTGGAATTTCCAAATAACAATTGAATGGGTAACGTAAACATAAACATAGTCTAGAATATTTTTCAGTTTTTAATAATTGCATAAATTTTTTACATGATTCATAATCCAAATCGCCTCCATAATCTTCAAAAAACATCTTCATACCTTTCTGCGACGGATTATGAAATGAGACCACACAAGCCACATTTTCTCGGAAAGGTTTTGCAATTGATGTTAATTGCTGAGTGAGAACCCAAACTGATAAACCATGATGCCTTCCGGAGAATGCTAAATCTATAAACTTGTTTGATCTTTTCTTCAGATCATTAGATACAGCGCAATCATCTAAAATTATCAGTGTATTTGTACCAGAGAATAAAGTTTGACAATCAGTTAACAATTCATTAATCTCATCAATGTTACTAGCATCTGGTGATAATACAAAGAAACGTTTATCTCCTCGAGCAAAATTATGATAGGTTTTATTTTTATAATAGGTTGGACATATGAGAATAATATATTCAAAAACTTTTCGGAATGGCCCTCGGAGTTGATCTATGATGTATTTTGTTTTTCCACAATTTGTTGGTCCAGTTATAATACAATGAAAAGGGATTTTATCTCTCAATTCTTCCATATTTTTGTATTATAACATTAGGTTTTAAATTTTAGATTCTCAGTACTTTATCGAATGTAAGTTTGAATTCATAATTTCCATCATTGCATCGGCTACAACAAACATATAACAGATTACAGTGCCAGATCCGCTTTGTTTTCTTTTAATTTCTAGTTTTACCCCATCCCTTGTATTGTTTAAAACCAAACCTCCTCCATGAATATCATTATCAGGGTGAGTTCTCAAATCAACCCATAATGCAAACTTGTCATAATAAAAATCCTTTTCTTTCATGTCATTTTTTCCAAATCTTTTCTTCACTGACTCCCAGAGATCAGAAGGTATCATTCCCTTAGAGTATAAACGATTTGGCACTCCATCAACATCTATATTGATCGAGGTGATCCCTGGATTGTAAAAACTTTCAGAGTTTCTAGCTCCTGCGACGTTGGGTAATTTAAACAAAAATAATATTCCAGTCATTGACCTTCTAGGTAGATTAATATGCTGGTTAATAACAGTGTCCCCGCCTATGGAAAAAGTAAAAGTTTTGTGTAGAGTAACATTTTCATAAAAGAATCCTTTTCCAACCTGATAAGCTGCTTGTGCCTCACGAGCTAAGTATTCACTTGAAATGGAAGCATATTCTAACTCTAGGTTTTTGATTGAATATGTGGGGGTCTTTGTAGTATCAGAAAAAACAACAATATCAGAAACTGGGGCTAGCGTAATCTCAAAGATTAAATGATGATCTAGAGCTTTTGGATAGAAAACTCCGTGATCTTTTAGAATAGGGTGATTTAGTGGAATATGATACTTGGTATTATGTACTGATGCGAGAGCTACTTCCCTAACATCTTGAGTTTTCTTATCACCGGCATTTGTCCTTAGTTTTCTCATGTTTTCTGAAGAAATACCTTGTCTTAATTTATCCCCGCGATCCTCATCTGATAAAAATAAATCATGATATGTTTGAAATAGATCGTATCTTTGGGTATCCTGTAATGTTTCACCACCAAAAAGAACCCTTAATCTGGATACAAGATTACTGCCCACATTATTCACAAGGGTGTTATTAGCATGCCCATCAACTTCCAAATCAAAAAGTAGAGATACACTTCCAGGTACAATCACTAAATTATCAGAAAGTTTAGGGATATTTATATATAATGTTTCTCCAGGGCTGGCCGAGGATGGATTTAATGTAATTCTATTCAAAGTTGATTCTGCTTTCAACCCAAATGGTTCTCGTGGAATTCTGTTTGGATTAATTTTTTCAGACGTCATATTTGATTTATAAGATACTTTGGTTAATCTTTAAACCTCTTGGGCAGCTGAATTGGTATTTTTTTTTTTTTATTCCCTAATTCTTCAATATATTTTACTAAACTTTCTCTTACTCCTTCAATTACAAGCATTACATTAAAAAGTTCATCACCATCTTCCATATTGTGAATTTTTGAAATTATAATTTTTTTCATCATATTAATTTGATATTCACTAAAATTTATTTTTTTCTTCCTCCATTATAATTTATAAGATACTTTGGTTAATCCTTAAATGAGTAACGAAAAGATAACAAAAATATCGGTGAAGCCGGGCTCGCTCTTCGAGCGGATATATTATTCAACTGAAGGATATTGGAAAGGATATTCTGCAATTCCTAAATTAGCTGAAAAGGCAAATCAGGCAAAGCCCTCCCACGAAGTGAAGGTTAGTGAAGATGAAGCAAAACAATGGTTAGAGAAACAAGCAATATGGCAAATATATCTTCCATCTCCAAAATATATACCTAGGCCTCACTGGACAGAGGATAAACCTAATCAGATTCATCAAGCAGATTTATTATTTTTACCGCATGATAGAGTTGGAAGAAAAACATATAAATATGCATTAGTTGTGGTTGATGTGGCAAGTAGATACAAAGATGCTGAAGCATTAACCACAAAAGAAAGTCATGAGATATCCAAAGCTTTTGAAAAAATATATTCCAGAAAGTTAAAATATCCTAAAACATTAATGGTCGATCCTGGAAGAGAATTTATGGGTGATGTGACAAAACTTATGAATTACCATAATGTGAAAATACAAAGAAGCGAAGCCGGAAACCATAGAGCTCAAGCGTTTGTGGAAAGAGCAAATAGGACATTAAGTGAAAAATTATTTAGTCATCAATATGCGCAAGAAATGATAAGCGATGATCGATCCAGAGTATGGGTGAAACGATTACCAGATATTTTGAAAACTTTGAATAATACGCCAACGAGAATAACTGGTAAAGAACCTGATAAAGCTATAAAAATGAAAGAGGTTGATATTAGTCCTAAAAATTATCAACGAGTTATGGGTCTTGATGAGGTTAGATTACCTCTTAGTGTTAAAGTTAGATATTTATTATCTCCTGGTGAACTCGAGGGTGGTGAAAAAAGACGAGCTACAGATCCTATTTGGAGTATCAAAGTTTATGATATTACGCGCAGCGTCGTTTCACCTAATCAGCCAGTTTTATATTATTTGGTGGGTGGGCCAAGACGTGGGTTTGTTAGAGAAGAATTACAGGTTATACCTCATGATACTGAGTTACCTCCTAATTCTGTTTTGCAAAGATAATGCCCGTATGCAAAAGTATGTATATTATCTTTACAAATTTCTCTCTTATCATCATCACAAGACAGTGCAACTTTATTAATTGTTTCTGAAAAAACGTCGTGCTTATGGCTTCTTAATACATTCATCCGTCTCATCTGTGGCTCTTTATTGAAAAGGCAATCCTTATAATCATTAAATCTTATGGTCTTTTTCACGATTGCCTTCTTTACTCCCTTACATTTCTTTTCTTCTTCACCTTCATCCATCTTGTAGGAGTAAAGCTTTGCTCGTAGTCCTACAAATTCAGTTATCTGCCTACCACCGGTCTCATCTTTAAACATATTAACAACTTTCTTATTCACACCAGTCTCAATACCGGACGGATGGTCTTTAGGAAAATTGCTGGTATCGAACATTTTTCTCACATCGGGGCTAATATCTTTATAGAAATCTTCTGTTTCTATTTCATATGCAAGGCTGTCCGTATCTGTAAACAACAATTTTGCTTTTTCTCCATATTTAGGTTTAATATAATTATAGTGAAATTTGTACATTATTGTTTTACTTAGATCTAAAATGCTCATACCCAAGTAAACAGGTTTATTGAATACTAGCTTTGTTTTCTTCATGTGAATGGCCACAAGATTTTCGCAAAAGATAGTACGATGTCGATAGTTAGGTTTTGATATTAATTTTTTCGAATCTTTTTCATTCGTAACTAATCGCACATCCACCCTTTTTCTAATGTTTTCCATTGTTTTACCAAATACGGAGTTATTCATAAGTTTGAAGAAATCTTTCTCAAAATCGTTATTTCCTTTAGCTCTTAGGTTTGTATTCAAGTCAATGTATGGTTTTAACCAAGCCGACTCTTTAAATGTAATGCCTCTATGAATTTTTGTAACTTTTAATCCAAGACTTTCGTAAAGTTTTAGTGTTTCATGATGAACAACATACTTTACCTTATTGTTTAGATTTGGAATCAATTTCTCAACCTTATTAATGGTAAGTCTCTCTGGAGCGAGAGGGTAATCATTATGTAAATCATGAAGGTTAGTTGGGTATTCCAAATCAACCTCTATTATACAGGAGATATTTTTCCAGTTTTTAAGATCTTCTTCACTCATCCATCTAAAACCATGCGTAGGTAGTTTTTCGCTCATTCCCCCACCATATAGATTGTTTGCGTCGAGATATGTAATATACTTTGTTTGCAGTTTTGGATCATATTCGTTCATGTAGGGGTTGTTAGCTTTCCCATATCTAGTAGATATCATGGATACCCCACCCCGCACACCTTTTTCAATCATAAGTAGCATGTTAATGTCGGCCAGCAACTCTAAATTAACCTTTGTTATCTTTAATGTTGCATCCCAAGCTAGTCCTGGTGCTGTATAATACCAGGCGGGATCCAATCCATAGTTTTTACTACAAACATCTCTAAAGTTCTCAAATACATCCGCTAAAAGTAATACATCTGACTCAAGATATAGGTTGTGATATTCCCTCATTGTTTTCATATTGAAGGTTTCCCACACCTTTTTAGCGTGCTGGTAGTTATCTTCTGTTATATCTTCATCGCTTAGTTTTGAGTAGAACGCTTCTTTAGGCGGAAGTTGAGTTGCGTTGAGTTTATCGAAGCTATCAAACCAATCATATGGAAAAACTCCTTTTCTCAACAATAACTTTAATTTATCACCTTTATAACAACTCTTTAGGTTTTTGAAAGATTCATTTGGCAGATTAGTTACTAATTTATCAAGACTTGATGCCATAAATTTAAATGAATCTATGAATCTAATATCACGTTTCACCTCAACCCGATTGCCTTCTTTATTTGTAAATGTATCAACCACAATCTGTTTTGTGAAAGAAATATACTTTTCCTCATTATTAGGTATGCAGTTTATATTACCTTTTGTTGTACCAAGATTCTTGATAAAAAGATGCGCGTCATATCCAGATAGGTTGTGAAATATTACGGGAAAGAACTTTGGAATCTTGTAATTTAAGTTGCATTCATTATGAGCTGCTCCTCTATAATTTCCTGTAAGATGGCAATGATCTAATACCTTATCTTCTCCCAATTCTTTCTCACAGATATAACAGTGAGTAGCATTTTCATATTCTTTTTTATCCATTTCTGTCATATTTCTCACCTTCTTATTGTATTTTGTCTTATTGTAAATTTTTTTAATATCCTGCTCTAAATTATCTACAAATATCTGTGGGATATCATCATCTGGGGATTCGGCGGTGTATTGTGCAAGCTCGGGTGGAAATATTTTATCATCAAAAGATTTTATGAGATAACTGAATCCTGATGGTTTGTGTTTTTGGTATTGATTAGTAAAACTTTCACTTTCATCTGGCGAGCAGGTGTGTATTTTCTCTGGGTAACACTCAAAGTCTGCATATACAACAAAGGGTACTCGCATTTTTCTATTGAAGTTCTTAAAATTAATAAACTTAGGATTTCCATCTTTATCCATAGGCATAACAATCTTGACTTCTTCATTTGTCACGCAATATTCTAGATGTTTTTCCAATGATTTTTTTGTGGGAAATGTGTTATAACATCTAGAGCAAATTTCTCGTTTGTGTTGATTATTATTTACTTGCGATGATACAAGTCTACTAAAATTCTTTATCCAACAATAATGTTGATTTCCTTCATCATTCGATATTAGAAGTAGTTCAATCAAATAACCGCTTTGTTTCTTACTTATTCTCAGAGGGTATACTTCACCTTTATCTTTATCAAATCCGTGGACGTTAATATAATAAGGATTTTGCTTTTCAAACTTGTCAATATTTTTTAGTGAAGTTGGGAACACAATTCCAGTCCAGTCAAACTTCTCTGAGTTCTCCCTCATTTGTTTATTTAGTCTTTGTGGATCTTTCTCTTTAGGAAACGCGGCGGAAGTAACTGCCCACTTGAAACACTCTTGATCATACAGATTCTTAACGTTTATAATAGCCTTTTTTTCTGCTAATTTTGATGGTAGTTCAATATAGGAGCTTCCAGAAAGAGGTTCAAAGGGATCTATGTTGATATCAAAGTATATCACACTATCAAATCTCCAACCGCTTCCGTTATTTGCAAAATTTTCAGAAAGACTAAGTATATGATCGCTCATCACGTCAAATAAGTTGGATAAATCTGTAGTCTCTGTTACAACCTCTGGTTTTTTGCTATGAAATATTGCTTCTGCTTCAATCTTTTCAGAAAACATGCCCCCATCTTTCAAACTAGTTTTAAAAAATTTGCTGCAAAGTATAAATTTTAACTTTAGTGGCTTCTTTTGTTTATTAATTAGATCTATAACTTTTGGTTTTATTTTATTGATAAATGTTTGTTCATCATATCCTATCTTTCCATCTATTCTATATGTTTTCAAATAACCTTTTAATGCTTTTTGTTGTTCTTTTATATTGAATTCTTCTTCTTTTTCTTGTTCATCTTTTTTAACATCTTCGGATATTTCTACATTTCTTTTTGTTTTAGGTCTGGCCCCCTCCTTCTCATAATCTCTAACATTTTCTGTAGTAGTTGCTAAAGATTGTGGTTTATACTTTTTTTTTCTTGGCGGCGGAATTGGTCTTTCAGGTTGCGTTTTATTATTTATAAGATTTTTAAGACTTTCTCCTGTAGATTTAACTTTATCAACAACTTTCGATATTTGTTTTTTTATCCAATTAAAAGTTTTGTCTTTTGTTTTTGTTTCCTTAATTTTTTTTATTAAACTATTTGCTTCATTCATAAAACTAGATACAATATTTTTTCTAGGTAAAGGCGGGCGTGGCGGTTTAGGTTTAGTAAGATTGGGCGGAGGTGGGCGTGGTGGCTTAGGCTTAGTAAGATTGGGTGGAGGTGGGCGTGGTGGTTTAGGCTTAGTAAGATTGGGTGGAGGTGGGCGCGGTGGCTTAGGCTTAGTAAGATTGGGTTGGGGTGAGCTCGGAGGTGTTTCTACCCAAGATCTATCCGGCAAACCTGGGGGTGGTGTTTCTGGATTAAATGTTTGTGGTGGGTTTTGTATATCATTTCTGGGGGTTGGATTGGGCCTTTGTTCTTGGTCTGTTGGATTTTCAATATTATTAAGAGCAGTAATAAGTTCTTGTTTACGCAGCCTATAATAGCGGGGAATGCCCCGATCTCTGGCAAGATTTTTCAGTTGTTGTACATTTAATCTTTGTAATAGGTTTTGTGTATTATTTCTTGGTGGATTAATATTATTAATAGCATCAATAAGTTCAGGTTTACGCAGCCTGAAATAATTGGGAACATTAAGTTCTCTGGCAATATTTCTCAATTGAGGCACATGTAATATTTCTAAATTCTCCATTTAATATTTCATTAATCATCTTTTTAAACCACATTTATTTTCATTTTTTTTGTTGTATTAGTTTAATTCTGGCATAGGCTTGACATAGGCTTGGCATAGGCTTGGTGATGGCCTGGCATAGGCTTGGTGATGGCTTGGCATGGGCTTTGTAGTGGATTGACGTAAGCTTGGCATCGATCTGATAAAATCTCTGTTTAATTTTATGATAATTTTTGATTAAAAAGTGTGCTGCGCTCGATCTGATAAAATCTCTGTTTAATTTTATGATAATTTTTGATTAAAATTTTTTTTTCATTAAAAAAGTGCACTGCGCTAGAACCGGCGTTTCCCTACTACTGTTGGTGTATACTAATACCATCTGCCAACAACGTAGCTGAGACAACAGCTTTATTTGGATCAAACTTAACATTGAAATTGCTTCTAAATCCGCTTTTTTACTTGATAAGGAGGCTAGAAACTTGCAAGGCTCAAGGATTAGTTCAAAGAGTTTGTACCTATTTGTAGCATTCCAAGGTTGAAAATTTTCATGTTCGCGCATACAATCATGTGCTTCACTGAGGTACATTATCGTACCTGATGTAGTTGCGAAGAGGTAAAGCAGACAGGGGTGTGGGGTGTGGCAAGAAGGCAAAACACGGGTCAATAAGTACAATAAGATTACGATCTCAAATTTTGTACGAGTTAATAGTTAACGAGGTGCGAAGAGATTAGAATACTACATTTGGTATTTTTTTTTCTTTTTTACTTAAAAAGTGCATTGTCTTCTTCCAGGCGCGGGCGTTAATGCTACTCCCTATCTATCACAGAGCGAGTGCGTTAGCCAATAACATTTCAGGATTCGTGATAGAATGCGAGTTGTTTCTTCTTCAGTTACACCTGTTAGCTTGATTTGCAGTAAGATTTAACTTGCAAAGGGAATGCCGCAATTTATTATAAACAACACTGGACAACCTCAGATGAACAGTTAATCTGTATTAATCTGTTTTATTGACATCACAATAGCTGGTTACTCTAACTCCCGAAACGACGGTCGATTCTGTTAAACTAAACTATGTTTACTCAGACCGGTTAATTCGTTTCCTGTCACGTCTTGTGATGGCATGTCTAAAATGAAAACACAAACAACAAATATCAGATAATTCATATCTCGTTCTTTGCCAAAAGTAGTTTCGAATTATTTTTGGCACGAGTCCTTTCTAAAGGATCTCGTATCAGTGTCACAAATGAGCGAATTAGTGAAACCAAAAACCAGTTGTGAAAAGATCTCACCAGTTCACCGCTTCTGACACTGATCACGTGTACTGTGTATTTGCTTGACGTTCTGATTGGCTTATTAGGTTGTTTGGATCTGATGCCATTGGTCAGAGTGATAACTTTGATTTGGTTTAATGTTAGTCCACTGATGACTATTCCTTATAAATTTTCCATTTGCATATACTGAATATAGTCATGATTGCATCATGCACTTAGGTAGGTTGACACAAAGCATGGTACATCATGTCGCCAAAAAGTGCCCTCCAGTAAGTTTGTATTCTACTGGCTCCTGTAAGTGTTGCCAATTAGAATATTTGTTCAGCGTAAAACCTTATTAAATGCGTATATGTATTAACACGACACTTAGTGAGCTGGCAAAGTGCAGGCGAAACGTTTATTAACTTCCTAATACAAAATAGTTCTGAAGGAAAACACGCATTCCGACAGATTCCCTGCACAATTTGAACTCACCACCTTCGCGACATGTTAACGTGCTATATCTGACAAGAAAACTTCTAGTTCAAGTTTCTAGGTGCCTGTACCGTTTGTAAGGTGCCATGTTGAGTAAACAATTTACCTGACAGAAAATCTGAATGAGATTTCTTCATGTTTTAGTACCAAAGCGGTAGAATTCTACTATCAATGTATACAAATATTTAATTCCTTTTGTCCTACAAATTGAAGGTTCATTTCTTTTTCTTTTTTTTTTTGCTGAAAACGCTGGCGTCTGTGCTACCCTCTGCCCATTAGAGACAGATAGTTTGCACATTGACCAACCAGCTTGTAGGATATTTGATAGCCTCAGAGTTGGTTTACTTCGTTCAATTTAATATTAATATAATATAATATTAATAATCAATAATTAATATTAATATAATATTAGTCATCAACGTTTTTGCTTTGTGTATTGTAGTTGGGGTGTTGTTTTCGCTTTTCTGGTATACAAGATAGTGATAAAAATAATAATAGTCATAATAATAATAATGATAATAATAATGATGATAGTATCAATATTAATAATAGCCACTTTATTTAAGTGTCGATGTATTGAGCAATGCTCTGCTCATAGGGGCCCTGTAAATAATCAAACAAACATTGTAAATGGAACAAAAAATTTGCTGACAATCCCAATTTGTGGATTTCAAACCAGGGATAACCATGTTACAAATCCAGGTGGTCGTCATGACGGGAATGAAACCCTTGAACTACCAGATTTCAGTCACGTCCAATACCCTGTCAACTCAGCCTCACTGCCTCCTTTGTCACCCCCAGGAAAAAAAGAGTTTGTAGTTACCCTTGTAACAGTTACCTATTGAAGAGCCATGACTGACCTAAGTTCTTTCTTCCACGTTTTCGGCAAACTTTCCGATTATGTTCCCTTGCGGGTAATAGCGGGCCACTATGTAAGTTTTGACCCCATTGATTCCACTCGAAGTTGCCAAGGCCGCTCCAACAGAAGTGGTACCCTTCCAAACAACCTGAACCAAAACAGGAACGCGTTTTAAAACATACCGTCTCGTCTACCCAACTATACTTAAATGTTTGCATCAGCTGATAATCGAGGGAGTGCTTATGCTTGCGGATAGGACTTATGTACTAATCATTATTGTGACCCTTTCTAGTGGCATAAGTAGTAGGAAAAAGTGTGTTCTGTCTCCAGCACGTAGCTTGGTCGCGCCCTGGTGAATCTCTACCAGAATCTATACATTCCCGCCCGGACCTACACAGCTCAAAAACATGGTGTAATTTTAACCTCGACCTTTACCATGTTTACACCCTAGTAGGCATTGTGCATGTTACCCTTCTCCCCCATAGCTTACAGCATGCTCGTCAAATTTCACCAGACAACCTCGAACAGGATTCCACGAGACCTACCAGAAGTAGCGATTAGCATGCGCAATGCGTACTTGTGTTGATTTCAGTCGAATAAACGTTCCCAGGTTCCTGGTCACGTGACAAAACACTTGGCTTACGTACACAAATAAATAAATAAATATCGCCGATCCCAAAAGAGTGCCGAGGAATTCCATACAGAAATTGAAGTCGGGTCCCCAGATTTATACCCACATCTTTAACCGGGAAGCATGAGTGGTTGTATTGTGAAAAATTAACAGCCTTGGCTAGGGAACATGGTATCAGGGGGTATTCCAGAATGTGTAGAGCATAACTCATTATGGATCTAGGTCCCAATGCACCTACCCCATCTCCACCACACTTCCCTCCACCATGCACCGGATTGGAGGTAACCATCTCAGGTGTCGTGTAGGGGGAAGGAGGAGGAGGAGTAGGCGTTATTTTGGGAAGTGTGGTGCTTGATGTACTTGTTTTTATGATGACGATTGTTGGATCTATAGAGATTATACCTGTACCTATTGCGGGACCTTCCACCCGTCACCACCTCTAGGAGGGTCTCAACTAGGCGAACACAACAAGAGGAAGTACCGTTGAAGGGAATGCGGGGGTATTTGCGAGCACAGCAAACAAAGGAATAGGTTCACGGATTGTAGTGGTGGGTCCTAGATATGCGAGCACGGTAAGCACAAGTATTATTACAAAGAATGTGGGCGTAAAGGTATTTGGGAGCATGGTAGATAAAGGCACACCTGCAAGGATTGTAGTGGGAAGGGCATCTGTATCCATGGGATAAGTAACTATTTCTGTAAATTTGTAAAGCTTATCAAGTAGATAATTACCGCGATAGACTTTTCAACCCATCCCCCACCCCTTTGGCGACGTGGGTCAATCATTTTTGCAGATTCGAGACAATGACACCAATCACCAATTGGTCTGCCGCTATCCCAAACTTAGCGCGAGCTGCTGATGTGAGTGAACGTGTCGCTAGGGGGTGGCTTGAGAAGCGGGCTTTATAGCAGATTTATCTGCCCGCTTCACTTTACATTCCCTGACCTCACTGGGTGGTGGAAACCCCTAATACAATCCATCAAGCGGACCTACTCCTTTTTTCTCATGATAAAGTTGGGAGAAAAACGTGCAAGTATGCATTGGTGGTGGTGGATATCGCCTCCAGGTATTAGTATGCAAAAGTTTTGACATTCAAAGACTCTCATGACGTAGCGAAGGCGTTGGAAAGGATTTATTCGCGAAGACTCGCATGGCCATGGTAGATCCTGGGAAGAAGTTTAATGTCCAAGTCGCGACTCTGTCGAAAAAGCAAAAGGAAATCATCAACGAAGTGATGCTGGGAACCATCGATCCCAAGCGTTGATGGAGACCTTGGCACAACGTTTGTTCAGTCATCAATACGCCCAGAAGTTGCTTGTGGATGATGAAGATCGATCCCCAGCATGGGTGAAACGAGTGCCGGATGTTTTGAGAGCCATGAACCGTGAATCCACACGACTCACGGGGAAGGAGCCTGAGAAAGCGGTGAGATACAACAAGGTGGAATCCCTTTGTAGACTACTCGAATTATTTCAGTTGTCAGTTTCAAATAAATAGTTGAGTTCGCAGCTGAAGTACGTTTGTCACTCTTTCTGTGCGGACAGAGAACAGGCTTATTTATTTATATATTTGTCTGTCTCGTAACAACTCCTTTACAGTTCTACTCTTCTCTACCATCCCTATCCATCTTTTATGCGTAAAGGTTAGCTTGTAAGCCCCCCAGCTTCATCCTTAAGAATGCTAATGACCTTCTTATTCACGCTAGTCGCAATGCCTGAGGGATTATCCTTGGGGTAGTTACTGGTATCAACCATGGTTCTCACATTGAGGCTTGTATCTTTATAAAAATCCTCCACCTCAATCTCATACACGAGAGAATTTGTATCGGTGAACAGGAGCTTGGCCTTAGAAATATACTTGGGTTTGATGTGATCGTAATGAAACATAAACATGAATTCTTTACTTTGGTCTAGAATGGAAGGTACCAAGTGAACGGGCTTGTCCTCTTAATGAGAAGGGCAGCGAGACGTTCATCGAAGATAGTGCGACCCTCATAATCTGGCCTGTTGATGAGCTTCCTCGCTTTCCTGCCGCTCGTCACAAGGTGTATATCTACCCTAAGTCTAGTATTCTCCATGGTCTTGGCAAAGACAGAGTGGTTCATCCGTGATCGGAGCAATATGTTTCTCCAGAGGAGGTTGTGCAGGGAATACGTTGATATATCTCCTGCAAATATTGATTGCACCATTATAGTTATTTACCTGTGAGGATACTAATCTACACAGGTTCTTAATCCAACAGTAATGCCTCGTCTCATTGTCAGATATCAATAGTAGTTTAATCACTGAATCCACCCTAGGCTTCTTACTAATCCTTAATGGATGCACTTCATCAGAGTCACAACCAAAGACGTTGATGATGTATGGATTCTGCTTCCCAAACGTATCGATATGCCCCAATGTCACCGGGAACTCTATTCCGGACCAGTCGAAGCACCACTCGAAGTTCTCCGAGTATAGTCTCATCTGATCCGTGAGTCGTTCAGGATGAACCGTTGATGTATATAACGCTGAGGTGACGGTCCACTTGAAACATTCATGATCCTCTGGGTTCGTCACGTTGACTATTGCCTTCCTGGCGGCTAGGGCCTTTGGAAGTGGGATATAAGAACTGCCGGAAAGCGAGTTGAATGGGCTAATATGGATATCAAAGTATTCCATGTGACCAAACTGCCACTCGGAACCTTTATTCTGGAAGTGCAAAACCAGCTCGAGTATACGACCCGCCATCTGGTCGTATATATAGGAAAGACTGGTTGATTCAGTGATGGTATCTGGGTGTGTGGTGTGGTACATGATGGTCTCCTGAGCCCGCCCCGTAGCTGGAGTCTCGTTTGGAATTTTGGGGTCCATTTTAATTTTTTCCCATAGAGTGTGTATATGTTTGTGTCACTGCTGACAGGCCCCGTGGAACTCTTGTCAAGATTCTATGGGGAAATTTGACCGGGGTGTTTGGTAAGGTAGGAATAATAATCGTAATATATACTCTTGCCTACTGACTGCTAGAACCTTCTGCAATTCCAAATAGTCTTCCACAGACACCAAGCTCTTGCCAAAGCCCCATGAAACCACCTTGTCAATCGAACAAAACACCTTACTAACCTCCTTACCGTTACGCAACCTCCAGCTAAAGCCCCCCTTCGCCATACTCCATATGAAAGGCTCCTTATAAGGTCAGGAAGGTAACTTTGAACATACCTAAGCTCGAACATTTTACCTAATACGCTCGGATTCTAACGACTACCCTTATTTTTCGTTATAATACAGTCCCGATACTACGCGCGATATGATTGGTCCAAACAGCGTCCTTTATCAGAGTATAAAGGACGGTGCTCGCGTCATCCCCCGGCTTTGCGCAGTGAAAAAAGTGGCGGAATTTTTCAGAGTTTACTAGCTTTTCGTAAAATATTCTGAACGAGCTCGAACAAAGCATCCCTTACACTTAAAAGAATGCGAAGATGAGGAGCTCTAGGAAAATGTAGATATAGAGACCGAGTTAAACAACTAAGTCAGCACTAGTAAAAATGGGGAGTTAAATTAAGAAAAACAGGACTACGACATCAACCAGGAAACCGTCAAAAAATGGCGTTTTTGAAAAAATGAAACAATAAAATTGCCGGGCAAAATATAGTTCGGTTGGTTTCAGTGCCAAGCTATGCAAAACAACAATGTGAAGTGACCAATTTACAAGTCTTCTCCACTGAAGACGTGAATGTTGACGGCAAAAATTCGAAATGGACTGCAAACGGACTAAGTGGAAAATTCTAGAGTTTCAAAGAAAAATGAAAACGATATGAAACTTGCCTACCGTCAACAGTACAAGAGGAAGACAAATCCACTTTTGTCACTGGTACAGTACTCGGCGTTGTAGTCTTGGTTCCTTAATTTGAGCTTCCTTACGTCGCAGTTAGTAAAAACGACAAACAGTACGGATCAAACAGACAGAAATTTGCTTGTGTGTCGAATTCATCTCTCCACAACATTATCATTACAGCACAGACTAAAAGCACAAAAGAAAACAGAAGTTCTCGCTCTGACATAAACTGAGCGTTGTCCATTCAGAAAACATGGCACACTGTCTTTAGTTTCAGCAACAAGCTAAGCAGTTCATCTTGTTTGTTTTCTTCTGCTAAATTCCACAAATGGTTTTTTCCTCTTATTGTCTTCATGGGCCATAATTTGACTGGATTTCCATTAATTTAAGACTTGAGAATATTTAAAAATATTTTGACTGAGCTGAAAAAATCTCGCGTTCAAAAACTTTTCAGTGCTTTGCGTTCGAACTTTGATGGTTTGACAGCCTTTGTCTTTTGAACCAATGAGAGTGTTGGACGTATTCTTACAAGCTCGCTGATTGGCCCAAATTGCTGTACTTTATCAGAGTTTAGAAAACAGTCCCAAGAAACTAGGCGCGCTGATTGGTTAGAAATTGTGTTTCTATTAAACAATTAGATTATGAGCTCGAGATTTCTATCGTGTGATAGTTGACTCGGGCTCCGCCCTCGTCAACTATCACGCATAGAAATCGAGAGCGAATAATCTAATTGTTTTAGTATAAATCTCCTCACTAAAATCTCGAAACCCCACTACTAAGGAGTCGTATTTTATCAACAAATCCAATTTCTTGGCAAGAAGTACTTGGACTTGCTGAACATAACCAGCCTCAAATTCCCCAAGTACATGAAAGACGTCTATGCAATAAATAGTTCTACTTCAACTAATCACACCTGGGTAAAGTGGCCGGTCCCAGACGCATAAAACTGTTCTTTTGTTGTCGGAGGATTGTCGAAGTCGTACCGACTAACTTCTCTATACCTGAAGAAAAACACAAGAAAGTTACGCCATCCATGTAGGACTGGCAGGCTAATTAGGTAATAATTGACTTGTGCTTGAAAGCCCAGGCAAACACCACAACGACGTCAAAAATAGCCTCAGTGAAAAAGATGTGCCAATTTGTCAAGGCGTATCCTCCTTGTGCGGGCATCATATCAATCCAGTCTTGACCTGCGCATGCTCCCAGCGTATTCGGCGGGATTAGCTCAGCTAGACGTGCATCGCACCGCTAACTGAGAGGTCCCGGGTTCTTGCTCTTTTTTTGGAATTAATCGTGATTGGTCAGATCTTTAACTACGTTTCCAACCGCAGTGCAAATAAATGATCTATTCTACACGTACTCAACTTTTTATCTCTAATTATTGCTGTAAGATAAGCTCACCAGAACTCCACGGCGTCCAGGCAGGAATGAACCCCACGGTACTTGGAGCCCTGGTACAAGTTCTCCCCTTCACCAGTCCCCTCAGCATGATCGAGCGACCCCAGATTGACCAAGTGCTCCGCCCAGGCTTCCGCATGTTCGGCCAGTGTTTCATTCCACACCAGCAAACTCGATCCATGGTGGGTACGATTAAGATTGTGGGCATTCAGGCAGGCATCCTGGTCCACTTCAAGTTCCGAGAATACAGGAAACAAAAGCAGGAATTAAGAATGTAGACGATATTTGCAGTGCTAGAGTTGTACTGTGCCGTTGAACTGTTTGTTTTATTACACAATGTGGTTTAAACGTCTTCATCTAAAATCATTCATGATCATTATTTGTAAAGCTACTGAACAGTATAGTACTGTGGTTAGTGTTTGTGTTAATATACAGTATGGTTCAAACTTTTTCATGTGCGAATCAAACTATGCAGTGTAACCATTCTTTGAAAACAACTGAACAGTATAACTGTGCTGTGGCACTGTTTGTTTTTTCTTATAGTATGCCGTGTGGTTCAAAACATTTCGTCTGTGGATCAAACCATACGGTTGACTATTCCTTGGAGAGCTAATGAATAATGCTGTACTGTATACTTGTTAGGAAAACCGAGATGCACCGTTTTCCTCTACTTGACCTTTATTTTCTGCTCATAC
>OX453277.1:25632472-25704972 GCA_949710005.1 Ricordea florida
TACCACTTTGCAGGGTGATCAATCTTAATATGGGGGTCAGTCTAATCGGAAATTTTCAATACCCACCAAAAACCAAAATCTAGATAAGTGATGAGTGAGGTGAAGAATAAAATGAGTGGGAAGACGGTCTATACTGCGCTTGCGCGAATCCCACTCTCCTCGCTTCATTCAAGAGGACTTAAATCTTCGATAGGATAAAAAACAAAACCATTGTAAAGGTTTCGTTTGAATTTCGGTTCGATCCGGGGTTGAAATACGCGCAAACACCAAGCCAATTCGACACAATCACTTTCTTTTATTTCTTTGGCTTGGTACTTCTTGTATCAATCGAATGCGGTCAAGTGAAATCATTACATAAATGTGAGTATATAAGTATGAAAACAATTAAGTTGTGCAACGCGCACGTGGCATTTAAGAAACGAAAAGAAACAATAAAGCAATACAAATCTGGCTGCAAGATAGCAGATAAACTTAACACAAGCTCTAACGCGAAGGCTAAATTGAAACTTACCAACGTTGCCGGGTCTTGAGTTGAAAACCGAAAAATTCAATCTTACGACGTGTATACCGCGTCTTGACAACAACGGGTCTTAATTCCAACTGAAATTTCAAGCTATGTGGTTTAGCTAAGTAGCAATCAAACGTCAATCAAAACGCATGACAATTCAGCTTATCGGAAGCTGTTACAACCATCATTTAAGACTAAGCTACCCTGCAAAAATATTGTCCAAGAACGAATTGTTAGAAAGTGCAGTACGTTCAGCTAGAATTTCTGATGCGCTTTGAATTTGAAACTTGAACCAATAATAACACAGTACTTACCAGCAGGGGGTGATGTCGGTGCCACTAGGAATAAAATAAGGCGGGAAAATATTAACAGGTTGTTTGCTGGTTTTTGTTTTGTTTTGATTTGTTCTATTTGTTTTGATCTGTTTTGTTTGGAAGGGGCATTGTATTCAAATCTAATAGAAGATTTATGGCTTTAGCTCGTGAAGCCGAGCAACATAGAAAATAAACACACATAAAAAGAACACAAAAACACAACTGTAAACACAAGCTTTAATTTTCTCATCACATTAAATCAGAACTTCCCGCCAACCATACCTTCTCCCCAATCATATCCCCTCCCAAACCCACCTCTTTTCCTCCCTAATTCCAGGCGTCTCAACCTTCAGTCCAAAGGCTGTTGCTAGCTCTGTACGCGGACAGCCATGAGTGGTTCCTAAAGTCCATCATCGTTTTCGATCTACTTGTTCTAAGGGACGGACCATTAGAAAAGTGATGGGGGGGGGGGGGGTGGGGAAAAAACCAAAAAAAAAAATTCATGCAAGGGAAAATGCCAAGAAAAAAAATTCATGCAAGGAGGAAGGTAAAAAAAAATTCATGCAGAAGGAAGGTCCAATTGTGACTTTTTCACACGTAGTAAAAAAAATTCGTGCAGAGGGGTTCACCTGAAAAAAAATTCCTGCACAAGCAGTGAGCGAAAAAAAAATTCGTGCAAGCTAAAAATTCCCCACCCCCCCCCCCCCTATCACTTTTCTAATGGTCCGTCCCTAACTAATTGACTGTTGCTTCAGCTATCCACAGATGAGAACGAAGTAAGGCATAGCTGCGCCGCGCCGGTTAAAATAACTTGAAAATCAAATTCAAGCTATAGTGGGTTCAGGTTCTCTTAAAATACAAAATTACATTATACCCGATTTGGCCCTCTGAGAATTAATGCAGTTTATAATAAAAGTGATTTAGCCTAAAAAGAGAAAAAAGTTGCAACGGGATTCGGATCCGAGACCCCGCAAATAACGGTTCGAATCTCTACCAGCTGAAGTAAACCAGCCCTCTACGCTGGGAGAAGGTCAATAGTGGGTTCAATTGGGTTTATACTGATGGGGTCAAATCCGCAATAATTTTCTGACTGAAGTACAAATACATGACTCATTTCATTTATGCTCAAAATTGTGAGCACGAAAGTATATGGTCATGTGGGTATTGCTCAGCCAACCTACTTTGACAAAATCCACAAGACGCTTCGCAGTTTGATGTCACATATTGGTAATAAACACTGCTTGGATCGCAATATCCTTCACCGGCAAAATAAGGGCATCCATCGATCTGATCTCCTCCTCTTTCAGCGCAAACTGTGATTGGATGAAATCAAACCAGGCTCCAGTTAAAGACCTTGCGTCACTATTGGAGGATCATTGTTTGCAAGAATTGCCTCATATGATAGAATGTCTTACTTCACTACAAAATCATGTTCACAATTTCTCATCTAATTGCGTAATCCAAAGTAAGAGTTCGCGTATGTTCTGGTTCTGGCATCAATAGGCACGACAATTTGTATCTTTTTGGTTTTCGATAACTCATTGTATAGTTAGTACTTTGTAAAATTTTATTAATTTCCGTTTGACCAGAGACCTTTTCGTAAGAATGACTCTGTGCACTTCCTTTGTCTTTTTACAAATGTGGCTCGCCGGAGTGATAATCTTTAAACGGGAACGTTAAATGTATACCTCGTAACACAATCACTGTGTCATCTTTTGAACGGAAAGCTTGAGCTTAGCGCATGAAGAAATACTTTTTATAAAAAAACATATTTTTAATTTTCTGTAACTGTATTTTATTGTAGGAATCATCCACTAAATTAACCTTTGCTATTTGGATGATCCCAACTCGCTGCCTATGTAATTTTAACCTATATATCATGTCAAACTGAGTTGAGTCAAATAAATCATCTTGTCTTACAGTATACCCATAGCTCTCTCCGCTGGATCATATTAATCACTCATAACTTTCTCTTTTGCCCTCGTAGCGCAGTCAGGAGAGCAACTTTTTGATATACTCCGGACATCGTGAGTTCGATCCGATTCCCACCGAGGTCAAAAGAATTCTTGTTTGTACTGTGTGGATCTCCTCTTTTCCAATATTCGAACTAACGCTCAGTGAGGATTCAACGAAGTGATTTGCAGCACTAAAAATTATACTCTTTTTTAAAGCAAAGAAAATAAACGAAAATTTACGCTCTGCTTAAGCTATTAAACTTTGTATTTGTATATATATGAGAACGACATGGATATCTAGTTGGGATTGGCTAAGTGTGAATATAAACACTGCCGCTTACTTGCTCTTTTTTCTATAAAGCCAGCATCAGATTTTGGCTCGCGAACTTTAGGAAAGGCAGGAAAAAGACGAGCAGCTTCTCTGCATAACAGCAAGGACACTACAACAAAAGCAGTGCGAAGCATGGACATGATGTTCTTCACAAAAAGACAACCTCTTTCTTTGGAGCAACAAAATTGTATGACACCAAAAAATACTATGGGGTGTTCTTATAACAAAACTCGTGGGAAATAGTCATGTGTCGTTGATCTTTTACTGTTCTTTTTTTTTTCTTTTACCCCTTTTTGTATTGGACGAGAATCGAACATGCCTCCTGCCATGTGTTAAAATTACATAAAAAGGCTCCCTAAAGTTTAATAAGTCCCTCGGGAAATAAACACCAGATAATCAGGTCTTCCATATTTTAACTGCGCAATATCAACAAATGATGAATGTCAATTAAGCCGCACAAATATTATTCGCAGCATGGTCTTAACTATTTTGCATGTTTTGGTTTCTTTCAATTTAGGACAAAATGTGCAAATTTGTAACACTTTCCAACAATAAACTTAACTCTATAACCTGCTTCTTTTTTTTAAGTGAGAACGAATTTCTTTATAATGTCCCACCTCCGCACGATCATCATTATTTTAAAGTTGTTTGAGTCTTGGTAAAACAATTCACTTAGGGACGGACCATTAGAAAAGTGATGGGGGGTGGGGGTGGGGAATTTTCGGATTGCACGAATTTTTTTTTTCTCTCACTGCTTGTGCAGGAATTTTCTTTTCAGGTGAACCCCTCTGCACGAATTTTTTTTTACTACGTGTGAAAAAGTCACAATTGGACCTTCCTTCTGCATGAATTTTTTTTTACCTTCTTCTTTGCATGAATTTTTTTTCTTGGCATTTTCCCTTGCATGAATTTTTTTGTTTTTTTTTTTTCCGCAGCCCCCCCCCCCCCCCCCCATCACTTTTCTAATGGTCCGTCCCTTAGGTACTTGTCATCAACTGCTCACTGTCAGAACGACATAATAAAGAGGCGTTATATTTAGATTTCTATTGACAGAAAAGGTTAAACTGATAACCTTTTCTGTAACAATGAAAACTGCTGAAATATCTATTGAATTCTTAAAAGCAAGTGGACTCTATTATGATGATAATATTCACTGTTTATTTTAACAAACGATAACTCCAAACGATTTCATCCGACACGATGAAAGTTTAGTGCTGTGTTTCTATATGCAATTATGAAAGTTAAAATAAAGGAATTTCCACAGTGTAAGAAGTGGAGAGGCCTCAACTAAAATAAATACCAAGGAACTCGTTTCTGAAGAAACATACATACATGCATACATACATACATACATACACACACACACACACACACATACATACATACATACATACATACATACATACATACATACATACAAACATACATACATACATACTTTATTTGCAACTCCCCAAAGGGGCTTTTCAGTGACAAAAGGGAAAAGAAAGATAAAAAATAAAAATACATCAATCAAAATGAATAAGCAAAATGGGAAAGGAGTATAAAATTTAAAAATTGAGAAGTTTAAAATTGAGTATTAAGAATTCACAAAGTGTCCCTTAAAAGCTTTCACAGAAGTTAAACTCTTCGGTGCTGCATGGTTGGGAAATTAAGACTCAAAAACTGGTTGATCAAAACAGTTCTACTAGCGTAAAATTTAAAGTAGGCTGACGTTTAGAGTGTCAGCCCTTTATCAGAGCGAATGCCACCGTTGTAATGTCGCTCTGACGAAGAGCTAACGCTCTAGTGTGCGGCTCCACTAGACTCTGCCTTTATTGTAGGAAGGAAAAGGTTTGCTCTGTTGCACGGCAACTAACTTGCTGCCACAATAGTAAAGATAGGCAACTAAAAGATATTAAACTGAACAAAACAATACAATGCAAACAGTACTATAGTCTTGAAGCTCGTATTTGTAGTGGTGTCTATGAATAAGATTACACCACAACAGTAATCAACTAAATTTCCCGCTAGTTGTCAATAACGGTATCTTATCGGTACAGTTCACTTCCAAAGGCTGGTATAAATCATATCTTCAACAGCTGAAATTTCCTGTTGAATTGCGATGTTTTTTTTTGTGGTAAATCTCAGCTCTCAAACATCTTGTAGCTTCTAATTTACTCTTTTGGGGGGACATGAGGGGGATCCAAATAACCGCAAATCCGCATGGACAAAATTAAAGTACAAACACCGCAATCACGCAGGAAAACTGCAAAACCACAAGCGGTAGGTTCCAAGTGAAAATAGTGGAAGTTCAACAAGTACATGCATATTTTTCACCGACTACCGCGACCTAGAATTCCAAAAAAAGCACAACGCTTATTCTAGCAAAACAGCAATACATGTACTTCAAATAAAAATCACTGTAAAGCAACGACAAAAATAGCCGCAAAACCTTATTACCGCAAACACTTACGTCCACATCTTCTTCCTTAAATTCTCGCCTTAATAACATTTTCTCAAAAAGCTCTACCTAAAAATCACAATAAGCGTCAACCCGACCAAAAAGGAAAGCAAGACATAAGGAGCTTAAGTAAACAAGGAGGAAGCTTCTGAGACCAATAGATAACAAATCCCTAGTCTACTTTTAGGACTTTGTCGATTGCGGCTTCTTACAGAGAGCAATGAAGCTTACCAGACTGTATTTTGCACGTGCAGATTTATTGTACTTTAATTTTCATTAGTGTTGCTGTCTAATACTATTTGCTGATGCTGTCATTATAGTTTGCTTTAGCTCTCTCGTCAGTTTTTTTTTTTTTCAATTCTAACGTAATTAGTAGCACAAAATTTAATAAGGGTCTTACAAATATGCTGCAAGAAATCTTTCTTTTCAAATGATAGCATTCCAGTGATCTCAAGCAATATAGAAATCCCAGATATCTGCGTTTGAACAAAGAGTAGAGTATAACAAGCTTAAGGGAATTCCACTCCTATATATCCGGTCAATTTTAGTCAACAGCTACACTGAAGTGTATCGTGTAACGTTTTTATACCAGAAGTGGAAAGGATTCCGTCGCTTTTGTCTCTAACTTCGGCGAGGCGACACAACTGGAACATGGCGTCTAACCAAGGAAAGACGGCCAGTTAAATCAACTGATAGGCTTTTATTTTCATCGAAAAACAAGATATTAACCTGCTGTTGAATATACTGTAGTTTTTGAGAGAAAAACGAATACATAACGCTGCTGCACGTGACCCGAAATTTGAACTCAAAGTTCAGTGTCTTTTTATGGTAGAGGAATCTATGACCCCGTCAAGCTCAAACACAGCTTTCAGTTGCTCCTAAAGGAAAAAGAAATCTAAGGTCCTTTTTTTCTCAGTTTGACGGTTTCTCAAAAAGTCTTCAAAGAAGAAAGATCATGCGCCATTTAACAAAGCAAAAATTTCTTTTATCGATCACTTAATTCATTTATTTTACTGTAGCTTTGAAGGGCGAAATGCTTTATTTTGATTACACAAACATACGCAAACTCATGAGAGTGACATCGAGCGAGATGCCGAAGCCAGTGAATCCCAGGAACTAACAAGCCAGGATAAATTTAAGTCGGAACTTTAGCAAACGACGCAAGAGCTGGAAAACAGCAAACGAGAAACAGCTGCTGCATTACAAGAAGCTAGAGCAGTCAAGGTCCAGGCTGAAAAAGATCTTGATAATGCAAAGCAAGCTGCAGCTAGCTAGCTTGCTGTATAAAAGTTTGGATTGGAGAGGTTTTCCACAGATAATGACTCTATTAAATTTTATACAGGCTGCACATCCTATGAACACATTAAGTTTTATATGAATTGATTAAGCCAACTGCAGACAGAAAGACAAGAAATTGGGTACATCAAACAAGTTGATTAAGTAAGTTATACCACCGTAAGGTAAAAGGGAGGTGTAGACAGAAAGACTTACTGTTATGCTACAGGGGAGAGGGAAAGCCGCTCAGGGGCAAGGAACACGCAAGTTATAGATGAATTGTTTATGCTTCTGGTAAGACTTAGATTAGGTTTATTTGAGCGAGACCTTACTTTCAGATTTAAAATCCACTCATGTATACTCTTGGCAGAAAAATAATAACTTGGTGCCTCCACTCTTAAAATTACAGTGAACATCTCTCAGTCTTGCAACAACAGCCAATCAGATTCGCCCATTTCAGTTCCCATGAGGGCCAATATTTAACAATTATTCGCCGAAGGCGAAGTGATTATCGGTGAATATTCACCGATAATCAAGAACCAATAGCGAACCAATCAGATTGCCCGATTTTCCACGATCATCTGGGTATTGATACCAATTTTCCGAATTTCCCGAATATCCCGCGCAATTCAGGGTCAGAGTTCATACGTCTATCAAGATGGCAGACAGAATCAACTACTTTTTAAGCAAAAAATCAAAGCAAATCTCCTGAATGGATATCTAACACGGCAATTGAAAAACTCGATCCTCAGAATGGCATTTTTCAGAAAGCAAATTCTAAACGCAGTTTTCAGCCGCGTAATACTTTTCCTATTGACCAAACTTACTCGGGACCGTACTGGTAGAATATCAGCCCTCTGGCTATTTTTAACGGACCGCGCTGTCAAGACCTAGGGCCGATATTCTCCCAGTATGGCTCTCGCGTGTGATTAATAAGATATACTTAACATATATCCAGAGCAACGTATCGATGAGCAACGAATTTGAACACTCCAAACTCGGTAAAGTGCCTACTGCTATCCACTGCAAGGACATCGTCACAGGTTTGTTCCGATTGGTCCGACCATTAAGGTTTGTCAGAGCGCAGTTAATTGGAATGCCGTTCTATTGAGGGCGAAAGCATGCACCTTGAAAAGCTGTGTTTACTTGGCAATTAAAAGAATCGTCAAATTCGCTATGCAAATTATTCATAGGCAAATTATTCATATGCAAATTCTGAAAACATGTGCAATTCCTCGATTTGCGCTTGATACGGCGAAACTCATCTGCCCAAATCTTCTCTGTTCCCGTTAAAAGACGAGATGTTTAACGCCCTGTTTTGGCTGGTCTTACTGTCGAGTCTTTTGGAGACCAAAGGTAAGCGATAACCAGTTTTCTAAAATTTTTAACGGCAAAGATAGCTAGCAAATAATGGAATGCTTAAAAAGTATCGTCAATTTCTAGCGGGATTGGAGCACAGGGATAAACGAAATCCGTGCAGATTATTAAGTATGTTAGCGATACGTAACCTTGTTCATATATAGGAACATTTCTATAGTTCATGAGGAGTGTAGAAAAACCTAAAAAACATGAAGCTATTACTTATTAATTGAAACAGAGAGGCGTTTGAAAAAAGCGAGCCCTTATAATTATAAGCGATTGGAATTCAATTTGGTATATTTTTCTTTCGTACATGTACGTTTTCAAATATAATAAAAATATTACCATAGGCCAATATAGGTGTCTATTTCATAGAGAACATTGAAATGATTCGTCCGCGTTCGTGTCTTAGCTATAGCTCATTAATCTCTGAATGTGAATGGATGAATGTCTTGGGATCGTCGAGAATGGCAGCCACGTTTTTTAAGGTCTCCAGTTTTTATATCCTATTAGTAGTTTGTATTTTTATACTTTTACAACTTACTGAATAGCTCACAATCTACTGTCCCACAGTACTGCAAAGGTCGTATGGGATTAACTTTCATTTTTCAACACCAATGTCAGAAAAGTACCTGTCTTTAAGCAAACAAGACGATCTAAGATCGTAAGTCGGGCAACAGGTAGACGTGCTGTTATGAGTGTTGACCACTTACGGTCAGTACGCAGTGGTCCAAAAACGAAATGCTAAGGGTACCAAGGTCCTGGTTTCTAACGTGGCATCTTTGTTGTCGTTTCCTCGAGTTTCATCGCGAGGCACCTTGTCTTTATCAGCAAATGCTCTTCTGTCACTCTGTCCACATTTTTCTGTTCACTGGTAACTCGTTTCATTTCTGGTTTGATTCTAGTGAGACATTCGCTATTTAAATCATTTGATTCTTTTGCTATTTTCAGTTCGCGGAACGACCCGTTTCGAAATACAAGCTCATTACACACGCCATCTTTTAGAGTGGGTCTACCGCGAACGGTGTGTGGGTCTGTATGTTTGAGCGTAGAAAAGATGACACCATTTGTTTTCGACATATTCGCTATCGACTTCGACACCGTAGAAAGAAGGATGAGTCTGTATTACGTGTCTGCGGTATTCCCCATTGCACGTGACTGCGATTTGGGATGAAACTCGAGTGTAAACCTATAGTCGGTTGCTCGACTAAAAAGCACGGGCTTACATTGTCAAGTGATTCGGACGGTATGATATATATTTTTTAAAAAGTATTTAAACGATTCGCAAAATTCGTGTTATCCACTGGCCATTAATCCAACTGTACACTTCCTGAAATGCGTGTTGACAAGAGCATTACTCGCGATCAAAACTCGCTCTCCGATCCAAACCGATCCCCGAGTTGTTCTGTTTTCAGAAAGAGACTCGGTCACTGACCAAGAACGTCCACTGCAAAGCACACTCTCTTAACCCTGCTATTGGCCACGCCTGCAAGGAACCTTTAGTACGTAATATCAGGAGCCTGGTAATATGCTCTGCACCTTGCAAACAATATCATTTGCATTCGATTATTCGGCCCAGCGACTGCTA
The DNA here is from genome assembly GCA_949710005.1 of Ricordea florida. Lineage (NCBI taxonomy): Eukaryota > Metazoa > Cnidaria > Anthozoa > Corallimorpharia > Ricordeidae > Ricordea > Ricordea florida. The sequence continues at coordinate 25,642,246 of OX453277.1, forward strand.
GCCTTTCAAGAATCTTTACGCCAAGATGTTTTAGTAAGAGAGGAGATTGAAAGACGTGTAAAGCTAAGAGCTTTGTGCGAAACACGATGGGCAAGTCAGGCTGATTCTTTATACACTTTTTGGACAGTTCACCCCGTGGTAGTACAGTCACCAGAGACTCTATCAGAAGATGTAGATGGAAGGCAAGGGGGTATTTGTGTTCTATCAAACAATTTGATTTCATCATCGCCCTTTGTGCAAGAACTAAATGACAGGCTTCTGTCACAAGAAAATCGTTTCTTAGGGCAATATCTTGTTCCAGCAAAGCTGAATGCTTTCAACAGCGTAGTACAAGATAAGCTTTATGAAACTACAAAACCGATCGTTCAGAGAAGAGAGCCTTTGACAATATAATTTTAAGGTGGCAAAAAAAAGCGATAAAAAAACAGTGGCACTAACAGAGACACTCCAGCACGCTAACCCTGACCTTTATCCCCAACGTGGTCACAATTATTATCATCCTCCTGACAATGCCAGTGTTAACTGCTACCCCCGAACGATCTTTTAGCACGATGCGCAGAGTGAAGACGTACTTACGTTCCACGACGAAAACAGAGCGACTCGCAGCCCTCGCCGTGATGCATGCTTACAGACATACCCATTGATGTAGAAACCGTGATTCGCGAATTTTGCGCCCAAAAGAACAGACGTCTAGCTTTCGAATTTCTTTTAGTTCCACTAAGATTTCAGATATTTTTGCAACTAATGTGTCTCTTGTCAGATCATTTACGTTGTTGGTGTTGTTGTTGACCACAACCACAACCGGCTGCATTTTGTTGAATATTCCATTATTTCTTGTTCAATATGGAATCGTGGCATTTGCTAATTAATTCAAGCGCCTAGATTACATCTCAGAGTACTTGAATTTTCAGAATTTTCCGGGAGAGCATGTCCCCGGACCCCCCTAGCATTTTGCGCCTTCGGCTGACGCGCCCATGTTGTATCTCCCCTCAATTTTCTCCACCAAGGCTTACAAACAAAAATTGCCTGGGAACGTCCCTGAATGTGCGAGCAATTAAGAACTGGCTATCTGGTCAGTTGCTAATTTTAAGTGGATAACATTCTCAAGTCAACCTAAGTCTCGCCGCTGTTGCACAAAATGGCAAAACCATGGCCATGAGTCGATAGTGCAAATACTGCAACATGAATCAGCTCAATTATCTAACTGAAACAAACTAACATTGTTCTCCAACAAGTTGCAACTACCTAAAGTTTGAAATGGTATTGTTGGGACATTTGTAGTTATTTAAAAACTGCATAGAAGGAACTTAATGTAGTAGTCTATAATTTGAAATAATTTGCGAGACTCGCTTATTTTCTATGAAGTGTAAAACGAAGATTTAAGTGGCAGTCCCGCTAAAAGCGGTCCACTCGACTTCGGGACCAAAAATAGTTTTCCTTCATTTTTTGCCAGTGAAAAGGGTTTTGTTTATACATATAAAAAAACAATTATTTATTTTCCAATTCCTTATTTTCCCTTCGCTACAAGCCAAAATCGAGTTTTGGCCCACCTGGGCTTGCCAACGGTGATCGAGAGGGTAAAATTCACCGATTTTGTGAAGCGCGCTATTTCCATTAAAATAAAGCTCACGAAACTTTTCTTTCATGGGCATTCTAAGGTACATTTACTACCTTGACTGACGAAATATGGAATCTTTTCCGAAAATTCTAAGCTGATCAGCGAGGCTGGAAGACACCCTACTCTAAGGCCCTTATTCGCCTACTAAAATTTAGTCAAATTTGAGAGAAAAAATCTCAAAAGTTGGGTCTAAATCGAGGCTAAAAAACACATCACAGTAAATTTCTTACCTTGATAAGGTGTTTTATAACTTCAAACCGGTGGGTATCTCCTGGGATTGCACGCGAGAACAGATTAAAATCTGTCACAGTCAGCGTGTTTACATAACTATCGCACGTGTCAAGGCTAATTTGCATAACCCTTGCACTCAATGAAAATACTTCTTCTACCGTCCGGGTTCGTTTGCTGACCTCCTAAATAGTGGGAAATAGCTTCGTTATATTCATTACAGATCCAGTGCTGAGATGAACGTTCCGTTGAGGTGAACTTTCCTCAAGACTTGCGAGACTCCAAAGGTAAGTTATGGACGTGGCGAATTAATCGTAGCCGCCGTCCAACAAAGTTCGTTTGGTAAATTCTGCTACAGAAATATCGTTGTTAGAAGAATATCCAAAGGTTTCCATCTACCGTGTACTGGCAAACGAATCCTGTGCTACCGGGAGCGAACCGGGAGCTCCAAATAAGAAAATATAATTTCAAAACAACAAACAATTCTGTTCAATACTGTGTAGAGCAATCAACAAATTCACGCGAGCGACACACTTGAATGGAACTTTTTTTACGACGAATGGGCTTTACTTCTGTGTCGATTCTTCTAAATCTAGTGTTACCGCAAATCATGAACTTGCCGATCCGTTACAACTCTGAAAACATGTTGTCACCATTTGTCAGAATGTCACACTAGTTGTAACGTGACCAATTGGATTGGGAAACAACAGGCCCCAGTGGGTCAGCCCCACACCCCGAAAGATCAAAAGATTTACCAAGGTTATCGAAATTGAAAATGCAACCCATTGATTTGTTTTTTTTTTTCCTTTTTTTTTTGAGTTATAATATTGGCACTGCGTTCATATTATAATCGAATCTCCAGCCTCAGAGTAAGCTTGGACGGATTGTTCCTGGGAAGCTAGTTGAATTGTTCAGTTCAGTTTTATTTGGAGCTTCTACACCGTTCAGCACTGTAATCTTATCATCATGTCTGAATAACGACAAATATTGGACGGCAAATTTTATTTACTTTTTCTAAGTAAATATCGGAATTACTACTTACTGTTTTTGACATCACCAGGACTATTGGCTATGAAACGAGTTGAAAAATATTCGGTGTGTGGCCAGGTATGTTAAGAAATTTTAGTAAAAAGAATTTAAAAAGATTGACACTGGCTAAAAATATATTGTTCCGGACGTTTCGGCTACTACTGTTGTTGAAAGATAAAAATGCAAATGCCTAACGGTGCCCTGCTTGGTATATACATGTACGCGATGTGTGATACAACTAAATCACAAAGGTCTAGAGTAATCATAATAACTACGTGTTCGTTTATAGTATTTTTATCTTGCACGGAATGCCAAGTTTCAAGAATTAGTCTTAGTTGTCTTTGTCGCCACTCTGATGACCTGTCAACAATTTCATTTGGTGACTGTGAAGCATACGGTGCATGTTTGGCCAATAGAGAGTTTTCATGAAATGTTGCAATGGCCAATGCGTGTTCTTTCACGCGTGTTTTCATTGCGCATGATGTCTGACCAACGTAAACACAATCACAATCTTTACATTTGATCTTGCACACGGTTCCTTTGGAAGCCTCTTTCTCGATCTTGTCTTTTGGTAAGTAAGTTTGAGATGTTGCAAATAGGTTTGTGGGCGACCTTGATGTTGAAACCTCGAAGAACTTTTGCGACTCTCAACACTCTTTCGGAAAAATCTTTGGTGTAGGGCAGGATACGTAAGCCACGTTGGTCGGTATCATTCATTTCTTGTTGCTTATTCATTTGGCGGCCGTTGTGAATGGAATTAGCTGGGTAGTTATTAGCGGCGAGAACTTTCGCTACCCGGTTAGTTTCCCATGATACTTCCTCATCGGTGGAAGGAATATTCTTTGCGCGGTCCATGAGAGTGCGTACGACCGAGTGTTTTGCTAGGGATGGTGGTGTGATTTGAAATCAAGGTAACGATCGGTGCGGTTAGTAGCTTTCCTGTAGTTTCCTCTAGTTTATCGGCCTTGATTTCGAAACATATAGAACAAAGTAACGAAACCTGTAATCTTGCATCAATCATAATTGCCGAAAAAAAAATACCTTTTTGTTAACAAATATCTGGTAGTACGATTTCACATAGTACAGGCGTCTTTTTTGGGTGCTTCTCCAGGTACTGGCACAGATGACGTAAAACAAGGCCATGCAATAAAAAATATGTTACTGAATAACTTACCCACAATGGTGAAACAATGCGCTACGTCATCTGTGCCGGTACCTGGAGAAGGAGCCTCTTTTTTTGCTGGTGCTTTTATTTTTCATGTTTTCTTTTTCTACGGGCCTCAGTAACTTGGGTAAATTAAAAGTAGCGTTAATACAGACTTACTGTTCATAACAGTAACGCTAAAAAGGACTCTTTGCTCAGATTACTCAACAAAAAATACAATTGAATCTTTCCGTATGTAGTTCAGCACACCAATGTACTGCCTGTACATTTTTTTTCAACAGAAATGGCTTGGTGTCATTTACTCCTTCTACTTCTCTAACCTGCAGATTCACTAGCTACTGAATCTATATAACATGTGCATTCTTTCACCATGTCCTTTAGCTTGTTCACTAAAGTAAGACTTTCGATCTCTGGCTTTCTACGAAATTTCAAAATGATCACACATGGATTTAAGCATCGTGACACTGAATCTCGATAAGGTGTCGAGCCTGGCATGCTCGCAGATGTCGTGATCATCGTAACCAGGCTCCTGTCGTAACCTATGAGATGGATTAGTCTCATTTGGCTCAATCTCTACCACTGCATCCATTCTGACATTCTCATCAAAAAAGATGGTTTCGTCTTCGTTGAGACTGTTATCATCGTCGTCTCCTTCGTCCTGGGCCTGATCAACTGTCGTTTTCCTTCGCTTCGTCGACGCTAGTCTTGAAAAAAAAGCCTTGCACTTGGGTCTTTGTTAAGCAATTGCTTAAAAGGTAAAAATAAGGGTGATCGAGGAATACAAGACTACTAGTATCCGAGCGGAAAGTAAACTAATTATGTATTTTCAGCCGTAAATAATAGACGGCCAAAGACAACTGAAGTAATTTCAAGTTTATTTGGGACTTAAATGTTGGCTTTGCTCGCAACAGTTAATAGATATTTGAGTTAAGGAATTTCTAACGTTTCTTACATTTTTAACAGTGTTACTATTTGTATGCGGTTCCTGTGTTTTTGCGTGACATTGTGCGTGCGTGACCTTGTGAGGAAACTTTCAAAACTCCAACGGATCGAGCGCATTCATATTTATGACACCCACAAACTTTGTCAACTTTATGGAGGACAAAGAAATGACACTGAAACATCGATGGTGAAGAAAAAGCCCATTCAAAGTTCCATTCAAGCATGTCGCTCGTATGCATTTGGTGATTGCCCTTCACAGGATTTAACAGAATTGTTTGTTTTTGAAATTATATTTTCATATTTGGAACTCCCGGTTCGCTCCCAGTAGCACAGCATTCGCTTGCCAGTACACGGTAAATGAAAACCTTCTTCTCGCAGCCATACTTCTGCAGCAGGGTTTACCAAACGGGCTTTGTTGGACGACGGTTACGATTAATTACGTCACGTCCATAATTTATCTCTGGAGTCTCGCAAGATTGATCAACTTCAACAGAGCGTTCACCTCAGCACTGGATCTGTAGTGAATATAAGTATTAAAGGGAGCTATTTCCCACTATTCAGGAGGTCAGCCAATGAACCTGGACGGTAGAAGAAGTTTTTTCATCGAGTTCAAGGGTTATGCAAATTAGCCTTGACACGTGCGATAGTTATGTAAACACGCTGACTGTGACAGATTTTAATCTGTTCTCGCGTGCAATCCCAGGAGATACCCACCGGTTTGAAGTTATAAAACACCTTATCAAGGTAAGAAATTTACTGTGATGTGTTTTTTAGCCTCGATTTAGACCCAACTTTTGAGATTTTTTCTCTCAAATTTGACTAAATTTTAGTAGGCGAATAAGGGCCTTAGAGTAGGGTGTCTTCCAGCCTCGCTTATCAGCTTAGAATTTTCGGAAAAGATTCCATATTTTGTCAGTCAAGGTAGTAAATGTACCTTAGAATGCCCATGAAAGAAAAGTTTCGTGAGCTTTATTTTAATGGAAATAGCGCGCTTCACAAAATCGGTGAATTTTACCCTCTCGATCACCGTTGGCAAGCTCAGGTGGGCCAAAACTCGATTTTGGCTTGTAGCGAAGGGAAAATAAGGAATTGGAAAATAATTAATTGTTTTTTTATACGTATGCACTAAATACTTTTCACTGGCAAAAAATGAAGGAAAACTATTTTTGGTCCCGAAGTCGAGTGGACCGCTTTTAGCGGGACTGCCACTTAAACAACCGTAATAGAGAATGAAGGTAGTTGGAACGTTAGCCAATAAAATTGCAGGATTCTTTATACACTGTAAGATACGAGTACCTCATTTTCTCTTGAGTAAATTCATCATTTCAAACCAGCGTAGGATCAAACTATGTCTGATTGTCCACCTGGTTGCAATGTGCACTTTTCCTTTAACTGAATATGATGGTTTCTACTAAAAGTGGATGACAGACTAGTACAAAGTCTGTCTGTGTAGAAGGTTCATTGTGAACTGAATTTATATTTGGGCTAATAATATACATGCAAAAATCTCAGCATGCTCATTGGCTGAGAGCACGTCAATTAATCCCAAACAGTGCAGAAAATTGAAATTGAGTGCAAAAAGTTGAAATTGAGAGCAGAAAGTTGAAATTAAATTTTTGCATGTATATATAAATTTTTCAAAGACTACAAATTGCACTCGCCCTATGGGCTCGTGCAATTTGGTTAGCCTTTGAAAAATTTACTCGTGCTGATTTATCCCAAATTGCACTCGAAAACATGAGATTACCTATACAAATAGTATCGTATCCTGTGTTATTTTTCTTCTTTACTGTTAACAGAAGCGCGCCCTGATTTCTGTAACGAAGATCCCGAGTCTGGTCACTGCATGGCCTACTTCCGGAGATTCTACTTCGACAGGCACAGTGGATCGTGCAAGGAATTTATCTACGGCGGTTGCGGAGGGAACGAAAACAACTTTAAGACTTTAGCAGAGTGTCAGAATGTGTGTGGACCATTACGTTGAAAACGCGTCTTAACCTGCTGGCTAAATCTGTGAATAAATCAGGCCACAATGATGTCATAATAAAAAAAGTCCAAAACTATAGTTAGACTTGAAAGTGAAGTTGTTGCTTGGACCCAACTCTCAAAGACCAGTTATTACTATGAATTGTCGACGGAGAAAAAAAAATAGCTTTCAAAAGTTGATAATAGACAACTATTTTCCCCTTGTAGAGTCTGAAGGAAATAAAGATGACAAAGAAGATTCCCGGAACTGTTAATAACTGATTGCCGCGAATACATTTCACCACATGTCATCAAAGTAGAAAGACTCTTGTTACAATCCTAGCCTTTCAGTCAACTAATCAGGGACTCCCATTGGACGATTCTTGGTCACGTGGACTTGTATCAAATATATCCCTAGCAGGGTATAATTTAGTAATCGTATCCCGTTCAGTTCGGATACAACACTAAGTGATCAAAGCATGTTGGAAGATGGCGTCATAGAAGACGAGAAAAAACTGCAAGTTTTCACTTTTGTGAATGAAAAGAACACAAGCACGGAGCCTCAAGTTTAGAACATAGAACATACTTATTTTTCTTGGACAACTGTGACCGTGAAAGGCAAAATGGACACTAACGGTTATCCGTTTCAGCAGGTTAACTGTTCGTCATCCGTTCGTTATCCGTTCGAACCCTTAAGAAAATCCTTTCAAAGCCTTCGACAAAGCGTTCGAACGATTTCCATATTCGTTCGAAGTATTGCAACATCCGTTCGCCAACTTGAAGAGCTGCGATATCCATTTGAACGGTATGACATTCGTCCCGTTCATCTTTTCGGAGGAACAAAATAGCGCTCGTTGTTGCTCAATGTGCAGATATTCAATAGTTTCAAACAAGAACTAAAATATGTCATATTTAGGTCTAATAATATGTCATATTTAGGTCGTGAGAGGCTTCACTGAACAATAAACATTGTCTTGCATATGCCGCTGGCACAGAATCCTCCCACGAGTCAAGGTTTTTAATAAGAATTGTAGTAGCTGGAGAACTGTGTAAAGTAACAGGAGGATATTCTGAAAGCGCTCCATGTCTAAATTTAAAACTGGCTAAAGCAATCTAAATTTGTCCGGAGAATTATTCGTAGTAGCCGGAGAATTCTTTGTAGTAGCCGGAGAATTCTCCGATCTTCGATGCCTAATAAACACCCCCCGCGTTCAGGCAAACGGCGAGTGGGTGTTTTAGTAACAGATAACAGCATCCCATCCAGAAAATGCTTTATCAATGCATAATAGCACACTCGTTGAGAGAGTACGTACACGGTAATTATGGCCCTAGCACAGAGACCTCCAATGCGTTGAGCCTACTGGCGTGTACGTTCTTTAGTAGCAGGCAATAGCATTCCCTTCTGAAAGTGTTTCATCAAAGCCGCCTTCATCGCCTGTCGAGAACAGTAAACAACGTTTAACTAAGACAATGTTATTACTGAGATAATAATATACATGAAAAAAATACTCGATTCTGATTGGTTGAGAGTAGTGCAGTTCAGATGTAACACTAGTACGAAAAGTGTAACACCAGTGCAAATTACACATCGATATTCTGGATTTTGATATTCTTTATTTTTAAACGAACCGCTTTGAGTTCGTAGCGTTATCAGCTGATCTTCATCAGCCAATCAGTACATAAAGTGTCAAATCCGCGTCAAATGCTCACTTCCTGTCCGCAATGAGATCTTCCGACACTTCCTCCAGGCGAATTTTTTCATGTTTATATTATTAATAAGCAATCATACGGTTTTTCTCGTTCAATTTGGAATTAATTTGCACTTGTGAGTTTTTAAAAAAAGCTGAAATCGCACTCGCCGAAGCGTCTCGTGCAATTTCAGCTTTTTGAAACAGTCACTCGTGCAAATTAATTCCAAATTGAACTCGAAACCGTATCATTACCTTTACCAACTGACAATTCCTTTAAGTTAGGGTGCGTTCCGAATCTGGATCTGTGATCCGGGATCGCTCAGATCATGGTGCATCAAAGGAACCGATGAATCCACTCTGGACAAGTATTCATCGGTTCCTTTGATGTTTCATGATGCGTGTGATCTCGGATTACAAATTCAGATCCGGATCATACCAAAGGAATGCGCCCTTAATTTGTTACAGTATTTGTTAAGTCGACCAGAGAGGGGCCGTCAACATGTCAACATGTCAACAAGCTCAAAATCAAACCTTAAAAAAGAAACAGTATAAAGAAACGACTGACTTGTTACTTGTTATTCATCGTGGTACTGATAATATAAATTATTTCTATGGTCTTTCGACGGAGTCACTTGGGTGGTGGTCGCGACGTTTCGACTGCTTACTGCTAGTCTTCTTCAGGCTGGGAACAGTCGACCCTGTTGCCTGAAGAAGACAAGCAGCAAGAAGTGGAAACGTCGCGACCACTACCACCTAAGTGACTTCGTCGTGAGACCATAGAAATAATTCATATTATCATGACTTACCTCATCTTTGGCTTGCAGCATGGAGTGACCTGAGGCTGGAAAAAAATGAAGAACATAAAAAGCGGCAACGTTTAACCTTCACCGTTTCAATCCAAAATTGACCAATACGAGACTTTCCCTCATGTATGACATGGATTGTGAAAATGGCGAAAAATTTCAACCTCACGATACTACACTGGATTTAAGTAATGGTCCGGCCAAGAAGCAGGCAGAAAAACAATAGCGTTCGGCAATAGTGTCAGTTAATTTGGTGGTGGTAATTGGCGCATACAGCAAAAGCCAAATTTGGCCGTGAGACAGAAAATAGGGATATGGAAAAGACAAGGTCTAAAAATGACGTTTTTTAAATTCTTTAATTGTGTTTTTCGGGGTTTTTTGGTATTAGCCAATGAGATGAGGCGATTTAAATGGAATTAACAATTGACTGTTAGCACCTTTTTAATGTGTTTTGCCGTACACCTGCCTACCTTTAAGCCGGACCATTACTTAACACAAAATTCTCAAAAACAAAAAAAAAACATATAAGGGAGTGCATGATACTTACTAAGGAGAAATTCTTATTAGATCTTGGAGTTACACCAGTCTACACTGTGCCAGAACAACCTGTCCACTACTTAGGCATTTGGGATTACATTAACAGGATAAAAATAGTCTACCTATATTTTTTCTTTATTATTCTTTTGAAGTTGCGTCGCACTCTCTTGAAATGTTACTCTTTAGAAAAACTGTAAATACGAGAGAAACACGCTTGATATTGCGCTGGTGCAACGATCATGACATTACTACCTTCCGCAATCATGTCCTCTCCAACGAAAACACCCACCACATACACGGGCACACGCGTGTTCACGCCGCTTTCTTGAATGACGCTGAAATCAGTTCAAACAAAGTGCAATTTTAAAAGTTAATTTTGGAACCTTTTCTCGCGATTTCCCGTAACATCGGACTAAAGTGAACTCTTTTACTAAAACGACAATTTGAATACTTGGTAAAGTGGCTGTTAAGAGACAAAACAGACGAAATCGGAATTGCTACAAAGAGGGACAAATTCACATAGGCGGCACGCAGATTATACAATTTAATACTTTCTCACCGTTATGTCAAAAAAACTGTGTCAACTTTGACTTTAAGATTGAGATGTTTCCGAGAAATATTTATTACGTTCTTCGTATTTCGATATCTCATAAGTTAAATAATATTTATATATATACAAAAGTCTACTGCTCTCTAATATCAAACTATAGTGTACAGTTGCCTGATACCACAGGATGTAGCGCTGGAAAAGTTTCTGAAAAGTTTAATCTGGTAGTAGAATTTTGTTGGGGTTTTTATTGTTTCTTTTTTTTATTTCTTGATTCATAAACAATTTATGTTCTTACCGGGCAACTGGTATTTCCTTTCCTTGAGTCATGAAGATTCTCTCAAGCACTTTATTAGGATATTGGAACTGTAGGATTTTGTACAGTTCCTCTCCTTGAAGCTGTGAAATCACAAAGTCTTCGACAAATCGCCGAGCTTCGGGAGAACCCTGTCAGCGAAACAAAGCGGTTTGATTACGGAATACAGATGAAGACAGAGGCGCATTATCAACTTAAACCGAATAAGGTGCAATGTACAGGAAAATTATGATGATGATGATGATAATAACAACAATAACAACAACAACAACAATAATAATAATAATAATAATAATAATCGAGAAAATCTCTAAGTACAAAGATTGAGAGATTGAAAAGGCCAGGATGTGGAAAATGAAAGCAGAGACGATGCCAGTTGTTATTGGTGCACATGGAAGGGTTTGGAAAAGCATGTTGACAGAATTACAGGCACAGCCAACATCAACGAGCTCCAAAAGATTACACTTCTGGGAACAGTCCACATCCTTAGTAAGGTTTTGTCAATAAAGTGAGCTCTTTTGTACCTAAGGTCCATGGGTTGGACTCGGTGCTTCGGAGACTACTCAAACAAGCCAAGGATATAATAATAATAACAACAACAACAACAACAACAACAATAATAATAATAATAATAATAATAATGATCATGATAAACAATAACATAATGATATACCTGATCTATATAAATTGCTCCAACAAGGGAAAAGAATGCATCACAAATGACATCTTCCCGTCTGTAGCCAAGGTGTTTCTCTTTATCAATGTTATCCAGATCGTGCTTAATGAGAACACAAAAAAGGGAAAAATATCCAGTTCTGTTAGCTACAAGTAACTAAAAGTCTTTTAACTTAAAAAAACTGTTTCGATTCCCCACTGACACAGCACCAGTTTCTTAAGAAACTACCCTTACAATTCCACTTATGACTACCCCTGAAGTATTCATACTCTGCCTATCTTTATGTACATTTAGAAAACATAACATAATACGCGTGCTGATTGGTTAGAAATCATGTTTCTTTTAAACAATTAGAATCTATTACAGAATAGATAGTGGGTAGCGTAGCCAATCAGAGCGCGGCATTTGTGATAGAACGCTAGTAGATTTATACTAATAAACAATTAGATGAGCTAGAGATTTCTATCGCGTGATAGTTGACGAGGGCGCAGCCCGAGTCAACTATCACGCATAGAAATCGAGAGCGAATAATCTAATTGTTTTAGTATAAATCTACTAGTCGTTCAAAACTTTGTCTTTTCTAGAACAGCCTCAACCAGTTAACTGTCTAAATTTTCTTCACGGACACTTCGAAAACGTGAAGAAGCAGCCGCCATTACGCTACTCACTATCTATCACAGAATAGATAGTGAGTAGCGTAGCCAATCAGAGCGCGGCATTTGTGATAGAACGCTAGTAGATTTATACTAAAACTCGATAGAAACACAGAATTGCACGAGCTGCTGACGTAATGATGACGCGACCAAACAAAATTTACATTTTGGTCATCAAAGTTAACAAGTTGTTTTCCATTTTTTCGTCGCGGTGTTTTCTAAAAGAAATAAGAAACATGTTCTCTCGTGCTCCCAAACTTCCACTCGTGTTTCTATAACTCGATAAAAACACGGTACATGTTTTTTATTTCTTAAATGCAAAGAAAAGACAAAAGCGTTTTCCTTTTTACCTCATGGTATGTACGTCATACCATGAGGTATAGTGATGGTTGGATTGGTCACTCCATTCCTGTTAGACAATTAATTTATGCATTAAATCAACATTAAATGTGAATTAAACTGGTTCTCCCCTGTCTCCCCTACTAGGTTTGGTTTTGTCCACAAAGTCGTTCAATTGTTTTATGTTCACATATGTGGGGGAAGGAGGTGATAAAGCGGCAGCACATGTTTACAAAGTGGCGACGACGCAAAGATCGTCAAGGCGGGTTTTCGTTCCTTTCACTGCATCTCTGATCAAAATACACTTTTGAAGATCTCGCGAACGAACAGGAAATGTGTTCAAGAATGCTCGAGGGGAAAGAAAAGTGACGATGTCTCCAATTTGGACGACGAGTAATCGATCAGTCGTAGCAAGAGTGCACAAAATGAACTATTCAGAATGAACGCTTTATGGTCTGGGGGAAGGACAGCACTTGGACATGGAATAATTACCACATACCATGAGGTAGCTCAAAGGAGCCTTTGATTTTTCCTTACATTTTCTCTCTCTTCTCCTCCATCTACCCACTGTCGTCTCACTCCCTCTACCCTTTAAATCATTCCTATTTTATTACTTTATCACACAGGGAGCAGTGTTGGCGCAGTGTTGGGGAGCTGTGTTGGCGCAGTGTTGGGAAGCAGGGTTGGCGCAGTGTTGGGAAGCAGGGTTGGCGCAGTGTTGGGGAGCAGGGTTGGCGCAGTGTTGGGGAGCAGGGTCGGCGCAGTGTAGGGGGGCAGTGTTGGCGCAGTGTTGGGAGCAGTGTTGGCGCAGTTTGGGAGCAGGGTTGGCGCAGTGTTGGGAAGCAAGGTTGGCGCAGTGTTGGGGAGCAGGATTGGCACAGTGTTGGGGAGCAGGGTTGGCGCAGTGTTGGGGAGCAGGGTTGGCGCAGTGTTGGGGAGCAGGGTTGACGCAGTGTTGGGGAGCAGTGTCGGCGCAGTGTAGGGGAGCAGTGTTGGCACAGTGTTGGGGAGCAGGGTTGGTGCAGTGGTGAGCGCGTTCGCCTTCCACCAATGTGGTCCAGGTTCACAAGTACGCCGAGTTTTTTGGTACTCTACTCTGCTCTGAGAGGTTGCTCTGAGAGGTTGTTCTCCGGGTTCTCTGGGTTTACCGCCATAATGACCACTTGAGAAACACTCGAAGACCTTGTAATTCACTCGCCTGTGGCTCGTGATTTACAAGCTCTTCTCGCGTTCTCCCTACATCTAGCGTGATTTATTACGCCGGTAAACCTATAGAAACTGCGGTTTATTGATTTATTAAATCTACAGCTATTAATGCAGGTCCTGGAAGTTTACCTCAAGTCTTATGAGATCAGGAAGTGAAATTTGTTTTGATACCCTTCCAATGTTATATCGTCCCAAGAGAAAGTCGTGAAGGCATCTAAGATAACAAAAACAAGAACAAAAATGTACTGTAGTCAAAATGATATCCTGACAAAAAGAATCCTCATATTATGCTGGCATATTAGACAGTTTTAATAAATCATTTAGGACAGGGAAATGGGGTATTCTGGCACATTCACCAAATCCTAGGAAAATAAATTTTTTTCAAATATTGCGCCAGAACCCCAAAGCAGCAGCAAGCAGAATCACACTCTAAACGTAAACCAGAAAAACATCCATCCATAGTCAAGCTCCCAAACGCCTCCGCAAAAACATAAATAAATTTTAAATCTTTTTTCATCCCCATGTAATCAAATTCTAATCAACACCCTATCCGCCGACGAACGTGGCCTTACGCGCACCACATTCTACGCAGATGCATTTCATCAGAAGGAAGTACTGTTGATTTAAATGGTGCCGATGTGGCCAAATACGGGCAGATTCAAAATCTAGTCAGGTTAATCAGGGCACCATCAAAGTCTAAACTCTCATCCAGAAGGCCCCGACAAGAATTTTGCGCAAATAATTTAGTGCAGGTAGGTAAACTCTCCACATCCGCTGATGACGCAACCACTGGCTTTGCCAACCCAAATTATAGTATAATTATCTTAAATAACGTCTCATATTAAGTCATTTAAAATCGATTGGATATCAAATTTTAAACGACACCAGCCATTAGTGAACAATTGGATCCGAACCAAAACCCGCGCGCGCCTTTCGGTTTGAAAGCCGATTCAACTCTCCATAGAATTACGTTACATCCATCAACTGCCAATCCTGGGGAAACCCTAGATATTAATATTCTGCAATCATTAGACGAAAGGGTTATTGTGCCTGGTAGCGTGTATCTGATATTTAACTTAACAGTGTCAGGTCATGAAAATAATACCGTAGTTAATAATATCGGCCGTAGCTTCGTCCGGAATCTTAAAGTGTCATTCGGCGGGGAACAGCTGCAGGAAATACAAACATATGATTTATTTATGACGTACAACGACTTGTTTCTAACAGCCGAAGAACGTAAAGATCGGCTGTGGCAGGGAATATCTTCAGAAAACGTTAGACGGCTCCGGACCAACGCCGGAGATAAAGATACAAATAAGCCATAGAGCTTCTCCTTGCAGCTATTCATAATGTAAATTACTGCACCCCATTAGATCATCCCATTCTCGATGATGGTGGAGTATTTTACCCAAAGGCGCTATCACATCCACTAAAATTTGAGATTACCCCAGGTCCAGTTAATGATATAGTTGTCTACTCTCACGCAATTAAACATCCAATCAGAATCGAGTAATTTTTTCATGTATACCTCCAACGTACCAGATCACCAACCTTGAATTAGAATACCGATGTATATCTAGTGAGTACCTGGCTCGAGAAGCGATGACGGCGCACAAGGTAGGCAAAGGATTTTACTATGAAAATACTCACCTACTCGAAACTTTCACTATTACCAGAAAAAAAAGATAGTACTACTAGCAAACACATCATTATACCACGGCGGTCGGCGACCGGAATATTGTGACTATTTACTGCGGGCCCAAGAGAGGCCCGCAACCCTAATCTTGACAGTGACCAGCGGATTGCGTTTTACGCGTGCGCGCCACGTTAATAACAGGCAAGTACAGAGCGGAAGTTCAAAATTTTGTTCTTCCACTAAGAACGATCGGAATGCAAATAATGTGTCAATCACGACAGTTTGTCGTAACACCGGAAGAGAAAAATCCGTTTTCCAAGAACGATAAGAATGCGAAAAATGAGTCAATCTCACAATGCGAAAAATGAGTCAATCTCAACAGTTTGTCACATAAAATCGAGGCATGGAAGATTGCAAACGTTACGTTTTGGAGAAGTTGTTTTATAGGTGTTGCTTTTGAGACGATTTGCTGTGATTGTGAAGATTTTTCACGATCTATTTAAATTCATATTGCCGTGAAGATAAGGTGAGTTGCGTTATATTTTACACTGTTCAGTTTTTGGACGGTTAATTTTTCTGGTAAACCACTTTCACTTTTTGAAGGAGCTGTTTGACATGTTTCGATTTCCGGAGCTGATCTACTACAACTCAATGCAAACTTCCCAAAAAACGTCCACACGAATGTACATTTTGTAATCTAAAATTATACACTCTCGTTCCAGTACCTTTCCTATTGATGCTATTGATGAAAGCTGAACAAATTGAAAACATATCTTCAAAATCGATAAATAAACAAATCCTTTATCGTGTTTGTGCTATTATTTTCCTACCTTGTCTATTTCACAGCTCGTTTTCGATTATTAAAAAAAACATGTCTCACTTACACGGGTATTGAACTTGAAAATAAATGAATTTAAACGTGAAAAAGCAGGCTTCAAAAGCACACAAAAAGTGAGGGTGTCCGGAAACCTAAGACCTAAGACGTAAGACCCGGAAAACTAAGACCCGGAAAACTAAGACCCGGAAAACTAAGACCCGGAAAACGAAGACCCGGAAATTTTTTTTTAAGGGAAATCATCAAATTTCAGCTTAAATGGTAAAATAAATAAAATAGATGCACCCATACTTACAAATAACAATTTAGTTGTGTTTTTCTTGTGTTTGGGAAACGGAACTATTTCCGGTTGTCGCCGTGTGTCGATAAACTACCGTTGTAAAAAGTAGACAAAGCGCTCCTTCGCTTCAGTTCGCAAACTTACGTACACAGTGTCCCTAAAGACCGCTGAAAACAATGGCGCTGTGTTAGCATGGAAGTGAAACACTAAATTGCTTCATAATTGAATTAAAAATTCATAATATCTTCAAAAATTAACTCCCGTATGAGCGTTAGCCGTTTAAACTTGTGTTTGCTTGATGAATTTACGTTGTCTAGACTATCAGAAAACACTAAAAAAAAAATAATATTCCCCGATTTAAGGAATCATAAACAAAAATGTAACTTTATTCGTATTAACATGTTGTAAGAATCACTTGCAAAAATCTTGCCTTAACGCGCCTGCCATCCACACAATAGAATTTAGTTGTGTACTTTCAAGATGGAAGCTTTTCACCTGGATTGTTGGCATCAGGGTACATCCATTGTTCTTCGTGGGATAGCACAATGTCGAATGTGATAACAGGTTTCCGGGGAGGAAACTCTTTACCACACTGAAGTCGAGGAAAACAAAACTTCCGAAAATTCGACATCGTTAATTGAATGCGATTAAAAGGCTAGCCCACTTTGATCAGTAGTAACCTACGATGACTACGATCCGGCGTTCTTTACTCGCGGCGGGAGCGGGAGGAAAGAAACAGATGCTTGTTTAGTTGTATTTTAACATGGTAAAAAGTCCAGAATCTGGACCTTCCTCTGATTGGTCACGAAACAAAAGACAACATTAACCTATATCCTCATCGGTTACATTAATGGAAGTGTGACTTCTGGTCTAAAAAAGTCACGCGCACTATATATGTCAGCTATAAAGCTGTAGGTGGAGCCGGAGCGATTTTTTGTTATCTTTAAATGCATCTCTCGAGAGATTTCTTCATAAAACACTCAATGATGAACAAGAATTAGTCACTTATAGAAAAATTTGTTAGTGGTACGAAACAAGTTGAAATCTTAGTTCTGGGTTGGCCGATTTTCGAACTTTCTTGACTATCTATAAAACCGTTAAAGCGTTACGCGCGATAGAAAGCAGCCGTACGGAACTTCAGGCGCAAAATAACTTTTTTGGTGAATTATTTCGACACCTTTTATCTCGAGAGCTTCTGGGATGTATAACTTTAGACACTTCTCTCCAAACTGACCGAATCGGTGGCCGACTGAGTATTAAAATACCATGAATAAAATCAATTATTTCCGCCGGCAAAGAATATCACTTATCTGATGGCCTTGCTGCCATTCCCGACGATTCCATAAAGGGGCCAAAGACAAGTCGTCGAATGATCTTTTTTTATTTTTATTTCTACCAGTTTAATGTCTTGTTCACTGAAGGAAACTTTGAGCAACTATAACTGGTTCACAATTCGCCGAGGCTGTGAAGTGAGCGTACAACAAAAGAAAAAATAGGTACCCATAGGGTACATGTGTGGGCTACAGATGTGGAAGACAAATGTACATGTCGGAACAAGACAGGTTATCAATTTTCACTTGAGTTTAGCTAACAACTTTTACACTGCAGTGAAGTAAGTAAACTTTGTGATTGCTACTTCTCTCTGTTTTGCATTTTATTGAAAAAGTTTCTCGTTAGGTTAACAGTGTTGCAGGGCAGTAAGGTTGCATCAAGTCAGCATAACATTGTGTCCTGCTTAAAAGTTGCAGTATAAGTAATTGTATTTCTATGCATCGGACACCTAGTGACAGCTTATTTGAGGTTGGTTAGACTATGCTTGCCTACTGCTTAGGGCCATTTTCACTTGAGTGTCGAGAGTAATTTGCGTTGACTTTGGTTTTGCATTGCCATGCTGAGCGTTTGCCTTAAAAACTTTGCGCCACTTTCTCAACCAATCAGAAGAAAAACCAAAACCAATCGTGACTTGCTTGCGCAAGTTTTCCTGTGTTTCGTGTTATTGCTTTGAATTTTGATTGTACAATGGATTGCTTTGTGACCTATGTGATTGGCCAGAGTAAGTACTGGTCTATTAGGGTAAAGTGAGACAACAGTCCCATTAGCTAGCAATGAGGTTTTGGAGAGTCACAATATTAAACTGGTTAAAGGCATAAACCTTGCAAGAGTGACAACAAGAAAGATAATGACTTTGCACTATGCATTCAGTACAGCGCATTGTTTAGCGTTGTTAAGAAACCTTCTCCTTGATATTTTATCCTTGTTTAAAAGACAATACAAAAATTATGAGTAAATTATTTTGTTTAACTCAACCTTTAATAAGAAATGACTTAAGACTCAAACTTGTACAACAAAACATGCTGTCTGAAACAGTTCATGGATAAACAGGAACGTGTCTGTAACCGATTTTTAACTCGAACTTAAGATTTTAATACAACAACTGCTCAATATGAAAAACGTATTGACACTGTAAAACAACAATTTCAAGTTGATCTTGAGCACTTCATTAGTAAACATATTTTTGTCAACATCTGGCCGGTTCTCATAAAATACTAGTCACAAAATTTAATAATTAATATCAACAGTAATTTATAACAAAACAGTCCATGTAGTTGCCTTTATGGCAATATGTTCGTAGCTTTTATGGTCTTGTGCATTTGGCAACAATGACCTATGGCAATATTATATCTGTTGTAACTCTTGATTTCTTACATTAGGTCATCTTCAGTTGTTACGGAAGGTACAAAAGCAGAGCATGGATTGATGCTTTATCCATTGTTGATTCATTTCTAGTTTTTTCCTTGATGATGTCAATTATTTCTTGGAAGAGTGTTAACTTCTTTCTTTCACTGCTGCAGGTTTGAAATAGAACTTGTGCAAACCAATTTTGTTTGCATGCAGATGCCTTCGGGACTATGTGACAATTTTTGCATTCTGCCATAAGGGTTCCTTAGCTAAGTTCAATCTTTTTTTGACATTTGCAGCAAGACAGATAGTGGTCAACACGTTCAATGGCTATTATTTCGCCCACTACAGTGGTGTTAATGTATTCATCTGGTATGAATTCATAAGATTAACGATAAAAACAAAGGCAGAATTGCTTTCTTTAGGAATTACCACAGTTTTTGGAGGTGCTTCGTGTGCGAGAGCACGTGGCATGACACGGTCCAAACTTGCTTCACGAACGAGTTCATTTATCCCATCATACACATATGATATGAGCTCATTTATCCCGTAAACGGACTCATTTATCCTCCGAAGAGACTCAATCATCCTCCGAAGAGGCTCAATAATCCTCCGAAGAAGCTTGTTTTGTTCGTGACCTGACAATTAACCTGACAGCATCTGGTTCGCGATTTTGCGATTCTGCAAAATAAACACCCCTTTCTTGTATTCGGGAAAGATTCATGCCCTGAATACTGTAAGTCGAGAACGCAATTTTGTCCGAAATCACTGTGAAAACAGGAAATCTGTTCGCCATTTTCGGTCCACTTTGCACAAAGCGACCAAAACCTGCTGCGAAATAAAAACTGCTTCCTTTTATCCGACCGACATTCACGCTCTGAACACTGTGATAAGTGGAGAAAGCAATTCTGCCCTAAATCATTGTGAAAAACAGGCAAATCTTTCTCACCAACTGTGAAGAAAAACGAAGAAAACGACCAGCCAAATGACGAAGAACACGAGCAAATCTAGAATCAACCAGCGAAAATGACGATGGTTGGGAGCACATGGGTCATCTCGATTCTTATTGGCCGAAGAGAGATCACGTGATGTTTACGGACGGACACACCATTTCGCTAGCATAAGTGTGGAGCTACCACAGGTAGCCCACACAAAAAAGCTTTAAAAGATGGTAGCTATTTAATACCTAACCCATGAAAAGAAAAGCATTTTAGCACCAAGGCGACACGTGCTTCTGCCGGCGACGAAATCATCAGACCGGAAATTGGGAAATTTATCAGGAAGACAGGATAAAAGAATATTTGTTTCTAAGTAGCTTCAAAGTAATACGTTCTAGTAATAATGTGGAGGTAACATAATGAAAAACGCAAAGCACCTTTTCGGAAACTACCGTTGTACAAAGTAGACAAAGCACTGCTTCGCTTCATTACATAAACTTACGTACACAGTGTATCGACACACGGCGATAATCGGAAATAGTTCCGTTTTCCAAACACAAGAAAAACAGAACTAAATTGTTATTTGTAAGTATGGGTGCATCTATTTTATTTATTTTACCATTTAAGCTGAAATTTGATGATTTCCCTTAAAAAAAACAGGGTCTTAGTTTTCCGGGTCTTAGTTTTCCGGGTCTTAGTTTTCCGGGTCTTAGTTTTCCGAGTCTTAGTTTTCCGGGTCTTAGTTTTCCGGGTCTTAGGTCTTAGGTCTTAGGTTTCCGGACACCCCAAAAAGTGATGCCGACATGTTCATTTGATGGCTCCGCATAATTAAAGGCGCGACAAGGAAAGGTGATTGTCGGCACGCGTGTAAACAAACATTCGCAGCACAAAATTTTACAATACCGGAATATTCGACGCATCAGTGAAATATTCTTAGCTAGCACTGCCTTGAGTTAAAGAGTATATTCCCGTTTCAAGCGATTTCTGCTCTTGTTGTTTCATCTTCATCTTCGCCATCGATGGAAATTGTTGCGGACTTTATAATTATTTTTGGTTTGGTACATGGCTTGTCCGACAACAGCTCGTCCACTTCGTCAAAGAAAGCCGGCTTCTTCTTTGGTGTGGCATTTCCCGTCCTGGCGCATACGTCTTTGTAGCTTCTATAGGCGCTTGTTAAAGTATGAATTCGTGTCTTACAGCTGCCGTCGTCTCTGTCTTCATAGCCTGCAGCTCGCAGATATGTCGCAATTTCTAGCCATATAGGCTTTTTTCTTGTACATGAATTGAGCTGGAGCTGGATATTCTCGTCTCCCCATTTTTCAAGTAACAGGAGGGTTTCTTTGTGCTCCCAAACTCTTCCGCGAGTTTTGGTTTCTGCCGCCATTTTGAATGTGTTTTATTAAACACGATTGTTAAACTACCTCTCGAGGTCGGTTTGTTAAACACGGTTTTAGACGTGTTTTATTAAACGCACCCGCAGTGTGAACGGCTAGTTTTATTAAATCTGTTTATCAAAACCAGTTTTAAACATGTTTAAGCTTTGGTGTGAACGGGGTATTAGACTCAGTAGGTCCTGAGATATCGATTTTTTTGAGGACAGATTTTTACAAGCGCCATTATTCTCAATGAAATATCGAAAACAATGGTTGTGAAAACTTACTAATTGCACGCAAAAGGATACCATGTCAACAAAGACAATGGATAAAGTTTTTACTAGATTCAAAACGTTATAAAAAGGTAACTGACAACAATTTACAATCTCCGATCATTTACGATAAGTGTAACCACGTGCAGTTTTGAGTCAATATGCCCGGTGTAAAACGAGCACGTCAGAGTTTCAAGATGATTTTGAAAGTCGCTTTTCGCTAGTTTATTTTAAAATTACAGTTGTTTTGGGGTGCGGGTTATCTGCCAGTGCGGGTAATCTGTTGAAATTTTTTTCTCGCTATTGTAAAAACCGACTGATGAGGGTAATCTGCCGCGCGGGTAAACGGCCGGAAATTACGGTAAGTGCATCTATAGGCCCGCACTTTCTAACCTGTGGTTACCACTAGTTGATAATAATTATATCGGAATGAGAAACTCTGAAAAGTTTTTAAATCCTGATATCAAATCCATCAACATTGAATTGATGGTTTGCCAAACCGATTATTTTCTAAGGGAATAATCGAATCTGAATCTATCAAACGACGGTTTGATGTAGTTAATATAAGTGAAAAAGACTTAAACGATGATAAATTTGGGCCGTGGATTGATTTGAGGTCCCCCTTTGATAATAGTATTCATGGACCGGGGTGGGCATTAAGTGATACGCGTGATGGGGTGTGGCCGCGAACCGGAGAAAATTAATACTTCGGACACTGATGAAATAACATGTAAAATGTTTCTCGTAGCTGAAGCACTAATGGAAATAATGGGTAAAACATGAAAGGTGATAGTCTATTAACTACTAGCTTAAGAGTTTGCTTAAGATTCTGCTAGTCCTTTGTTTAATAGTTTACCTACCTGCACCAAATTATTTGCTCAAAATTCTTGTCGCGTCCTTCCGGAGGAGTGATTAGACTTTGGTTCTGCCCTGATTAGCCTGACTGGATTTTGAATCTGCCCGTATTTGGTCACATCGGCACCATTTAAATCAACAGTACTTCCTTCTGATGAAATGCATCTGCGCAGAATGTGGTGCGCATAAGGATACGTTCGTCCACGGATAGGGTGTAATGTTGATTAGAATTTGCTTAGATGGAGATGAAAAAAGATTATGTTTTTTGTGGAGGCGTTTGGGAGCTTGCCTATGGATGGATGTTTTTCTGGTTTACGTTTAGAGTGTGATTCTGCTGGCAGCTGCGTTGGGATTCTGGCGCAATATTGAAAAAAAAAAAAAATGATTTTCCTAGGATTTGGTAAATGTGCCAGAATGCCCAATTTCCCTCTACTCATTTTTACTCAAAAGGCTATGCTTGACATACCTTAATCCAAGGGCTGGCAGCGAAGGGTATGTTGTACACAGATGGTCAGCAACAAAAAGAGACAATGCTGATAGACCTAGGATTTAACAAAAGACTTGTAGACATACAGTATGCAAAATATTGAATAATAAATATGAAAATGATATCAATAAATTCTATGCTTTTTTGCACTACGGATGCAATAGTAACAAAGATTTGATGCAGGATCTTTGATGCTATTTACTCTACTGTCACCTAACAAAAGAACAAGCCTAAATTAGACTTGAACTTCCCTGAAGTTCAAGTCTAATTTAGCCCTGAACTTCCATTAAGATAACAGAAACTGTGACTTTATTACTAACTGGTTATAGGAAAGTTTGTAGGGTCATGTGATACATGTAATACTGTCTACAAACATGTATTTAAAATTTTGAATCCATTTGGAACAAAATGTTCACAAAAATTTTATAGATATCTTAGATAACAGGAATATATGACTCCACAAATCATCCTTCATTACATACGTACTTATTTTTCTTGGTCAATTCTGTTAAAGGGGGAAAGGCGCAATCAGGTTATCACCATTTGAAGCACCAACCCAAAGGCCACACCACAACACCGGGAACTACATCCCTTACTCTTTACGATCAGTGTGTGGGCTCTTTTAACGTCCCACTGCAGGAACATTAGGGTCTTGAGACAGGACCTATGGTTTATCATCCTTATCTGAGAAGACTAGAAAATCTAACCATTTGCAGATGTCATTACAAAGGCAGCACTTTCTACTCAGATATTTGAAGACCATGAGTATAAAATTATGTCCGGCTGGGGTTTGAACCCACGACCTACTGCATAGAAGTACGGTGCTCTACCAACTGACATGACTGGTTGGCTGTCCGCATTCACCAATGGAAGGCATTCATACCTCAGTATCATTAATGCACAAGTTTTTGGTTTCAGTACTGTAGATTGCTGTTCTTTTTAATGCCTTGCTTGATTCGCAAAAATCTAATTACCCTTCTGTATTGACTGAAACAGGCAATGTTGAGATGGACTTTTAAAATAGATAAAATTAAAGAAATGTAGAATAATTGGGAAATGATGCACCAGAGAGTACAAGATACAGTCAATTGGTATGCAAGTATTGAAAGAACTAAGACAAGTGTGTGTCTCCTGAGTCACAGTAAGTACCGGTAACAGCTTAACTACCTCCTTGAGGCAGCGAAAGTGCAGAGTTCAAACTAACTGTTTGCACCCCAGGGTCATTGTTGGAAGCAAAATGTGATAACATAAAAGTAAGTCACAACCCAAATTTTCTCAATCACCTACCTAGCAAAGAGAACTTAGCACTGCCACTTTGAACGTGCGATGAAGTTTTATCAGCATTGTCACCTCGATTGTGTCTATATGAATCATGGGTCAGTGCTGTTATGAGGTTGTTGTCATCCTGAAATGTCAAGCCTAGTCTGTTCTTGAATGCAAACAGTTCCCTATCAAAGTTTTGTCTGAAAAACTCTGATTTGTCAAATACCCTGCAAAGCAATATAAAAATCCCTGTCAAGATCCTCTTTTAAAAATGAAAAAAAGAATAAAATGATCAAGTAAGATGTACCTGAAACAAGTAGAGAATAAATTAAAAGATCAAACTCCTGTTGATTTGCAAATTGATTTTTGGGGCTGCATGTAGATACAGTGTAGCAAGAAAATTTTCTCCAAAAATCTAGACAGTCCACTTTTTCTCCAGTTTGATTCTAAGTTAGGAATTATACTGTACAGTATTAATTATCTTTCATGCGTACACATAATTAAGTTTTGGTGGGAGGGGCAGGTGGTACTGCCATATATGGGCTATATACCGGTACACATCTACTGCTGATAAGGGTCTGCATTTCAAGATGTTTAGTCCCAGCAGCACAACCCCTTGCAAAGCAATCTCAAGTACCCCCCCCCCCCCACACACACACACAAGCACACATACCCCAACCAACAGGTGTTTTGATAAGTCTTACCATAAAACTTCAGGAATTATTTTCCTCTCCCAATTCAAAATATTGAGCATTTTATATTAACTGGTTGAAGTCCAATAAGAAAAACTGGCATACAGTCCTCTCTTGGGCTGGATTCCAAACAACCTCAAACTCTGTTATGCATGTAGCGATGTTAAATCATCTACATGAATTTTACATAATAATTAGTCGGGCAACTGACTATAGGTTTACCCTCGAGCTTCATCGCAAATCGCAGTTACGTGCAATGGGGAATACCGCAGACACGTAATAGGGGCGCAAACTTCTTTCTACGATGTCGAAGTCGATCGCGAAGGTTGAAAACAAATGGTGTCATCTTTTCTACGCTCAAACATACAGACCCACAAACTGTTCACGGTAGACCCACTCTAAAAGATGGCGTGTGTAATGAGCGTATATTTCGAAACGGGTCGTTCCGCGAACTGAAAATAGCAAAAGAATCAAATGATTTAGCGAATGTCTCACTAGAATCAAACCAGAAATCAAACGAGTTACCAGTGAACAGAAAATGTGGACAGAGTGACAGAAGAGCATTTGCTGATAAAGACAAGGTGCCTTGCGATGAAACTCGAGGAAACGACAACAAATATGCCATGTTGGAAACCAGGACCTTGGTCCCTTAGCATTTCTTTTTTGGACCACTCCGCACCATAAGTGGTCAACACTCATAACAGCACGTCTACCTGTTGTCCGACTTACGATCTTAGATCGTCTTGTTTGTTTATGATGCCTGTGCAAATATGTTTTGGTTTTGAAAAGTACAGTACAGCGTCAATGTGCATACTGAAGTATGAAATGACACAGGAACCTAGTCTACATCCCTACCAAGCGGGTAGTATGATGCTAGATTTCCATATTACCCCACAATTCATTATGCATTCTGTAGCTGAATTGTTGAAGTGGTTCCATTTCGTTGAACATCCTTCAACTTTATTTGAACCACACAAAATGTGTGAAATTTTGTTGATTCAAACTGTCATGTAATAATAAATCCTTGATTCTGCAGCGCATACCTAGTATCTTTTAATTCTACTGCAAATCAAAACAATAATACAATAATAATCTTTCAAAGCTATGTTGATTAATTTTGAGATCACTTTTCAAGTTGAAAACGAAAATCAAACAGTACATTGGTGTATTTGTGGAACGAATTGGCTACTGCGAGGAACAAATTTCCTTTTTTTTTTGAACAAAGCAACTTTGCATTGGACGAAATACCTTGGAACAAAATGACTATGCAATGAAAGAAACAGTTACCATTGAGGTTAGTGGACGAGTACACATTCCTTGTTAAGAAAGAAAGACTACCGCTATAGCATGCATATATGTAATGCTGTATGGGTTGATTTGGAGATCTAGTCCAGTGTCAAAACAGTTTGAATGGTTGAAACTGTAACTATTTAAAAAGTTAGAACTTCACGTACGTGGGTGTGATGTCCTCTCTCTTTCTTAACTTTGCCTTTAGATTCCTTTCTCGTCTTTTTGTGTCTCTGTTGCTGCCTCGATAATACCTTACACCTTCGAGAAAGATACACCAATTTTAAGTTTGAAAACTTCAAGAGGCATGACTTTTGTTTATTTATTTATCTATTTTTTTTTATTCCTCCACTCTACATACAGTGGTAGTTTGTTAAGCTACACAATAAACAGGGGGTAATAATAAGTAATTCTAATTCTATTTAAACATTAAGAGAAGAGGAGCATATCTAGATACGTTACCTAATATAGTGCCCCTGAATCAGGATAAAAAGTTACGGCAAGATTTCCGCACAGGTCCCTACTTCATTATGCATGCGTTAGTTGAATTGTCTAGGGAAGTGCGCGTGCAAACATTTCTGAGAACAAAACCGTACGGCTACAGCACGCATAATGAAGTAGGGACCTGTGCGGAAACCATTCCAAAGTTACTAAACTAAGCAGAACTAACACAGCTTACATCAAAGAGGAAGACAGTGGACGAATTACATAGGTAATTAATATCGAGTAAGATAGTAATATGAAAGTGCTTTTTTAAACATTTATTTAGTTGGTTTTTCTCTAATAGTCTGAAGAATATTGTTCCAGATATATCTATCAATAATTGTTGGACAAAAATTTCCCGAGATTTGTTCGAAAAGAAAGAATTGCCAGAAGGTTGGAGGGTACGCGTTGAGTGTCATAATTATGTAGCTCGGACACTAATGAAAGATTCAAATTTGAGTGTTTTGCAGCATTATAATAGTCATAGAACAGTAAAGATGTGTTGAGTTTGACAATGTCAGGAAATCTTAAAATTCGTAAAGCAGTATATATAGTGAGGATTAATTGGTTCCACCGGAGGAACATCATTGATTATGCGAAGTGCTTTGTTTTGTAATTTTACTACTTGAGAAGGTGGAGCATTATAATTATTCCCCCAGAGTACACAACCACATGTAATGAATTTGAATAAAATAAACCTATAAAAACCAGGGCGAGTGAAGGGAATTCCGGTTCTGTCCTCGTGTACCGGTACACAAGAGCCGATACAAAAGATCAAACAATACATGATAGCTAAACAATGACTCCTAAACAAAGAAAATACAATGGTTATTCCCTAGTGTACCGGTATACGAGGACAGAACCGGAATTCCTTCTCCCAGCCGCAGGACGTGCAGGACGTGCAGTGTACAAATGCTTGTCTATCTCGGCTACAAGTGACTAAAATACATCGCCTCTTACCTAAAATAACTGCAGTTTTTACTGATGTGTTTTTCTGTGTAAGATTCGTCCAATGTGAACAGCAGCACTGACGAAAAAGAATGGAACAATTAGATCCAGAAATTCTCAAGTTATTCATCACAGAAGCCATGTTGGATTCTACAGTGAATACGTCGTGTACAAATCATTTTTCTGCCAGTCCATTTTCTCGTGACCAATGACATCAAAGAACCGACTATTATTCCCAGTCTTTTTCTCGCTTACCGTCACTATCTTGCAATGTGAACAGAACATGCAAGGATAGTTACGTTTGGCTAAATTTTGAAAGATTTTCCCTTTATAGTGTGGCATTATGTGGCTAACAGGAGTATTGTGTAGACGATGGACACCTGGAAGTTTGTGGTTTGGGTAAGAATCTCCAGTTGATTTCAAGAACCGAACTTGAATTGAGATAGCTTTCCCCTAACTTTTTTGTATTGATCTTAGCTACACTCTATTCTAAGGTAAGCTTACATGTACAGTGAAGAAATGGTAAACGTGCAGCGTGCAACCATCGAGTTATGGACGCACGCTGGCAGCTGCTAGGTACGACAGAAGCGTAGGAGATGCTTGAGTGCGTTCATAACTCGATGACTGCACATCTGCTGCGTTTACCATTTCTTTTATAACACTAGTCATAGTTGTCACTAAATCTGCCCCCGACTTTGTAAAAACTGAATGAAGACTGCATGTGGTTGTCCATGTATTTGTTATGAACCTTTGAAATGAAGTTTTCGTTGGAGAGTTTGCGAGTGCAAATTCCTTGTTGTGTTTGTGTTTTGTCAATTATCACACTTTGTTTCTTGGGTTAATGGAAATCCTCATACATATCGTGTTTAGGATGGGTTTACATTATAGCTTGGAATGAAATAAGAAAGCTTGGAATGAAATCGTGACGACTCGTTGCCAAACTTGCCAAACCCAGTTTGCGCGGTTGCTGAGCCAGGCGCACATGCTGAAAATTAACCGGGACCACCGTGCGCGCCTATTCTCGTCAAATCGAGAAAATTTTCGCATACTAACACTACGAACATACGATACTTCTTATTTACGCGGGGAACATTAGGGTGCCTCCTCGGGTTCCGGCCTCTGGGCCGGAACCCTGCGGGGGCAATAAGACTTCTCAACTTCACAATCTGACATCAGCATGCAATCCATGGGCAAATGGATTGCGCATATCAGCCAATCGTAGGGCGCCTTTTCCGAAAGTTATGTTATAAGACCAGTACAGTGTATCTGTTTCTATAATTTCCTGTCTCTTTCCCTCACTTTCAACGCTTATGTCAGTTTTCACAGATCATTTCATTCGCTTCAATCCTTATTTTTAGGAAGAACAGGTTGGAAAGGAAAGTAACAGCGTGTCGCAGAAGAAATCTGAGAAAACAAGACGAAATAGTTGCAAACAATGATCGTTTGCTTGCAGTGCCATTTTTGTCGCAGGTAAGAACGGCTATATAGATTTCCATAGCATGCCATACTTCAATATGCAGTTTTTAGCTTAATGTAAGGCTTCGGCATGCGTAATGAAGTATGGGGTCCTAAGGAAATCTGCAAGTAGCTATTAGAACTCTTTCTTTGTAGGGCAACAGTGTTCACTGACCAGTGGAAAATTCTGGGAGTGTTGCATCTGTACGTATCGTGTTGTTCTCTTTTTGTACTCAAGTCCTGGGGTTTGTGCTACGTTTCTTCATTTCTCCTTTCTGTTACTCTTCCTCAAAGATGGCTTGAAAATTTGGTATGGAATTTCAGAGAATTTAGTTTTACCTCAGAAGATTTCAGGAATCTCATTTCAAGTCTAATGGAATGTAACAGGGGAGGGGGGATATCCAACATCTCTTCAAAGCTTTCCATTTAATACCATAGCGCTTCTGTATGTATGTGTGCGTGTGTGTGTGTGTGTGTGTGTATGTGTGTGTGTGGGTGGGTGTTATTTATCTAGGTGCATGCCATTGTTTTGTTGTCCAGATTTAAAGAAGGTTATAAGAGCTCTCCAATATCCTGGGTGTTTGGAGGGTTCAAGTTTATTATCCTTTGTGCATTAAAAAGTAATAAAACCAGGGCACCCCTTGTTTTTTCCAAGGTTTTGCCTTTATAAAATCTAACTTGAAACAACAGTTCCTGCATACTGAGTTGTTTTTTTTTTGTTATCTTACTAATACCTTTCCCCTGAATAACTGTGGTAGTGATTCTTTGTTTTGTTGAGCAACCAATCCCCACCCTCCTCTCCCCTCCCCTCCCCTACCTCCCAATTTGACAAAACAATTAGGAATAGAAGAGGATTGAGCCTGGCTTAAGTGACTTTCACCTTTACAATAATTATAATGATAATCAAAGGTTGCTTTGTTTGTGCTTTTCAAAGGCTCAGGAAGTAGGACATGCAGTTGAAAGAAGGAAAAAAGAGAAAGCCATGTTTAGAGAAGTCCTCAAGATATCTAAAACCAAGAAAATGGTTCCTCATGTGTATGCTTTTGGATCTGGAACAAGCAAGAGCGAGGGCATTTTGGACCACTTGAATGTTTCTAAATCTCAACACAGTTGATATACTCTAAACTCCAATTCCCCCTCCCCCCCCAAAAAAAAATGAATAAGAAGGCCTTTCATTTAACATTTAATTGACACTTTATTTACTGATTGGCCGATGAAGATCAGCTGATAACGCTACGAACTCAAAGCAGTTCGTTTAAAAATAAAGAATATCATAATCCAGAATACGGATGTGTAATTAAATTTACACTGGTGTTACACTTTTTGCACTAGTGTTACACTTTTTGCACTGGTGTTACACTTTTCTCACTGGTGTTACACCTTTTGCACTGGTGTTACACTTTTGCACTGGTGTCATACCTTTTGCACTGGTGTTACACCTTTTGCACTGGTGTTACACTTTTGCACTGGTGTTATACCTTTTGCACTGGTGTTATACCTTTTGCACTGCTGTTACACCTTTTGCACTGGTGTTACACTTTTTGCACTGGTGTTACACTTTTGCACTGGTGTTACACTTTTGCACTGGTGTTACACCTTTTGCACTGGTGTTACACCTTTTGCACTGGTGTTACACTTTTGCACTGGTGTTACACTTTTGCACTGGTGTTACACTTTTGCACTGGTGTTACACCTTTTGCACTGGTGTTATACCTTTTGCACTGGTGTTACACCTTTTGCACTGGTGTTACACCTTTTGCACTGGTGTTACACTTTTGCACTGGTGTTACACTTTTGCACTGGTGTTACACTTTTGCACTGGTGTTACACCTTTTGCACTGGTGTTACACCTTTTGCACTGGTGTTACACCTTTTGCACTGGTGTTACACTTTTGCACTGGTGTTATACCTTTTGCACTGGTGTTACACCTTTTGCACTGGTGTTACACCTTTTGCACTGGTGTTACACTTTTGCACTGGTGTTACACTTTTGCACTGGTGTTACACCTTTTGCACTGGTGTTACACTTTTGCACTGGTGTTATACCTTTTGCACTGGTGTTACACTTTTTGCACTGGTGTTACACTTTTGCACTGGTGTTACACTTTTCTCACTGGTGTTACACTTTTTGCACTGGTGTTACACTTTTGCACTGGTATTATACCTTTTGCACTGGTGTTACACTTTTGCACTGGTGTTACACTTTTCTCACTGGTGTTACACTTTTTGCACTGGTGTTACACTTTTCTCACTGGTGTTACACTTTTTTCACTGGTGTTACACTTTTGCACTGGTATTATACCTTTTGCACTGGTGTTACACTTTTGCACTGGTGTTATACCTTTTGCACTGGTGTTACACTTTTTGCACTGGTGTTACACTTTTGCACTGGTGTTACACCTTTTGCACTGGTGTTACACTTTTTGCACTGGTGTTACACTTTTGCACTGGTGTTACACTTTTGCACTGGTGTTACACTTTTGCACTGGTGTTACACCTTTTGCACTGGTGTTACACTTTTGCACTGGTGTTACACTTTTTGCACTGGTGTTACACTTTTTGCACTGGTGTTACACTTTTTGCACTGGTGTTACACTTTTTGCACTGGTGTTACACTTTTTGCACTGGTGTTATACCTTTTGCACTGGTGTTATACCTTTTGCACTGGTGTTATACCTTTTGCACTGGTGTTACACTTTTTGCACTGGTGTTACACTTCTTGCACTGGTGTTGCACCTTTTGCACTGGTGTTACACCTTTTGCACTGGTGTTACACATTTTGCACTGGTGTTACACTTTTGCACTGGTGTTATACCTTTTGCACTGGTGTTATACCTTTTGCACTGGTGTTACACTTTTTGCACTGGTGTTACACTTTTTGCACTGGTGTTACACTTTTTGCACTGGTGTTACACTTTTTGCACTGGTGTTACACTTCTTGCACTGGTGTTACACTTCTTGCACTGGTGTTACACTTTTTGCGCTGCTGTTACACTTTTTGCACTGGTGTTACACTTTTTGCACTGGTGTTACACTTTTTGCACTAGTGTTACACGTTTTGCACTGGTGTTACACTTTTGCACTGCTTTTACACTTTTTGCACTGGTGTTACACATTTTGCACTGGTGTTACACTTTTTGCACTGGTGTTACACTTTTCTCACTGGTGTTACACTTTTCTCACTGTTACACTTTTTGCACTGTTGTTACACTTTTTGCACTAGTGTTACACGTTTTGCACTGGTGTTACACTTTTGCACTGCTTTTACACTTTTTGCACTGGTGTTACACTTTTTGCACTGGTGTTACACTTTTTGCACTGGTGTTACACTTGAACTGCACTGCTCTCACCCAAACAAAATTTCATACAAATTATCCAATCACCATCGAGTATCTAAACAATAGAATCTCTACAAATGTTTTATATTTCATTTAAAATGCATATAATTTACTCTAGTGACTGTACAAAGCATATCAAGATTGAAAAAGAATCACCGTAGTCGGTAGACGCTCGCCACAAATCTGCTGTACAGCGTCAAAAACAGGCATTCAGAATTTGTATGGAAATTTATGTGGGTGGTGTAATGACAAGCGAATAGACAACAGAGTCCGCAAACAAACTTATTTATTGTAAAAGGTTTGAACCCAGGAGTATCGGTAGTTCGTATAGTTTGATCGTCCGGGTGACGGCAGTTTTGAAAAGAACTGTTGTTATTTATTGCACTGAAAGGCAGCCACAACGAAACTATAACATGGCCGAACGCCCGAGTCCCCACGAGTCACGTGTCCCACGAGGCGGCAAGTAAACTAGTAATTGGTGTAAGCATACTCGTTACAGGTTGCCTTGGTTCGAGTCGTCGCACTGTAATTAACAATGCTTTTTATAAGTAACACCTTATGCAGTGAACGTTCATTGAAGAAGCTTTTTACCAGTATCACATTATAATACCGTGGTACAGTTTCTTCAGTACCCTATGCAGTAGTTCACTTGCAGAATTGTGTGAATGGAGCCTTTCCACTCCTCCCCTTTAGTTCTTGTCTTTTAAAGGGGACAAGGGTCCGTTTCTGAACAGTCCACATCAGTTTATGGACGCGGAGGTCCATATTTACGTCAGGGTCAACCGAATGTGTTGGTACATTTAGCTCTTAGTATATAATCCAGGCTAACGAAGAGTTGAACTTAGAATTGTATTGCTGAACCTGGAAAACCAATTTTCCAGAAGGCTCCTGATGCCCTGAGTCATGTGGCTGTCTCATGCATGTCATAAGCAAAATTTAAAAATACCTAAATACCTCAGGTTTTGATTTCCCGCTTGGCTTTCTGGAAAACATTGCCATATTAATCACTGCGAAAAACTAAAAGTCCGTGTTTCACTTGTATGAACCTTATCAAACTGTCGCATTGAATGGATAAAAGGCGCGTTGCAGTGTGATTTCTTATCGCCGGATCATGCGAGCAATCTTCACTTGTATTACACAAGAGACTGGGGAGACAAGAACTATAACTTTATGAGAAGTATCGCCCTGCTCTCTCCTCCGTTCTGTCTCTACAACACAACGGATCCTAGATGGACGACTCACACCTGCCCACCATTTGATCAGAAAACTCTGGAGGATGTATGTAAAAAAAAAACTACAATGTGAGCGTGGCCAAGGTTCTGATTGGTAGAATGCCAGAAACGAACATGAAGCAGCTGTTATCGGTCTGCGAATCCGAGACACTTGACTGTAAAGTGCTTTTCCTGGTCCGAGATCCGCGAGCGATTTTTCCGCGATGACGATAAGATTAGTTTACCCGGTACAAGATATTTCGCGCACAAGATTTGTCGACAGACCGAACTCAACTTGGAGTTGACCAAGACTCTACCATCGCGATGGAAGAGACGCTTTCCGTTACTGCGCTATGAGGATCTAACGGTGAATCCACTGAATGCGTTGCCTGGTCTGCTGGAGTTCGCAGGTCTTCCCATGAGAGACAGTCTGACCAGGCGACTATACCAAGGGTCACACGCCCCTGATACACAAAGCGAACGTAACGCCGCCCAGTGAAGACAAGATTCATGGGAAGGGGCAGAGAGGTGGCGTTGGAAAGTAGCTCCTTATGAAATCAGCATCATTGAAAACTATTGTAAACACGTGATGAGACTGCTTGGCTATAAACCAGTAGATGAATCATATGAGTTACAGAGGAACTTGACAGTTCGCCTCTTAGAAGACGACTTTCCGGCTCTGAAATGGTTTAACCCTCAATGATAATTACTAGAACACAATAAAAGTACTCAGTTGGAGAGCTGTTGTTGATCTAAAGAAACTTTGCCGGACTTCTGGTGATAAACATTGTTCACCGGAGTATGTGAAACAGAGCTACTGATGTTTCAACGAAAATAATAGAAACTGCCCCGAACGTTTTGTCCATGATTGTACTTCAATGGCATTGCTCCCGTCAGTCTCCTATAGGTCAGCGGTGGGACGTCCGAATTAGTCGTCAGACTGATCGACTTTTTTCGGGAAAACTCGGGTTTTCTCTTTCTGATGACACAAACATTCATTTCGCAAATTCTCCAGGCACAAATTATACAATCTTCATTACTTCACAATAAATAAGTAGTTTTCCTTTTTTGCTTAGCTTAGTGTAGCTCCTTAACATACTTTAACATTTGTAAACTGAACATTATCTGACTTGTCACTGCACTGTACCATTGAATTTTTGTGAAGAAAAGAAAATCTCAGGCGGAGTTCTAAAAGAAAATCCATTGAGCAATCACAATTAAATTTAGTTCACAAAGCAGGTTAATACCGTGAGTACACCAAAGGACTAGTGGTAAAAGCATGGATCAGCTGGTCAACATTAATGAAGATTTGTTTGGGTTCCGAACGCGGGAAACAATGATTAGTGGCGAGCTAAAATAGCGTCCTCGGCACTGACACCAACTTCCTAAAACTCCTGCGGGATAAATTGTTCCGAATTGTTCTGAAATATACCCGTGATTTGATCGAATAAAAATCGACAATAATTATTGATTTGGCTTTGAAGTTCTCCAGTCTGTATATTATTATTGTTATTATTTTTTGTCTAAGGAGCTATTAGTGCCCCTCTCGCGTTTTACTCTCTTTTAGGTTGCTCAGGATACACATCTGGCATTTTGATTTGTTTTACATGGGCGTAGCTAGGCTTTTTCAAAGGGGTTGTCACACTTTGTCACACTCAGGTTACTTACCAGATTACTCACCAGACTGGCATGTCGACAACCACGCCTATCAACACTGGAAAAGATTTATTACATGTTGACTCTTCGGATTCGCTTGTTTTCGCCACCTGAATTCAAGGGACATAAAACAATTAACTCACGAAGGGAGGTCACGGGCACACTAGGACCCCCAACCCCCCCCCGCCCCCCTAGCTACGCTCCTGCTTTTAGCTATTACGTTTTCACTGGAAGTCGCGCAGAACTACCAATCAAAAAAAGGCAAAATGCCTCATTCTTTTCGAAGAGATGCCAAATAGAACTTGAAACAGTTGTTACTTCTGAGGTATTTATTGAAGATATTAAATGGTCGCCTGGAAATATGACATTTCTCTTGAAGTGTTGAAAGCGACCATGCTGTTGTGTCTTTGATGAAATGAAATCTGATATTTTAAAGTTCTTTCTGCGGAGGTACAGGGATCCATGGAGCGGTCACCCCGCAAGGTTTGAATTTTGTGATCGAATGCACAACCATCGACGATCTAGCTTTAAAATAGGCGCCACCCCCGAAATAAGTAGAGACTTAAAGAAAATGACAACGACAAAGTCAGCTAGTACGCCATCATGAACAATAGCGTTAATGAAAAACAATGAACATGCACGCGCAAAATACAATCTCGAAGTTTGCTTTGCCGCCCTCTGCAAAACGACGTGAAATAGGCATTTTGGAAGTTTTGTAGAGAACGTGAGCGAAAGAGGTTAAATTTGTTCTGAATAATTCTGGGATAAATAAAAGCGGCAGGCATTCCAAGCAATGCCGTCCTGTTTACTTGTCTCTAATAAAGCGGTCGCGGTGAGACTCAGTTGGGTACCTCCTTTTGAATGCACAGATGCAGATGTAGAAGAGGCGTTCCCTCCAACCCTGGACATGTTGGACCTAGATGAAAAAAGGATAGCGAAATTGAAGTTTGTCACCTTTGGCGATAATTCAAAGACGCTGTTGTTTGCTGTTCGTTTCGCTGTTATCATAGTAAGAATGGAAAATATACAAAAAGTGTCTCTGTCAGGTCTCTTCAATAAACTCTGCATTAAGCGTTGTAATGTTGAATATTCGAAAGAAGCGAATTTCGTTTGTTCCCCAACTGAGTACTTTTATTGTGCTCTAGTAATTATCATTGAGGGTTAAACCATTTCAGGGCCGGAAAGTCGTCTTCTAAGAGGCGAACTGTCAAGTTACTCTGTAACTCATATGATTTCTCTATTGGTTTATAGCCAAGAATGACTTTTATTGTAATTTTTTTTTTAATATACTAAGTTCAAAAACACAAACCAGGAGAATTTGCGAAACGAATGTATGAGTCACAACCAAAATCAGAAAAAGAAAACCCGAGTTTTCCCGAAAAAAAGTCGATCAGTCTGATGACTAATTCGGACGTCCTACCGCTGACCTATAGGAGACTCACCGGAGGAACCATTAAAGTACAATCATGGACAAAACGTTCGGAGCAGTTTCTATGATTTTCGTTGAAACATCAGTAGCTCTGTTTTACATACCCCCGTAAACAATGTTTATCACCAGAAGTTCGGCAAACACATGTGAAACGTATTATACAGTTTCTGTAGATCAACAACAGCTCTCCAACTGAGTACTTTTATTGTGCTCTAGTAATTATCATTGAAGGTTAAACCATTTCAGAGCCGGAAAGTCGTCTTCTAAGAGGCGAACTGTCAAGTTCCTCTGTAACTCATATGATTCATCTATTGGTTTATAGCCAAGCAGTCTCATCACGTGTTTACAGTAGCTTTCAATGATGCTGATTTCATAAGGAGCTACTTTCCAACGCCACCTCTCTGCCCCTTCCCATGAATCTTGTCTCCATTGGGCAGCGTTACGTTCGCTTTGTGTGTCAGGGGCGTGTGACGCTTGGTATAGGCGCCTGGTCAGACTGTCTCTCATGGGAAGACCCGCGAACTCCAGCAGACCAGGCAACGCATTCAGTGGATTCACCGCTAGATCCTCATAGCGCAGCAACAGAAAGCGTCTCTTCCATCGCGATGGGAGGGTCTTGATTAATTCCAAGTTGAGTTCGGTCTGTTGACAGACCTTGTACGCGAAATGTCTTGTTCCAGTTAATCCAATACTGTCCTCATTGCGGAAAAATCCCACAGCTCTTGATGACGGAATTATCCCTCGAGGATCCCTTACCAGGAAAAGCACTTTACAGTCAAGTGTCTCGGATTCGCAGACCGATAACAGCTGCTTGATATTTGTTTCTGGCATTCTACCAATCAGAACCTTTACCACGCTCACATTGTAGTTTTTTTTACATACATCCTCCAGAGTTTTCTGATCAAATGGCGGGCAGGTGTGAGTCGTCCATCTTGGATCCGTTGTGTTGTAGAGACAGAACGGAGGAGAAAGCAGGGCGATACTTTTGATCGGATCATAGGATTTGTCGTAATCTCTTGTGTAATACGAGTAAAGATCGCTTACATGATCGGGCGAAACGAAATCACACTGCAACGCGCCTTTCATCCATTCAAAGCTTTTCTCTTGATATCCTTTGTCGTACGGCTTTACACCTTGTGAAAACCGCTCAACCGTTTGATAAGGCTCAAACAAGTAAAACACGGATGGATGGTGGTTAAAAATGTTCCCGATAAATGTTGAACCAGAGCGGCCATGAGCGACAATGATTAAGCTCCGTCGTTTTCCACTCGCGGTATTTGATCGCTTGTCGATTTCCGAGAGCTGTAGCGAATCACGAAGAAATGAGTATTCAGTCCTAACGGGGGCTTGGTTTTCTTCAACAATATCACTGACACTCCTTTGTTTCAGCAGAGTCCTTACGACTGCCAATGAACACAAACCAAGTAAAACTGGCACACAAGCACGTAAGTTTAAACGACTTGGACAGAGGAAGCACTTCCAAGCAACTAGACGTCGGAGATTCATGTTGCATTACGAGCTTAGAGGCGCCAAAAACCCTTGCAAATTAGCTTAGGGCACCTTCAACGTGCCCTCAGCTAATTTGCATAAATAACTTGATGTCATGGTTTGACAACTAGTAGCGGCAAGATTTCCGCACAGGTCCCTACTTCATTAAAAATGCAGCAGATGAATTGTTTAGGGTAATGTACATGTAAACATTTCTTGTCATTGTAGGAACCTTTGCGGAAATCATTCCCTAGTAGCTTCTTGGAAATGCTTGAGGTGGTATTTTAATATGACAAGCCAATCAAGCATGAAAATCTCAATCAAAATCAACAAACGATATCACATTCAACCGGTTGCCGGAATGTTGCAAAATTCAAAAACAAAATTGAATAACGATCCCATTCAAAGGTAAAAAAATCACATGTAACAACTGGAATCACATTCAGAATTAAAATTACAATCACAATCAAGCTTAAGGAGTATTATCACATTCAGCAATTCCATTCACATGCAAGGTCTGAAAGCACACTCAACAACTTTAAGGTGTACAGCTATCACATTCAAATCCCAGAATTCTTTTCGCCTTTCTAATTCACGGGAAACCACTTTTTTTTTTGTCGTCATATTTTTAAAAATGTACAGTGAGGATATGGTGAACGTGCAGCTTGCAACCATCGAGTTATGGACGCACGCGGGAGGTTGATAAGCACGAAAGAAGCGTCTAGCTTCTTCAGTCATAAGACAGCTTTACAATCTGACGTCAGGAGCCAATGGATAGCGCATATCAACCAATCATAGCGCGCGCGTTCCGAAAGCTATATTCTTACGTATAGTGTTTCCTCTCTCTTTCCCTCAGTTACAAGGCGTGTGTCAGTTTTGACGGATCATTTCATCCGCTTCAATCCTGATTTTTAGGTCATCCTCAGTGTAAAAACTTGTGAAGTTTTTCTTTGTTATTTCATTATTATTTTCCTAGTCTCTATTGTTTTGTCTCCTTTGTTTCCTTTGTTCTACGTCACTCGTGAACGAACAGGTTTTGACACCGCGGATGAACCTGATTTTTAGGAAGAACAGCTTGCAGTCACATTTTTGTCGCAGGTTAGAACGGCTATATAGATTTCCATAGCATCCCATACTTCATTAGACAGTTTTTAGCTGTATTATTTAGGGTAATGACAAAACTGTAAGGCTTCGGCATGCGTAGTCCAGTTTATCTTGGTGCATGCCATTGTTTTGTTGTCTAGATGTAAAGAAGGTTATAAGAGCTCTCTAATGTCCCGGGTGTTTGGAGGGTTTAACTTTATTACCTTTTGTACATTAACAAATGGTAAAACCAGGGCACCCCTTATTTTTCCCCAGGTTTTGCCTTAAGCAAATGTAACTTGAAACAACAGTTGCTGCATACTGAGTTGCTTTTTGTCATCTTACTAATACCTCCCCCCTGAATAACTGAGTAGTGAGGTAGTAAGATTGAATAACGATCCCATTCAGAATGTTTTTCTGTCCACAAATCCCAGAATTCTTTTCGCCTTTCTTATTCACGGGAAACCCGTTTTTTAGTCGTCACATTTTTAAAAATGTACAGTGAGGATATGGTGAACGGTCACCTTCCAACCATCGAATTATGGATGCACGCCTGAGGTTGCTAAGCACGAAAGAAGCGTAGGTGATGCTTGAGGCGCAGCCGGGAGCATCTCTAGCTTCTTAAGTGTTTAGCAAACTCCCAAGTGCGTTCATAACTCGATGACTGCAGATCTGCTGCGTTTACCATTTCTTTTATAACATAAGACTTGTCAACTTCACAATCTGACGTCAGCATGCAACCCATGGGCAAGTGGATCGCGCGTATCAGCCAATCATAGCGCACACGTTCCGAAAGCTATGTTCTAACGCACAGTGTATCTGTTTCTATAATTTCCTGTCTCTTTCCCTCACTTTCAACGCGTATGCCAGTTTTGACGGATCATTTCATTCGCTTCAATCCTTATTTTTAGGAAGAACAGGTTAGAAAGGAAAGTAACGGCGTGTCGCAGAAGAAATCTGAGGAAACAAGACGAAATAGTTGCAAACAATGATCGTTTGCTTGCAGTGCCATTTTTGTCGCAGGTAAGAATGGCTATATAGATTTCCATAGCACGCCATACCTCATTATGCAGTTTTTAGCTTAATGTAAGGCTTCGGCATGTGTAATGAAGTATGGGGTCCTAAGGAAATCTGCAAGTAGCTATTAGAACTCTTTCTTTGTAGGGCAACAGTGTTCACTGACCAGTGGAAAATTCTGGGAGTGTTGCATCTGTACGTATCGTGTTGTTCTCTTTTTGTACTCAAGTCCTGGGGTTTGTGCTACGTTTCTTCATTTCTCCTTTCTGTTACTCCTCCTCAAAGATGGCTTGAAAATTTGTTATGGAATTTCAGGGAATTTAGTTTTACCTCAGAAGATTTCAGGAATCTCATTTCAAGTCTAATGGAATGTGACAGGGGAGGGGGGATATCCAACATCTCTCCAAAGCTTTCCATTTAATACCATGGCGCTTCTGTATGTATGTGTGTGTGTGTGTGGGTGGGTGTGTGTGTGGGTGTGTGTGTGTGGGTGGGTGCTATTTATCTAGGTGCATGCCATTGGTTTGTTGTCCAGCTTTAAAGAAGGTTATAAGAGCTCGCCAATATCCTGGGTGTTTGGAGAGTTTAAGTTTATTATCCTTTGTGCATTAACAAGTAATAAAACCAGTGCACCCCTTGTTTTTTCCAAGATTTTGCCTTTATAAAATCTAACTTGAAACAACAGTTTCTACATACTGAGTTGTTTTTTTTTTGTTATCTTACTAATACCTTTCCCCTGAATAACTGAGGTAGTGAATTAAAACAATTAGGAATAGAAGAGGATTGAGACTGGCTTAAGTGACTTTCACCTTTACAATAATTATAAAAAAAAAATGAAAATTATAAAAAAAAAATGAATAAAAAGGCCTTTCATTTAACATTTAATTGACACTTTATTTACTGATTGGCTGATGAAGATCAGCTGATAACGCTACGGACTCAAAGCGGTTCGTTTAAAAATAAAGAATATCATAACCCAGAATATGGATGTGTAATTTGCACTGGTGTTACACTTTTTGCACTGTTGTTACACTTTTTGCACTGGTGTTACACTTTTTGCACTGGTGTTACTCTTTTTGCACTGTTGTTACACGTTTTGCACTGCTGTTACTCTTTTTGCACTGGTGTTACACTTTTTGCACTGGTGTTACACTTTTTGCACTGGTGTTACACTTTTTGCACTGGTGTTACACGTTTTTCACTGGTGTTACACTTGAACTGCACTGCTCTCACCCAAACAAAATTTCATACAAATTATCCAATCACCATCGAGTATCTAAACAATAGAATCTCTACAAATGTTTTACATTTCATTTAAAATGCATATAATTTACTCTAGTGACTGTACAAAGCATATCAAGATTGAAAAAGAATCACCGTAGTCGGTAGAAGCTCGCCACAAATCTGCTGTACAGCGTCAAAAACGGGCATTCAGAATTTGTATGGAAATTTATGTGGGTGGTGTAATGACAAGCGAATAGACAACAGAGTCCGCAAACTTATTTATTGTAAAAGGCTTGAACCCAGGAGTATCAGTAGTTCGTATAGTTTGATCGTCCGGGTGAGGGTAGTTCTGAAAAGAACTGTTGTTACTTATTGCACTGAAAGGCAG
This sequence comes from Ricordea florida, assembly GCA_949710005.1. NCBI lineage: Eukaryota > Metazoa > Cnidaria > Anthozoa > Corallimorpharia > Ricordeidae > Ricordea > Ricordea florida. The sequence continues at coordinate 25,684,278 of OX453277.1, forward strand.
CCACAACGAAACTATAACATGGCCGAACGCCCGAGTCCGCCCGAGTCCCCACGAGTCACGTGTCCCACGAGGCGGTAAGTAAACTAGTACTTGGTGTAAGCATACTCGTTACAGGTTGCCTTGGTTCGAGTCGTCGCACTGTAATTAACAATGCTTATGCAGTTAACGTTCATTGAAGAAGCTTTTTTACCAGTATCACATTACAAATACCGTGGTACAGTTTCTTCAGTACCCTATGCAGTTCACTTGCAGAATTGTGTGAACGGAGCCTTTCCACTCCTCCCCTTTAGTTCTTGTTTTTTAAAGGGGACAAGGGTCCGTTTCTGAACAGTCCACATTAGTTTACGGACGCGGAGGTCCATATTTACGCCAGGGTCAACCGAATGTGTAGGTACATTTAGCTCTTAGCATATAATCCAGGCTAACGAAGAGTTGAACTTAGAATTGTATTGCTGAACCTGGAAAACCAATTTTCCAGAAGGCTGCTAATGCCCTGAGTCATGTGGCTATCTCATGTCATAAGCAAAATTTAAAAATACCTAAATACCTCAGATTTTTATTTCCCGCTTGGCTTTCTGGAAAACATTGCCATATTAATCACTGCGAAAAAATAAAAGTCCGTGTTTTACTTTTATGAACCTTATCAAACTGTCGCAAGGCTTAATCATGGTGTAAGGCCGAATGACAAAAGATATCAAGAGAAAAGCTTTCAATGGATGAAAGGCGCGTTGCAGTGTGATTTCGTATCGCCCGATCATGCGAGCAATCTTCACTTGTCACTTACACAAGAGACTGGGGAGACAAGAACTGTAACTTTATGAGAAGTATCGCCCTGCTCTCTCCTCCATTCTGTCTCTACCAACGGATCCAAGATGACGTCTCACACCTGCCTGCCATTTAATCAGAAAACTTTGGAGGATGTATGTAAAAAAAAACTACAATGTGAGCGTGGCCAAGGTTCTGATTGGTAGAATGCCAGAAGGGAGTGTCAAACAGCTGTTATCGGTCTGCGAATCCGAGACAGTTGACTGTAAAGTGCTTTTCCTGGTTTGAGATCCGCGAGCGATTGTTCCGTCGTCAAGATCTGCGGGATGTTTCCGCGATGACGATAAGGTTAGTTTACCCGGTGCGAGATATTTCACGCACAAGATTTGTCGACAGACCGAACTCAACTTGGAGTTGAACAAGACCCTGCCATCGCGATGGAAGAGACGCTTTCTGTTGCTGCGCTATGAGGATCTAGCGGTGAATCCACTGAATGCGTTGCCTGGTCTGCTGGAGTTCGCGGGTCTTCCCATGAGAGACAGTCTGACCAGGCGGCTATACCAAGCGTCACACGCCCCTGACACACAAAGCGAACTTAAGGCCGCCCGGTGGAGACAAGATTCATGGGAAGGGGCAGAGAGGTGGCGTTGGAAAGTAGCTCCTTATGAAATCAGCATTATTGAAAACTATTGTAAACACGTGATGAGACTGCTTGGCTATAAACCAGTAAATGAATCATATGAGTTACAGAGGAACTTGACAGTTCGCTTCTTAGAAGACGACTTTCCGTCTCCGAAATGGTAAATGAGAATTACTAGAACACAATAAAAATACTCAGTTGGAGAGCTGTTGTTGATCTACAGAAACTTTGCCGGACTTCTGGTGATAAACATTGTTCACCGGAGTATGTGAAACAGAGCAACTGATGTTTCAACGAAAATCAGAGAAACTGTCCCGAACGTTTTGTCCCTGATTGTACTTCAATGGCATTGCTCCCTTCGGTCTCCTATAGGTCAGCGGTATGACGTCCGATTTAGTCGTCAGACTGATCGACTTTTTTCGGGAAAACTCGGGTTTTCTCTTTCTGATTTTGGTTACGACACATACATTCATTTCGCAAATTCTCCAGGCTCAAAATATACAATCTTCATTACTTCACAATAAATAAGTAGTTTTCCTTTTTTGCTTAGTGCACCCCCTTAACATACTTTAACATTTGTAAACTGAACATTATCTGACTTGTCACTGCACTGTAGCATTGAATTTCTGTGAAGAAAAGAAAATCCCAGCCGGAGTTCTAGAAGAAAACCCAAATTTAGTTCACAAAGCAGGTTAATACCGTGAGTAGACCAAGGGACTAGTGATAAAAGTATGGATCAGCTGGTCAATATTAATGAAGATTTGTTTGGGGTCCGAACGCGGGAAACAATGATTAGTGGCGAGCTAAAATAGTGTCCTTAGCATACCAACTTCCTAAAACTCCCGTGGGATAAATTGTTCCCGCTGAAATATACCCGTGATTTGATCGAATAAAAATCGACAACAATTATTGATTTGGCTTTGAAGTTCTCCAGTCTGTATATTATTATTGTTATTATTTTTTGTCTAAGGAGCTATTAGTGGCACTCTCGAGTTTTACTCTCTTTTAGGTTGCTCAGGATACACATCTGGCATTTTGATTTGTTTTACATGGGCGTAGCTAGGCTTTTTCAAAGGGGTTGTCACACTTTGTCACACTCAGGTTACTTACCAGATTACTCACCAGACTGGCATGTCGACAACCACGCCTATCAACACTGGAAAAGATTTATTACATGTTGACTCTTCGGATTCGCTTGTTTTCGCCATCTGACTTCAAGGGACATAAAACAATTAACTCACAAAGGGAGGTTACGGACACACCAGAACCCCCCAGCTACGCTCCTGCTTTTAACTATTACGTTTTCACTGGCAGTCGCGCAGAACTACCAATCAGAAAAAGACAAAATGCCTCATTCTTTTCGAAGAGATGCCAAATAGAACTTGAAACAGTTGTTACTTCTGAGGTATTTATTGAAGATATTAAATGGTCGCCTGGAAATATGACATTTCACTTGAAGTGTTGAAAGCGACCATGCTGTTGTTTCTTTGATGAAATGAAATCTGATATTTTAAAGTTCTTTCTGCGGAGGTACAGGAAACCATGGAGCCGTCACCCCGCAAGGTTTAAATAAGTAGGGACTTAAAGAAAATGACAACGACAAAGACAGCTAGTACGCCATTGAAAAATAGCGTTAATGAAATATCGTAGTTATCTTTATCGTAGTTTTCTTTGCCGCCCACTGCAAAACGACGTGAAATAGGCATTTTGGAAGTTTTGTAGAGAACGTGAGCGAAAGAGGTTAAATTTGTTCTGAATAATTCTGGGATAAATAAAAGCGGCAGGCATTCCAAGCAATGCCGTCCTGTTTACTTGTCTCTAATGGAGGGTCTGAATGGGGGTACTTCGATAACACTAAACACTTATGTTTACGGCTACATAACATTAAACAGTTAAATTTTATCCATTTTAACATTAACATTAGCCTGCGTAGCAAGCGTTTCCGTGATGTTTCGGAGGAAAGAAAGACCGAGGAACGAGATTCTCGGTTTTGGCCGCGCGAGAAATGAAAGGAGAGCCTCCCCCCTTACTCGCGCCATTTTTCGCCCGGTCTTTGCTCCGAAACAGCACGGAAACGCTTGCTACGCTGGTTACATTAACATTAAAAAATTCCCTGTACATTTTTCTTTTTGCCCATTAACAAACCACGCCCTAAAAGGGAAAAGATTTATGTTGGGCCTATGTTTATTGTATCAAAGTGGTTTTTTGGCCAATTTCCAACAATTCGGGATTATTTCAAGAGTTCCGAAGAGTGAGGAAGATATCTAAAAGCTGCCAAAGATTTCCGAAGGCTTCCGAAGATGTCCGAAGGCTTCCGAAGATGTCCTAACACTGCCAAAGATGTCCAAAGACCGTCGAAGATTTCCACTGAGACTTCCAAAGATGTCCACAGACTTTTGACCGACGATATTTGAAGACTCTCGGAGATTTGGCTTGTATATCCCATAACAGTTCTATTCTTATAGCGCTTTTACAGCGAGGATAGACTAACCGTGACCACTTAGAGAGAATGTATCAGGAACATGTCAGATTACGATATTCAAATCAAACAGCCAATGAGATAGAGCATCGAAATAAGCAGTAAACATCGCGCCTGATACTACTCTCCAGAAGGAAATCAAAGACATTAAGCAAACTGCCGAACAGGCATTTGTTAACGCCCTCACGCGCTTCCACAAACAAAGGCTTGAAAGCCTTAGAAACAAATTAAAGACTAAGCCTATACCTTTGTCTAGAAGACCTACTGATGTAAATAGGCAGAGTCGTTTTGAGTCGCAATCGGCGTCAAACATTGTAAACAACGATCATGTAAAACTAGCCGAATTGGAGAAAAGGCTCCTGGAACACACGAATATTGTGTCAACACATGTAAGCAACACAAATAAACGTGTTGAAAGTTATAACATTGTGTTCTCTGAACCATCAGCAACCAGCAGAGCAGTTGTCTATCCAAAAACCAAAGGCGTAGAACACTCCAAAAAAGCGCCACATACAGGCGTTCAACCACTGAAAGTGAGACTAACTACCTGACAACCAACGAAAATCAGGCAGCAACTCTTGCAAGATTTTGAACAATTTGCAAGACGAATGCGCCTTCAATACGTTTTTCACGGTCAAACCAAAGAAACGCATCCGTTCAATGTTAAATCAGTCAAACTGGATGCCACAGGTTCAACCATCCGTTTCCCTTGAAAGCTACTTGGAAAATATCAAAGTACAACGAACCGAAATTAAAACAAGGAAGCCAGAGAACAATCTCTCACGAAATGAATTTATAGCTATTGCAGAACTGAAACAAAACTCTGCATTGAACCTAAAAAAGGCAGATAAAGGTACAACAACAGTCATCATGAATAAAACAGACAAAATAAAGGAGGCCCAAGTGCTACTCGACAACAGAGAGCACTATAAGCCTTTAAGACAACCTTTGGTGAAAGACACGCAAATCAAGTTATCATTCAGCTCCACCAAGGTAACCACATAGATGACATGATGGCTAGATGGCTTTCACAAACTCCCAGTCTGCCTAGAATACCTATCTTCTATACCCTAACAAAAATCCATAAGCCTAAACCTGTCGGGAGACCGATCAGTTCCGGGAGAGAATATCATCAGCCATTTGCTCACTGAAGGCAAAAATCTTACATTAAGAATATTAGACTTTATTAACTTTGTGGAAAGAACTAAAATACATCAAGACACTATCCTAGTGTCTACGGATGACACGAACTTGTATACAAAGATACCACAGGAGGGGGGAATAAGAACAGTATGCCGGGCATACGACATACTTCACAATAACAACCCTCCAATACCGACCAACTATCTTAGGGAAATGCTTGTTTTAATATTAAAGAAAAACTCATTCCAATTCAGTGGCGAAAACGATCTGCAAACCCATGGTACTGCCATGGGTACTAAGATGGCAGTTGCATTTGCAAACATCTTCATGGCAGAAATTAAAACAGAACTCATTCGCCAGAGCAAAATCAAGCCAATAGAATGGAAACGTTACATCGATGACGTTTTCTCCCTGTGCAACCAAAACAAGCAAGACATTAATTTGTTCATTGAACAAGCTAACCAGTAATTTCCACCCTTCGATCAAATACACAGCTGAGATTTCAAAGAGCGAAATAACTTTCCTCGACACAATAGTATACAAAGGGGATATATTTCAAACTGACTCTATCCTGGACATCAGGACCCACTACAAGCCGACAGAAACCTTCCAATGCACGCATTTAAACTCATGATAAAACGAGGTTTTATCAAAGGCGAAGCAACAAGACTCCTTAGAACAAACTCATCACAGACTACATTTGAAGAGAGCCTCTCAAACTTCAAAATACGCCTCAAAACGCGAGGATACCCTAATAACTTCATTGAGAGGTCCCTAACAGGAGCCTGCTTCGAAGACAGAACGTTGGCTCTCCAACAAAGAAAAAAGACTCAAACGAGAGTTTTGCATTTTTCACGACATATCACCCAGCAGTACGTGGCCTAAAGAAAATTTTCATGGATAACTGGGTTGTAATACAAAACCAGCCGTTGCTGAAAAGCATCTATACAAAGCTTCCGATTATATCATGCAAGAGAGGCAAATCTCTTAAAGGTACGCTCGTTAGAGCGAAGATTTGACTGAAGGCTAAAATGCATCGCTACCACAACTCACGACTGAGGGGAGTCTGTGTAGGCGGGTCATTATCTTTTGTTTTCAGCAAAAGTAATCCTGCTTCGATATCTTTCAAAGGCAGAATCTTCTCCGGTTCTGTAAAAGCTGACGAAAGTTTTGACAACACCGGAGGACGGCGCCGCCATGATGCTTCTCACCTTTCGCCCTTAACACTGACCAATTGGATCGCGGGCACTTGATTATTGATTCGTCCCAGTACTCCCCAGAATGAAAACAAGGGCTTTTCAGCTTTGGCTCACTGTTCGCGAGTGGTTATCTTGATTTTCTTGTAGAATTCAAAAGAGCAGATAAAATCTGAAAATGCTAAAAGAACTTTGGGATCCGCCTTTCAAACACTAAACAGGATTTTTTTCAAGAACAGTAAACATTAAAAAAATGGCTAATTTAACAGTAAACACTAAAAAATATGGGCAAATAACACTAAACACTAAACCTCAATCAGACCCTCCTAATAATGCGGTCGCGGTGCGACTCAGTTGGGTACCTCCCCGGGGGGGACAAATACTCCCATATATGGGCTATATAGGTACGTGCCGCGGAATAGGGTATGGTTTTTGAGGTTCTCGGTCCTTAAATAGGGTATCTTTTTTTAACCTTTTGTTTCTGTGTCCCTGGTGTGGTCCTTAGATAGGGTAGCTTATGCTATTAATAATTTTGTTTTTTTCCTTGAATAGGGTGTCATATTTCAGCTTTGGGCCTTAAAAAGGATATCAGTTTTCGCTTTCTTAGTCCTCAAATAGGGTCAGGGTTCACGAACTTTCGCGGCACACCCCTATCCAAAATTCGCGGGAGTACCCCCTCCCCCCGGGGGTACCTCCTTTTGAATGCACAGATTCAGATGTAGAAGAGGCGTTCCCTCCAACCCTGGACCTGTTGGAAGTAGATTTAAAAAAAAGGATAGCAAAATTGAAGTTGATCACCGTTGGCGATAATTCAAAGACGCTGTTGCTTGCTGTTCGTTTCGCTGCTATCATAGTAACAATGGAAAATATACAAAAAGTGTCTCTGTCAGGTCTCTTTAATAAACTCTGCATTAAGCATTGTAATGTTGAATATTCAAGAAAAGCGAATTTCGTTTGTTCCCCGACTGAGTACTTTTATTGTTCTAGTAATTATCATTGAGGGTTAAACCATTTCAGGGCCGGAAAGTCGTCTTCTAAGAGGCGAACTGACAAGTTCCTCTGTAACTCATATGATTCATCTACTGGTTTATAGCCAAGCAGTCTCATCACGTGTTTACAGTAGCTTTCAATGATGCTGATTTCATAAGGAGCTACTTTCCAACGCCACCTATTTGCCCCTTCCCATGAATCTTGTCTCCATTGGGCGGCGCTACGTTCGCTTTGTGTGTCAGGAGGGTGTGACGCTTGGTATAGCCGCCTGGTCAGACTGTCTCTCATGGGAAGACCTGCAAACTCCAGCAGACCAGGCAACGCATTCAGTGGATTCACCGCTAGATCCTCATAGCGCAGCAACAGAAAGCGTCTCTTCCATCGCGATGGCAGGGTCTTGATCAATTCCAAGTTGAGTTCGGTCTGTCGACAGACCTTGTACGCGAAATGTCTTGTTCCAGTTAATCCAATACTGTCCTTATAGCGGAAAAATCCCACAGCTCTTGATGACGGAACAATCCCTCGTGGATCCCTTACCAGGAAAAGCACTTTACAGTCAAGTGTCTCGGATTCGCAGACCGATAACAGCTGCTTGATGCTCCCTTCTGGCATTCTACCAATCAGAACCTTGACCACGCTCACATTGTAGTTTTTTTTACATACATCCTCCAGAGTTTTCTGATCAAATGGTGGGCAGGTGTGAGTCGTCCATCTTGGATCCGTTGTGTTGTAGAGACAGAACGGAGGAGAAAGCAGGGCGATACTTTTGATCGGATCATAGGATTTGTCGTAATCTCTTGTGTAATACGAGTAAAGATCGCTTACATGATCGGGCGATACGAAATCACACTGCAACGCGCCTTTCATCCATTCAAAGCTTTTCTCCTGATATCCTTTGTCGTACGGTCTTAAACCGTGTGAAAGGCGCTCAACAGTTTGATAAGGTTCAAACAAGTAAAGCACGGATGGATGGTGGTTAAAAATGTTCCCAATAAATGTTGAACCAGAGCGGCCATGAGCAACAATGATTAAGCTCCGTCGTTTTCCACTCGCGGTATTTGATCGCTTGTCGATTTCCGAGCGCTGTAGCGAATCGCGAAGAAATGAGAATTCAGTCCTAACGGGGGCTTGGTTTTCTTCAACAATATCACTGCCTTGTTTCAGCAGAGTCCTTACGACTGCCAATGAACACAAACCAAATAAAACTGGCACACAAGCACGTAAGTTTAAACGACTTGGACAGAGGAAGCACTTCCATGCAACTAGACGTCGGAGATTCATTTTATTATATCTCAACTCCCTGGATACACGACCACAAGGTAGTACTCTGACAAGCGCTTCCTTAGTTAATCTTAGATAGTTTTTATCGCGATAATATTTAATAACCGTACTAAGACAAAATTTTGCATTTTAGTGAGAGAACTAAAGGTAGCGACGGGAACGATGTCAATCAAAACTTTGGAAATTACACGATGCTTTTTTTCCTGATTAAAGATCGTTGTATATTGCACTAAAACGCAATATCATATTAATTCCGTGAACATGTGGCAAATCTGACACTTATTACTGATTTCCCTTTCCACTTTTTTATTACATTACAGGCAATGCGTAGGCATGAGACACAAGACTGAATGACTGAATGACTCTTTTTTGATAAGGATGAAAAATTACAAAATTAGTCTTGGTAGTATTGAAAGTTGTCTTATTAGATGTTTATCAGTAAGGGAGATTTGGTAATTCAATAATTACAATATTTTCTAAGGACTTTAAATTTTAAACAGCATAAAGGATAGTAGTGTCATCTGCGAAAAGATAAAACTTGAGTCTGTTCGAGCACTGATGTATGTCATTTACATAAAATAAGAAAAGCAATGGGCCAAGGACAGATCCTTGGGGAACACCACAACTTACGTCGGCTTTGTTCGATATGTGAGGTCCAATTTGGGTCGATTGCATACGAATATTCAAATACGAGGAGAACCAGTCTTTAATAATTCCACGAAAGCCTTAGTGGTTAAGTTTGTCGAGCAAAATATTGTGATCAACAGTATCAAAAGCTTTTTTGAGGTCTATGAAGACTCCACACGAGAATAGACCTTGATTCATATTAGACTGTATCGCGTGTACAATATCTAGTATTGCATGTTGAGTCGAGTGATCTTTACGAAAACCGTACTGGGAGGAATATAATAAGTTATGTTTGTCAATATAAACTTCAGGCGCGGATCCAGGATTTTGAAATGGGGGTGAATTTTTGTAAGGAAACGAGGCGTTTTTGGATTACATGCTGGACAGTGTGTTTGTGGGCTCAAAATGAATAAATTGATTGGTAGAACCGTTCATCGCTTATGCACATTCTCCACCTCAATCAGAGAAATCAAATATTATTTAAATATTTGAGGGATAAGAAGGGGGCTCAGAAAAAAGGGGGGGGGGTGAAAATTCCCCCATTTCACCTCCCCTGGATCCGCCCTTAAACTTTCATTCTATTGTACATCATCTTTTCAAAAATTCTATTAAAGTTGGATAATAGGGATATAGGTCTGTAGTTATTAGCATCATTTTCTTCGCCGCTCTTAAATATTGAAGTTACTTTGGACAATTTAAGTTTTGAAGGGTATTTTCCTAATGCTACTGAGGAATTAAATATTTCTGAGAGAATAGGAGCCATGACACTACTAGCACACTTTAATAATTTCATGGGAGAAGAATATAATCCATAAGACTTGTTATTTGGTATGGAGAGTATTTGGAATTTCACTTCGTTAGGCGTTACCGGTTGGAATAGAAAAGATGAAGTTGGTGACTTGAGATGACTAACATAATTAAGATGATTTTGTTGTGGAGTTGGAATTGTGCTAACCAACCTATTTCCCACAGTAGCAAAGTGTTCATTAAGAATATTAGGAATCAGTGAAGGTTCCTTTACGATTTTGTTGCCATTATTAGGGTCCTTAAGAGCAGCTATTAGTTTGGTCTTTACACATAAAGTATTCTGTTCTTTTAAAATATCAATTCCTTTTTAAAATATTGTTTATTAAGACTAATAAACAAAATTAACACAATAAGGAAATGACAACATAAAACTATGCTATGCATTGCAAAAAAGAATGATGATTTTATTTCCCAAAGTTACACGTAACTACACCAAAATAGAATACAGTCAGTTTCTGCACTTTTTGCGTCCCAACTACGCATTTCATTGCCTCTTTACGACAGTTCTTTACATACGTTTTCATAGCAAAATATATAAAATAATATCCAAATATATCTACCATAACTCTGTATCTACCTATATATTTAAAAAAGAACTCTTAATTATGAAATTTATTGTGTATAAATATGTTAAAAGCTGTGGAACAGCAGCGCTTGTAACCAATGATTAGAATCTGAACAGTGATGCTAACAAAATTGGGCGGCTAGATTGGCCGAGATTGATGAATACAGCTATCAAACTTAGTTGGAATCGCTGTAAATGATACATTATTGGTTGGAATTGTACACACAGCCAGCGTATTGCAATTGCTGCAACCCACTCCAAACCAGAAACCTGATTAGTTGAAGACTGTAAATGCAGTTGGCCAACTTTGTTGGAATCACTGTAAATGATCCTGGTTGGTTGGGATTGTGTATAAAGTTGGCCAATTCAACTTTGTTAGCATTGCTGGAAACCTGATTGATTTAGAGAGTAATTTAAGCTGGCCAACTTCGTTGGCATTGCTGTATGACAGCAATTGAAGAAACTGGGATTGTCGAAGTTGTTCAAGTCCAAGCAACACTATTGAAAGTGGTTAAAATGAGACAAAGCGAAGAACCTTCAAGCTTTGAACGACTGGTCAACTAGGGTGCAAGCCTTTGTAAGCGAGACAAAACGAAGGCATTTGATTTATTGAGGCTGTGCACGCAGCGGGTCAACACCGTAGAGAACTGCTGTCAGTCATATTACAGAGCGCTCACAGAGAAGTGGTAACAACCGGTGAATTTCCGTACACCATCATCATGGGCGGGAGACGATCTGTGAAACAACGTCATAAGACAATAAGTGGAAGCGAACGCAACGCCATTCCTCTAACGGAGGTCGCGTTTTGCGTCACATCGGTCGCCTCCGAGAATTTCTGGCCATATGGTCTTAGCTCTATGCAACGCTAAAGAATCTTGGAAGTAAGCTTGAAAATAACTCTGGCTTAACAGTGCTTGAACATTTTGTTCAAGCAAAGAGGACGATCGAAGACTGAAATCGTGTGATCTACTGTTTAAGCACTATTACAGTGTAACAGACTCAACCAGAGCCACCTAACGTTTTTCTGCCAATCACAAGTCTAGTTCTAAATAAATAAACAAATAAATCATTTATTTGCCACATTGCAGAACTAACTGAATTAAAGGGCTAAAAATTACAAAAAATATATAATAAATGTATGAACTAAAATATATCATTGTCTATATATATATCTATATATATATATCTATGCATACTTAACTATTTACATATCTACTATTAAAAGTGATAAACAAGCTAGAACGCTGGGTCCGGCAGCCGCTCTTATCGGCGTACATTATGGTTCTAGTTTTACTGCCGGACCGCAGATCATAGTTATGTTCACAAGTTGCAAATTTTGGTAAAAGAGAATTGATGGGGTGATCGCTGAGAGACATCTTCTGAATATATTTACAACATAGTTGGAATCTTCTTTCTTTAAGACTGCATATGTTAGTAAAATTGATGGCATCTAAATAATTATGATATGGATAAATAATATGTAAAGCCCTCTTTTGGATTGATTCTAGCTTGTCAGAAAGAAATTTAGGTATGTCTTGCCAGACTTGAACTCCGTACTCTAAAATTGGTCTTATTGTAGTAATATAAACTTTAAGAATTCCCTCTCCATTGACGCCCACTTTTTTAAGAATCCTTTATGAGTACAGTTAAGTTAAGAACAAACGAATCGGAGTTCGTTTCAGTTTCGGACCAATCACAAATGATGGACTTACCGCGAAAAGTTGTTTATTTTCCATCAACGAAAAGGCTAAGAAATAGTAATTTTACTGAAAGGTGGCAGGAATTTTCGAGACTAAAACGGACCAAACACAAATACATTTACCCAATGATGGCCTGATTGCAGATGAAACAGACTCAACGCAAATTTGATGAAACGAACTAAACGACTCGACGGTCGCGAATATTGTCATACTTATACTTCGAATGAGTACAATGTTGAAGACGAAACGGACTAAATACCAGTATCGGGACCCGACAATGGAGACAGCGAAAGACTAAATGAAATAAATAACTTCAAATCGATCACTGGTCGGTCAAGAATAACGGATCGCCACCTTTTGACGCGACGGCCGACAAAACGGAGTTTCATGACCAGCTACAATTTTGGAGAAAAAAGGTAGGGTTGTGGGATGTGGCTTGAAATGACAACGTCAAAATGTAATAAGGGTAAATTGAAGCCACACATATGCGCACTGAGGCGACAGTGGTAGAAGGGATTAAACCCTGTTGCTACCAAAAAAAAAGATGAAAAAATTGAGCTCAAAAGCCAGCAGCCATGGACAGCTGTTTCGGCCTTGTTAGGCCTCATCAGCATGGCACAGCTAGCAGATGAGCTCTCAATTTTGGAGGCCGATAAGTTTTCACAACCTGTAACATCAATTCGAACAGAGTTATTCTCATCTTTACTACACAATACAGTGCATTACACTTCAATACTTTGCGTCGCAATCCACTTTCACATTGCCTTTCACATCAATTCCCAGTCAAATTTGACACTTATTATTGGTCCGAAAAGGAACTCCGATTCTTTTGTTCTTCACTCGTCTTGTGATTGGCAGAAAAACGTTGGGTGGCCCCGGTTGAGTTCGTCACACTGTAAAATGAGCTTCTAAGTTTGAATATCATGATTTCGGTCTTCCATCGCTCAAGTCCCGTCCTTTTTGCTCAAAACAAAATGTTTATTTTCGAGCTTTCTTTTAAGCTTATTTAGCTGTCGCGCAAAACGTGACCTTCTTTTGAGAAGCGGCGTAGTGTTCGCTCTCAGTAAGTGAAGTAGTGTTCGCTCTCAGTAAGTGAAGGAAAAACAAGATTATCCCGCCTTATGCCACCTTAAATCCTCACCACCCAGGAGCGGAAGAGCAATTCTCTAGAATGCGAGCAGTCTGTATTTTTTCCACAAGGAAAGCCCGCGCCCGCGTTTATCGCGCCAAGCGGTTTATCATTCGCCGCTGGAAGTATGGTTTTGTAGAGGCACTGCCCGCCATCTAGAGTTTCTCAAAAGCCCCAAAGGAAAGATTTCTGGTTGATTTAAGGTGCTGCAAACCACGTTTTAGTTTAAAAGCAAAGACCGTCTATTTTGAGGTACTTTTCTAATCGCTTTTAAGACAAATTTTAAAGAATCAGTTTCGGAGAATGAGTATTTCAGAGTTCTTCGCTTACCGCTTTGGGTCTGAGAAGTCTTGGAGTACTTTTTGAGGGAAACATACCAGCACAGTTTTGACAAAGGATTATCTACGCTAAACTACGAACTTTGGGATGCTTTGCAAAAAAAGTTAACTCAAAGGCAGTATCTCCCCCCTCCCCCACATTCAATGTTGATTTGTTGCCATGAATGATGACAGTGGCTATCAACATTGTTAAGGGGGAGGGGGGGGGGGTGGTTATAATAACAGATAACCCAAAGAAGTATCTGCCCCCTCCCCCACATTCAATGTTAATTTGTTGCTATGTATGATGAGAGTGGCTATCAACATTATTAGGGAGAGGGGGTGGTTATAATAACAGATAACCCAAAGACAGTATCTCCCCCCTCCCCCACATTCAATGTTGATTTGTTGCCATGTATGATGACAGTGGCTAGCAACATCGTTAGGGGGAAGGGGTGTGGTTATAATAACAGCAACAAACGGCGAACAATGTTCTTCGGGCTTATTCTTTTATACACTTTACATCTCTGCATCTGAAGCGGGTCAGTCCTTTAGTGTCCCAGACAACTTTGGCCAGGACTGAGTTTTAACAAAGGATTATTTAGGCTAAATTCCCAGAACTATGTGCAAGAATTCTCTATAACAACAAACACCATAGCAACAACAACAGCAACAACGACAAGGAATCGCCAGCAAACCATAACACGGACATCTGGCTGTATACTAACTTCGTACACAGACGTTCTCTTGGCCTCGTCACCTTAAATCCTCGCGCGATCAACGCGCAAGAAGCACAAAGAACCTCTTTGTTGGTGGCTAGCTCTTTGCTGGTTGGAAATTAATCACAAGTTTGCTTACCAGAGAGGACACCGATGTCCTGAATAAATTGTTGCGCCATGTTTTCTTCTACAGGAGGGGACGGTAAACCAGTGAAAACTACAACTGGGGAGGACAAAAAGGCAGCAAGTGAGATAACAAGCCAGCTGACGAATCTGTTTATGTCTTATAGACCTCTTGCATAATGGTGACCAAACAAAAAATTCTTTTGCTGTCATGGTAATGAGCCTTACTGGCCTCGCTACGATGTGCACAATTCAATTTAAATTTTTGTTCCAAAGCGAGTCTAGTGGGTCTGATTAACATACATACAAAAGAATAATAAACCGGCCGCCATTTATGAAAGTCCTATTTAGAAATTTAGACGGCAAAGTAGGCTCTTAGCTAACGGGTGGAGGAAACGTTTAAAAACAAAAATCCAATAAAAGTCAACTTCTTCCGAATCATTAATGAAAGACCGCAGTCTTTATTTTCTGCTAACTTCTTGGCAGCCAACAGAGTTTAGCATAGTAACAAAAGCAGTCCCGTTTTTCCTCAACAGGGCGATTTTATACAACCACTGTTTGTTATTAATTTTCAACTTAAACAGTTTACTCACAAGACCTCTAAGTGCGCATATCACAAAAATAAGTTTGGTGACCATTGGTCCATTGCCCATTATCAGGTATTACGTATTTCAATCTATTTTTATTGGAAGAATGACATTTTAAAAATAACCGAGTAACGTTGAATGGTAAATTTTTATCGATTAGATGACAGGCGGACACAGTTTTCGCGCGCTTTTCACGAGTCTGACGGCTTTATCTTGCCCGCTCGGTTAGCCAATCATAGGACAGGATTTCGTTCATACCGCCCGCTATAAGATAACTTTTGTGACTGCCTTACATGCGTCCTCTGAGTGGACCCTCATCAGCTGATTCACTGTTCGGTACCAGTTGGTGGCAGGCTGTAAGATAACAACACAATTGCAACTTCTGATGGCATTTAAATTCTTGGCTTAAAAAGGGTTGTGGGGATAGTTTCTAAAGAAACTGGTGCTGCGTCGGTGGGAAATTGAAAGACAAGAAAATGGGTAAATCAAACGAGTTGATTAAGTAAGTTATACCACCGTAAGGTAAAAGGGAGGTGCTGACGTTTCGAGCGTTAGCCCTTCGTCGGAGCTAACGCTCGAAACGTCAGCACCTCCTTTTTACCTTACGGTGGTATAACTTACTTAATCAACTCGTTCAATTTATAAAGGGTTGTCCATAGAAAGGAGAGTCCATTGTCTCAATTGGCAGAAGACGACCCAGGGGCTTAAAATTTAACTCAAATACCATTTTAAAAAATAGGCAAACAATGATAATGAATTTGTATAGCGCACTTTTTCATATGGATATGTTCAAAGGCGCTTTAGATCAATTCTTCTATCAATTAATTAATTGCAATCAAACTTTGCAAAGGTCGACCACACCACCGGGGTCTACGTCCCCTACTCTTTTCGAACAGTCTTGTGGGATATTTAACGTCCCACAAGAATAGAGCTGTGAGACGGGGAAAACGGTTTTTCGTCCTTTTCCGAGAAGACTAGAATGTCATAACAAAAAAACTTGCAGATGTCATAACAAAGGCAGCACATTCTCCACAGTTATTTTAAGACCTTGAGTGTTGATCGGGATAAGGTTTGAACTCACGACCTCTCGCTCGACAGGCTGGCGCTCTACTAACTGAGCTAACCGGGCGGCAGTTTAAAACAAACGTTAAAAGCATGAATAGGTGCCCGTTACTCGAAAGCTCCGATACATTTAAGGGCCATAGGCTCCATTCTTAGGTCGGAGTCTATCGAACGTTTGAGTACGTTCTAGACGTAAAAACCAGCCAAACCAACAAGGTAACTTAAAATTGGCTGTCTTAAAACTTTAAAACCAACAAAAGTGCAATTGTAAATATTGTAAATATCGTTGTAAATATTGCAATCACAAAACAGCTTTCCAGGTCCGATAAGTTACCAGGCCTTTCGAGAAGTGGGCCCCAAGAACTAAATAATATAATAAATAATAACTAAACAATAAATAATTCAATAACATCAGTATAGGCAATCAGATGGTTTCAAGTGCAATTTGTTGTCTTTGAAAAATTTAAGAGTGTTTATTTAATAATAATAATAATAATAATAATAATAATAATAATAATAATAATAATAATAATAATAATAATGAACTTTATTTGAGTGTCAACCGTATCTAGCACTGACGTACTGATTGGGGACACTGTAAAGCACAAATCAAATCAAATCATATTTAATTAAACCAAATCAAATCAAATGTTGGTTTTTGGGGAGAGGGAAAACCGGGGTACCCGGAGAAAAACCTCTCAGAGCAGAGTAGAGAACCAACAAACTCAGCCCACATATGACGCCGGGGCCGGGAATCGAACCCGGGCCACATTGGTGGAAGGCGAGCGCTCTCACCACTGCGCCAACCCTGCTCTATTCCAAACTGCACCCGAAACCATTTGTTACTTGTTAATAATATACGTGACAAAAAATAATTTCAACTTTCTGCACTCAATTTCAACTTTCTGCACTGTTTGGGATTAATTGACATGTTCACAGCCAATCAGCGCGTTGAAATTACTTACCGCTAACCCATCTGCATTTCTTGTCTGAAACTGCACATCGTTTGTAACGTGAACCACCTAAAAGAAGTTGAAAAATGTGGAAGATTATTAGTAGATAGTGAATCTAGTTCTTCATTTATGGGTGAAAGAAGTAAAATGCTCCTGGCTGGAAGTGGCATTCTACGTTCTGTAACTGGCAAGAAATCAAAACCAACAGGAGTAGTCACTGACCCTAACTTCGGCTGGAATGCGAAGCTCCTTGAGGAGCTGAGTAAGAGATTGCTGATGACCATGGTTTATCTCGTCATCTGTACAAAAAAAGACCGACAATAATAAACAAGACAAGAAAAATATATGCTTAGGATACTGCATGCTGCCAATAAACGACAAACACCTCTTTCCCTAAACCTTCGTAGAGGCATCCAATAATCATTTTCCAATTGACCTTCTAAGCCCCAATAGTAGTGATCAGCATTTAATTTCTCCTAGTGACATCTGTACACAGCAATGAACACAGGCAATGAGTATTTTTTCAATTTATACTAAAAAACTATAAAGTTAATGAAATTTTCAAATGAAAAAAGCTACTGAAATATAAATGATTGACGAAAAACTGTGATGTATCTGCAGTAGGAGAATGAGAGAATGATTCCAAACAATAAAGTACTTTGATATTCTCTTAACGCAAATGTAAAAATGCATGAAAACAACCAAGGAGAATTTCAAGTGTATCTTAACAAAAATGCTTTACGGGTAAGAATCGTTAGATTCAGTCTGCAAAAACGCTAAATACAACCCCTATTCAAAGATGGCAAACCTTAAATAGAGTAAAACAGGAATAAAAAAAATGTGGCTCCCCAATCAAATACATCTAAATTCCAATAATGAAACAAAATAGTTAAGGCTCCTGGTTTCAGGACACGATCAAACTACAATCTTTGCTACACATTTTGGACTAAAAGGCACTTTCACTTTTAGTCTCTTCGAAACTAATGGCCATCGCCCCAGCCAGGTTCCTCCCGCCTTCGATCTCAATGTTGAGGTCACCGATATAGTACATCATGTCATTTTTATCCCTATGGTTTTCGTTTGTTAAGATAACCCAACATTAATTAAGAGGAAAGAAAGGGAAAAGCATAAGATTTCTTTTGATTCAGGAAATCCGTTAGAAAACAAATAATTTTGTAAAACGATCCAAGGCTTTGGGCAAAGATGTTAGCTTCACGGCAGTCAAACTAGCTCCATGAGAACATTGCAGCCATGAAGACGTATATTCTAGACTTATCCTTGAGACGTGCAGAATTTTTTTCTGTTTTTAATGTAAACTGTACCAGTTGTTTCGACGATCTGCATAACCCTCAGCTTTGTTCTGCTTTCCCAGAAAGGCACCATGTGAAGAACACAACTTAGTTGAAGAATGAGTAGGAACGTGTAGTCATACGAGCCCAAAAACAACCCGCCTAGAAACCGAAAAAACAACAGCAACAAAACAAATTAACAAAAGGCCTTTTTATAACTCAGGCAATGTCCCAACCCAGAATTGTCTATCCTTTCAACTCAAGGATATTTTGATGGCCACGCGAAGATACGAAGTTATACAACAGTTTTGGGAAAGCGCGCACTATGATTGGCTAATATGCGCGATCCATTTGCCCATGGGTCGCACGATGACGTCAGATTGCGAAGTTGTGTCATAAAAAAAAGGTAAACGCAGCAGCTGTGCAATCATTGAGTTACGGACGCAGGCAGGAGGTTTGCTAAACACTCAAGAAGCTAGAGATGCTTTCAGCCGCGCCTCGAGCATCTCTTACGCTTAGCAACCTCCCGCTTGCGTCCATAGCTTGATGATTGCACGCTGCACGTTTGCCATATCTTCATTCGTCTTCAAGTCAGTTGAAAAATAGTCCATGAATTGGCGTAGCCAACGTGTGAAATATTTCCCAACACGAAATACGAAATTTTGCCACGCCAAGCGGCCACGTAATGTTCCGTTTATTATATGAACACCAATGAAATGCCAAACCGGCGATTCACTCATGTTAGCATTTCAAGGCGCGATTTATGTTACCATAGTAACAATGAAGATATCAAGTTGTTGTACAAACGGTAACTGGTCTTTCATTAGTGTTCACCTTAGCTACTAATAAGAATAATATTTCAGACGTCCTCAAACCCAAACAGAGCTAGCTACTCTGTTTTTGGAACTACAATAAACTTGTGAATTGATGAAGATTGTATACACAACCCGTTCACTTTAACATTCAAATCCTAGCAGTATGCAGGATGTTTGTCCTATGAATGTTTTTCCTATGAATGTTTGTCCTATGAACTTAGTTTAATGGCCTTGCTTCCGCGAGTCTCCCATCGCTCAGTGGTAGAGTGTCCGAACAAGTAATCGGAAGGTCGTAGGTTCGACGCCTCCTGTGAGAACTCGGATTTGCTTTGCTCAATCTTGCATGTAACATGCTAAAAATACATCTTTCACCAAAAAAATGTTTCGTTAGCGTATTATTTTTTTTTATAGATCCTGGCTTTGCCAAGTGCAAACAACTGTGGGTAGTACAAGATATTAAATTGAAGTGCGAAAACTGCAACAAAAGAGTATGCAGGGTCGGGACCCTTGAAATGTAAACTGCGTCCTCTGTGCTACAGCGTTTGAAAATCTCAAGGTTTCATTACAAGTCCAAGACTGAACTATGAACAAACTTACCTTCAATCATTGTTACAGCATTCATTGGCCACACATCTGAGAAATTCAAGAATCAATCAATTATATTATAAGGCGTCCAAACAGTATACATTCCTAAACAATGAGCAGTGTTTTGGGCAGTCTGCCTGGATCAAAAAAAATAATAGTCTGACAGTAGCCCTCCAAGCTGAAGATCTTCAGACCAAAACGTCAACGATCTGTGCATATGTACAAAATAAGTCACAAATTTTCCAATTTACGAATTTATCTCATATTTACTCAAATTGAAGACATTTATTATATTTCTCAGATAGTACGCGTGCTGTGATTGGTCAATTTAGCGGGCCGCAATTCACTGTACGGCCCGCTAAATTCAGAAGTTTGTTTTGGTCGCCAAAATGACTCCAGAGATATAATAAATATCTTTCAAACCTCGTTTTCTAGGTCTGTAATGTAAGTTACGGATCCTCGTTTTTTCCGTTTGATTTATGGCCCAAGCGCGAACGGAAAAAACTCGGTCTATAACTTACAGTTCGGACCTCGAACTCGGTTAGTAAGAGGTATATATGAACCTACTATTAACCGGCTCCCAGCATGGACGACTGGTTTAGCTCGGCTGGCAGAGCGGCCCACCGGTTCGTGGGTTTGAATCCCGTTTCAGCCTGTTCTTTTGAGTTGGTAAAATTGCATTCAAAGTGCAAGGGTTAAATCTTGAATTATATATAGATAACTGAGAAAAAGGTTTTGAGTGCAACTTGCAATAAATGAGCACAAGTAAATTATTTAAAGACTGAAAAAAATTGCACGAAGGTGCAGGGCGAATGCAATTTGTTGTCGTTGAAAATTTACGAGTGTTTATTTATACAAAGTCGCATTCGAAACCACTTGATTACCTGTTAATAACATTCAAGCAAACATTTAACATCAAGTTT